>BSBN01001269.1:600000-1095930 GCA_027924645.1 Cunninghamia lanceolata | reverse complement strand
AAGTTTTCTATAATGGTTGTGTCTTTGTTTTATGAAGGTGTAATACCCAGAAATATCAAACTAGCATACATGCTACTTAGTGACCGAATATTGGAGTTCCTGTGTATTAGGTATGGTTTGACCTGGGGTCTCATATTATGTTGCAATAAAACCTTTACCTCAAACACGCTTAGGGAATACCCCCCTTGGTCTAACAAAACCAAAAGAAGAAGGATTTACCCTCCTTTATCAAAGTTAGCCTTGGTTGCCTCATCTCTGAGCATAAGTATTCAATCTTTGTCTTAAGTTTGAACCCCTGGCACTTGAAAACTGATTGCCTTTAAGGATTTGATGAGCCTCAAATGTGATCACTAACAAATCATTTTCTACATTTTCAGACACTTATTGTAGGTTCAGACACTTCTTTGAGCTTTGTTTGAAACTTACAACTTCCATTTGAGTTGTACGTTGAAACTATATGTTTTTGCAAACTATTTAGAGAGAGAGAGAGAGAGAGAGAGAGAGAGAGAGAGAGAGAGAGAGAGAGAGAGGAGAGAGAGAGAGAGAAGAGAGAGAGAGAGAGAGAGAGAGAGAGAGAAGGAGAGAGAGAGAGAGAGGAGAGAGAGAGAGAGAGAGAGAGAGAGAGAGAGAGAGAGAGAGAGAGAGAGAGAGGAGAGAGAGAGAGAGAGAGGAGAGAGGAGAGAGAGAGAGAGAGAGAGAGAGAGAGAGAGAGAGAGAGAGAGAGAGAGAGAGAGAGAGAGAGAGAGATAGAGAGAGAGAGAGAGAGAGAGAGAGAGAGAGAGAGAGAGAGAGAGAGAGAGATAGAGAGAGAGAGAGAGAGAGAGAGAGAAGAGAGAGAGAGAAGAGAGAGAGAGAGAGAGAGATGTTAAAACTCTCAACTCAATTTGTCTTAATAAAAAGTAAAAAATATAGATTAAAACATCATTGTGTAGGGACAACATAGCTCATAAAAGCTAGGAAAACAACATAGCTCTTCCATTTGTAGCTACAAATTGATTAGGGGAACGAGATCATATAGTTGCATGTATAATTTGATTGCAACTAAACATCTGACTCTTTAATAAGAAATATCATTTCAAATAAATTCAATGTTTAGGGATGGCCTTGTGGTGCAGGGGCACCATGTTTGTTTAGTTTTCCAAATAACGTCTTTTTTAATAGGTTTTAGGAGTTTGAGTCTAAGATCATTCAATAAGGTCATAATAGACCATTTAACATGTATTATGGGTTCATTTTGATTAATGTTGTCATATTTTGTAATATTGTCAAATGTTGTCATGTTAAAAGTGCAAAAATGCCAAATTTGAGAAGACCACACGGTCATGTCAGTTCAAAAGTTGGTTGAGGTCAGTTTGTTGGTTGATTCTTGATGTCTAAGGTTTAAATATATTGTAAGAACTTGAGGATAAAGCTCTCTGGTTGAAGTTTGGGTGGAGAGGGAATAAGAAATCTCTCAAATTCTGTGTTTTTTCCTGTGTGATCTGCTGCTCCCTTGTTCTGTACGGCCCTGTACAGTTAAATTTTGATTCAAATTGCATTGCATTCGATGGAGGATTGAAGTAGCTTTAATTTGGTTCTAGTTTGAAGAGTTTTCATAGAGTTTTAAGAATTTTATTGGCATTTTTCTTGAGAATGGGTCTGAAAACCCTATTTTAGAGGTTTGAGGGAACTCAAAATGGATTATTGACCCATTCCACTGATAGATTAGTTTGAAACTTGTGGAATGGGCACAATTAGGTAGATTTAGATGTTGGAATAGGTTTCATGAGTAGGGAGTAGGGTTTGATGGTTTTTGGGTGATGCCCTAGGGGAATCTGTTCAAGTTTTAAAGCCAAAATGGTGGCTAAGAATGGGAGTTTGATGACACAACATGAATAGAGTGTGGGAGTTAGTTTTGTGAAGCATGTGCAGACTTAGGATGATATGTTGGAAGTGTTGGTAAGGTGAGATAGGGCCCGGAGTATTGAATTTCAATAAACCCCTCATAAAACTAGTCTACATGAGGGTTTTTATGGTTTGGTGTCTTTGTAGGCTTTCCACCTGATAAAATTTGTTGATTTAGTCTATTTGTAACCTGTTTGAAGTTAGGAAATAGAGATTTAGGGTTGAGAAGGTGTTTGGTGGGTACCTGCTTTGTAAAAGTGGCCTAATTAGGCTTAGAAAATAGAGGATAGTCAATTTTTGGCTGACGGGGTTTCAAAACAACCCTATATGAGTTTTTGATATGTTGAAGTACTCAATAAAGGGGTATCCAAAAAGGTGATTGGTTTCTGGGTTTGCAACCTTATCCAAAAGATATGCTAGAAAAACCATGTTCCTAGGGCTACAAGGCATAATGAGGATTTGTGAGAGATACTACCACAATTAGGTTTTGGAACTTGAAGAGTTGGTTTATTGTGATTGTGTTGACATGCTCCACCCCTACTTTGCATCACCTTGCATATAAAACATAAGATGTTCTTCTATATAAGGGTGACCTTCAATATGGAGATACAAAGGATATTTTTGAATAGGTGACACATCACCAAGTCCCCACCATTTTAGTTTACGCGAGTGAGGTGTCCTTTGGCTAACGTGGATGGGTGGTGAAAGATAGCTTGCACCACCATTGGGCCCCTCTCCCTTAATTACTATAATGGATAGGAAGTTTAAAGAACTCAATAATGTTGGAACAACTTTCAACTTTCTAATCATTCTATACATACGATTGGAATGAGCACATTTTATAGTTGGATATATGTTTATGATTCATATATTTCATGGTTTTATATAGAAATATACATACATTTTTTTATCAGTGAGTGCAATTCTGATTTACAAATACTTCAACAGTATCAAAAAAAGTTCTAATCAATTTAGACATACAATAGAATGAGAATGTTTTTATAGCTGGATATATGTTTATGGTTCATATATTTCATTTTTTTTATATAGAAATATGTACATACAGTTTTTCTATGTTTGAGTGTAATTCTGATTTACAAATACTTCAAGAGTAACAAACATACTTCTAATCAATTTATACATAAAATAGGATTAGCATGTTTACAGTTGGATATATGTTTATGATTCATATATTTTCATGTTTTTATATAAAACTATACATACATTTTTCTATATGTAAATTTTCATATGTTTCAAAATGGGTTTTGAATGTTTCTATTCTAGTGGGTGTTTAATGGTATTATGTGTGTGTGTGTGTGTGTGTGTTGTGTGTGTGTGCGCAGCGCAGACAGTGTGCGTAAACGCGCGAATCTAATTTACAAATACTTCAATAGTAAGAAATAGAGTTCTAATCAATTTATACATACAACATGATGATCATGTCTTACAGTTGGATATATGTTTGTTATTTAAATGATTTCAGTGATATTAACTATAATATATTCAAATGCTTCTTACATATTATGCACAAAATCATTCCAGATGAAGAACAAAGCCCCAAACAAGAACTAGGGATGGTGGAAAGAGATTACAGACAACACTTCCTCTACACAAAAGATTGTGTTAGACTACTAGTATATGAATATGATGAAGTTATTCCCACTATATAGCTAATCGAACTAGTAATCCAATGAATGCATCTATTACATCAAAGAAGATTTTAGTGCAGTGAGAAGTAATCAATAGATGATATGGAAGCCACCATGAGAGATGTTGAAGACAATTGAATATTCAACCAAGGATGGAATAAGAAAATGGGGACTTCCAACTAGCATGCCAACAAATTGGTTGATTGGTGTAACTATGACTAAAAGGAAAGGCCCCCCATATTTTTGAGTGGAGATGAAGAGAAAAAGATTGTTGAATGGTGCAAGGAGATGGTTAAAGTTGGCCATGGCCTTTGAAATAATCAATTTGAAGGCTAAAGTCAGATTTTCCAAACAAGGCCTAACCCATTCAAGGATGGACTCCTAGGTAAATCTTGGTGGATAGGGTTTAGAAAACATCATCCTAATATTAGCTTGAGGATAGCTAAATGACTTGACAAAGATTAGAGCATTGAATTTGAGGGCCTATAATAGTTGACATGTTTTATGACACATCATCAAGAGCTTATGTTTCTAATCCATATGTTCTTGCAAGATTTGGAATTGTGATGAGATTGACTTTGAAGTTGGTTGACAAGGAGTAATGTGAGGGCTTGCTAAAAGAGGGAGTTGAAGTGTTTCATACATAATACCCAAAAGTTGAGAATGGATCATAATTTTATGTCGTGTTAATATTATTGGACAAAGAATTCCTAGTTTTTACTTGTTTAAGAGTAAGAAATAACTGAAAAATTACATTTGTAGTTGTGAACCAAGTGCATGCATGTTTACTTAGGCCCACACATGGATGAAAAAAGATCTTATTTCTAAATTGGTTGCACCACTTTGCACGATCAGTTCTCAATGGTGTTTCACCCACTAATAGACACCTGTTGATATTTGATGGCCATGGAAGCTAGGTTGCCTTAACAACTATTTAGGAAGCAAGGTCACTTGGCATTGACTTTCTAACACTACTAGCCCACACATATCATAAATTGTAGCCATTGTATGTAAGCATCTTTTCATCTTTCAAGTCACATTTTAAGAGTGAAAGAGCAACACAAATGGCTAAGCATCACAATTTAGACATTAAAAGGTTAGAATTGGCACAACTTGGTAGCCTCACATTCAAAAAGTATTCTTTTGATAACATAAAATTTGGATTTAAGAGGACAGGTATATGGCCCCCTTAATCCAAATACACTAATGAAGGATATGCATCCCAAGTGTCATATTTCAATTCATTGCACTTGAGGAGGCTTACGTTGTAGAGAATATTCTTATCCTTTCAAGTAGTGATGTGCCACATTTAGAGGTTGATAGGACAAAGTCAAACCTTCTAAGGGGGAATATTGTAGAGGAAAGAGTTTAGCTTGTCAATGAGTTATTATGTGTTGCAAAATAAATTAATGTTTTAGCAGATCAACATAGTCAAGAAGAAGAGGGACTTAGTCCTCCCGTTGACCCAAAGCAACCATCATGGCTATTGGAGGGGGGTTATGATCCTTCATATTGGTTTGAATTTTGATGAAGACTAAATCCTTTTATTGCCATCTTCACCAAACACAATGAATGCATCTCCATTGGTGTAGACACCCAAAAATTGACCTAGTTATCATCAGTATCAAAATATCGCATTAGCTATCATCTGTATTTGTCTAACACACTTGAGCATTTTTTTTATTCTATCAAAATCACTTATTTCTTCTATTAATTAAATAAATTCATATTTATTTAATTAATTCATCATCTATTTCTTCTATTTTCTCTATTCTATAATTAAATAATCTTTAATTATTTAATTATCTCTTTATTCTATCTATTTTAATTAAATAAATCTTATTTATTTAATTAAATCTCTTCATAAGCCCACTTTCCAATTAATTAAATAAATTTTATTTATTTAATTAATTTCTATTATCACATATCTTTATCTTTTATCACAAGCCGACATGTGTGAATCCTTTATTTAAAACATGTGTGGTACTACATCTTTTATTTAATATCTTTCACATGTAGTACTTTTTATGTACACGATCACACATGAGCTTTATCTTCCCTCCACTTGTCATCTATACATTCACCTATGACTATAATTTCATCTTAACCGTTCACATAGTTACCAAATCTCCACCGTTGATTGATTTTGGTTGAAGTCTATATAAACACCCTCTCATTCCATACTACATCTATCCATCATTTTTATATAGCATCTACATTATCATCTTGAGCATATTGACATTTTAGCATCCATTTAGCATATTATCACTATCATCCATCCATCATGGTAGCTTTTATCTTCATAATTGTATCATTGTTGAGAAGCAATCCACATAATAAACAAGGAATCATACAATCTAGGTGATTTTGTTCTTGAATTGCATGCTTTTGATTTCACTTGGATTCAATTATTTGATGGTGGTAGGATTAGGTTTTCAATTATATGCTTGATTCTTATTAACTTAATTTTTACCTATCATATTTTGGCACGCCCGGTGGGACTTGAACCCACAATCGCCTGATTAGAAGTCCTGATGAAAGGTTAGAAACAAGGTGGACACGAAGAAAATGAGGGTTGAGTGGGATGAACTGGGATGGTATAGAAGAAAATAGGTATTGGTATAGAAGAATTAGGGTATGGAAAGGGGCTATAAGTAGGTCCTTCAAGGGAAAATAGGCTCCTTTGTGATTGTTGTCTTTAGAAAATCTAGAGCTCCCTAGAGTGTTGGAGAGCTATCAGGATGGTGATTCCACACAGTGATCATCGGGGCACGAGCGAGTGAGGACACATGGGTGATCAGCAGGAGCAGGCATACCAGTATTTACAATTTTTATTTTGCTAAATGCGTGATTTTTTTAGGTTAAAAGTGTAATAAATGCACACACATGTCACCAGAAGTGAGCTATTTTAGGATAGGAAGTTTAGGTCACATGCATAGGAAAAGTAGTCACTTATGGTAATTTAGGTCACTTATAGGTGCGAACTAGTTACTTAAGGTAAAATGAGGTCGCTTCTAGTCGGCTAGGTCAAGTAGAGAAAGCGAAATGTGCATATGGTAAATGCAGGTTGCGTATAGGCAAAAAGTGAGCGCGTATTGTGTTTCAGGTCGCTTGTAACTAGTAGTAGCGCGCATATAGTAAATGAGTCGCTTATAAGCAAAAAGTGTGCACTTGTAGTAAAATGGCTCGCTTATGGTAAAAAATGTAGCGCATGTAGAAAAGTGGGTCGCTTTTAGTAAAGATAGGCAATGTTTAGCAATCAAAAGTCAATTTTTAGCACAAGAGACTGATATGTTAGTGAAATGATGCAGGACATACTACCAACCATTGTTGTCATGAGAGCCACATCCTAGGGATTTGCGATTGGTCAGAGTGTTGGATGCAGAGGATCGGCTATTTTTAGATATCATTGGTTTAGAGAACGTGTCCAGATTAGAGCCAGTACAGGAACATCAAGGATTGATGACATCGATGGTTGAGCGAATGGAGGAGTGAGCATAGTTCATTCTTGTTGCCGAAGGGAGAGGTGACGATATACACTAGAGGATGTGTTTCTGGATTCTGTTGCATCCAATTGATGGAGATAGAGTAGATTATGATCCTAACTTGGGTCCAGCTGCATTCAGGCGATTGTTCAGGACTGCAGACATTGGGACTGAGGGCTCAGAGATTCTGATGGCTAGGATGGAGGAGCTTTGTGATAGGTTACAATGGGTAGTGGTAGCTATTATCAGATGGCTGGTTGGAGACAGATGGGCGAGAGGATTTCTAATCGGATGGGGGGATTGTGATGGAGGGGATGTTTTCATATGGGATGAGATATGCATGGGCTGAGTGTGTACTAAGGCAGCTGTATCATTATCTACATGATTGTGCATATATGTTTGGAGCTAGCATGTCTATGGGAGTCACAGTGTTGCATGTATGGGCTTATGAGCATATTCCAGTGATGAGGCCAGATGGATGGGTGGCTAGAGTAGCAAGAGAGCCATATGCGAGGATGTATAGGGGAGCTCTTACCTATCGACATCGCAGGGATATAGTATACTGGAGGCAGACATTGGATGAGGTGGATAGATTTATATGGAGGCCTTGGCTTGGTTGTGAGAGATGGGAGGAGGCGGATGCAGAGCTCTGTCTATGCTAGGCAGGCTAGATACATTTTTGGTCCTGGGATATATATTATAGAGTGCTATTTTCCTCGAGAGGGGTGTTGAGGCAGTTTGGAGTACCATAGGTAATGCCATTTTTGGGAGGACTCGGTAGGAGGTTTTTGATTGGGGGTTGGAGATAGTGGTAGATATAGCTTTGGCGGAGAGAGGGACTGCAGCTAGTTATGTGGCAGTGGAGAAAGGGTCCTGGCAGATCTAGGGACTTTACCAAGATTATGATGCACATTGGGCTACAACTAGGCTGACTTGGTTGATGAGGCCTGGGGAGATAGGGGAGATTGTGATGGAAGAGGCCGGTTAGGTAGAGGCAAGAGATGAGCTCCACCAGTACAAGCAGTAGTACCAGCGGTGCCAAAGATTCAGGGACAGGGACAGGGACAGGCTCAGGTACTTGCACAACCACAGGTATAGGTGCTAGGAGATGATGATGTTGGGATTCAGCAACTGAGGCAGAGGATTAGATAGGAGAGGAGATGGAGGTAGCAGGCTCAGATGAGGCTAAGGAGGGTGGAGATAGACTGACACCAGGTGGTCATGGGATTGAGGCATACTAGAGCGCAGGCTTAGGCTTACCAAGCGTAGCTACAGGCTAGAGGACAGGGAGGTGATGGGCAGGATGATGGTACTCAGGAGAGGGTGACAGGAGAGAGAGATCCAGCTATGCAGTAGGTGTAGACAGTTACAGAAGAGAGAGATACAACTTTGCAGCAGATGCAGGGTATGAGGGCCAAGAGGAATGCAGCTAGACAATAGGTGCAGGCGGTGAGGGTTGAGAGGGATATGGTGGTGCAACAGATGCAAGCGATGAGAGTGGAGAGAGATAGAGCAGTAGCTACATTGGGGATAGATGGGGGCCACTATGTATCTAGCTACATAGTTGACACAGTCATAGGGAGAGCTAAAGAGAGCCCAAGGTGAGGCCGAGTATTACAGAGGCTTGTATCATGGAGTAGTGCTGGCAGAGCAGAGGCAACCTAGCTATAGGAGCAGGTTGGGGGCTTTAGCTTCACGGAGGATAGGAGGATCATGGTGTGTAGCTTCAGTTATGGGGCCCTCCTAGAGATGGTAGACCAGGTACAGGACCCAGTGATGGTGGACAGGGTGAGGGAGTTGCCAGTAGTCACTAGGGCTTCCTTGTATATTGTATATTGTGATGAGGCCTATGAGATGATTATACATACAGTTTTGATGGCTCATGGATAGCTCATGTTGTATATGTAGACATTTGCCTATTGACTTGTTCAATGATATATATATGATGGCTTTGATTATCTATGGGATATTGCAGTGATGATGGATGCACTTATGTTATGATGTTACGCATTTTTGTATTTTCATGGTTCATATGGATGTTTATGCAAATGATATCAGTATTCAAATGGTATTATGATAATGAAAATGCACATAATGGTAATGGATAATAATGAGGTTATGATAATGATATGGACGTATATATGCCTAACACACTTGTTTTGCTGGGTGAAGACAAGAGAAATGACAAAAGCGGAAAGGATGATGAAAGAAAGATGATTGATCTTGGTTGAGGACTACATAAGATGATGATGGAATGGGGAAATGATATGACAACTTTTAAAGTAATTGCTCAAATGTAAAGAAATGCAATCCTTATGTTTGATATTGCATATGGATGTTATGTACTAGGGTATAAAAGACCAAGGTGTCGAGGTATCCAATGCATAACTAGCATACTACAATCTTGTCTAAACACATGAGGTCAAGACGTTGAACCAACATACACAAGATATGATTAGTAGCTAGTGTTCTGAGATGGACTTTGACACTACAAGCAAAGGTTTGAGCTTCTCTCAACTACACATGACACCTTGCTAGTTATATGTATGGAAATAGTCTTACCATAGAATAGTCTCAATCCATAGAGACTGTTTAGCTTCTCAAATGCAAAAGATATTGATATGCAAGATGCTAATCCCAACACGTACAAGATACCAATACGCATAGGAAGAAAATAAGATCATCCCATAGTCATAGCTCATACGAAAGCAATATGACCATGCCTCATTCTGTACTTCATCGTAACGTACCAAGATATAGATAGATCAAGGCAGTGTTGATTAAGAATAAGAAAGGGACAAAAGATAAATCAAAAGAAAGATACTGTCATCACATTCTCTTGCCAAATTTAAGTGCTCTTATATAGGTTTAAGCTGGCGCCTTGTTAAGAGGAAAGATGCATCCTGTTGAAGGCTAAAGATGTTGATAAAATGCTATAGCAAATGTTGGCTTAACGCATGCGAACAAGTAGCTTCTAGTTGATCCTTGATTTGTTAAAGTGCTTGAGTTTTCTCTGATACACATAGTCTGCTTCTTGCTTGAGCTAGTCAAAGAGAAGAAGATGGAAGATGAAAGAAGATGAAGATGGGGTGGATCTTTTGTGCTTACGTACTGGATACTTCCTTCGTATTCTAGACTGCCTACATACCCTATGTCCATGGGATCAAAGCACATTTACGATGATGATGAGACATGATGAATATGTAGTTCTGGGTTTATTGATGATGTAAGTGATGAATTATAGAAGAAAGGAAGATGAAAGATTGGAGGATGATTAGAAGAAAAATGAAAGATGAATGATGAAAGAGGGGCTATCGTCTATGCCTAAATTAGAGTGCTTCCTTCGCATCTCAGATTGCCTACATACCATGTATCCACGGGATCAAGGCTTTGAACGATAGAGATGAGATGTAGTTCTTGTTTATTGTGTTGGTGGTTGATGTCAAAGAATCAACTTTATTGCTTAGATTTTTTTATAGATATTTAATTTTTTTTAGATGTTTTGGGATATTTGGTTGTGTTTTGAAAGTTCGCTATGCTTTGGTTTGGATGTTTGCTATGTTTTGGGTTGGATGTTTGCTGAAATGATATGATCTAGAGCTGTGAGTATCCACTTCCAAGTAAGGTTCAACAAGTGCCCCAGTGTGGGATGAAGATTTATTAGGAAGATGTTGCGATGAATGTGTTCATGTGAATAATGTGCTAAGGCCTCAAATGATATCTTAACCCTAATGAAGTCTAAACTATAAGAGCTAGCATGGCAGAGGTAAGGGTGAAAAAGGCTTTTAGTATGGATGTATAAGGGATAATGGCTTGCGATGTTTAGATAGGGAAGATAGTGGATTATGAAGGCAAAATAGTAGATGGATATTATCGAAAGGTATGATCAAACAAAGTAAATGATGGAAGCTGATCTCTACAAATAGCACCTGTTTGCTAGGTTTTCACTATGGTACTTATCCAAGGTGCCTATTTTCCAGGTTTTCACCAGAGAACGAATTATTTATCTTGTACTATTTTTTTTGTCATCCAAAGTGCCACAAGGTGGTTTTCACTATTGGATGGATTTTTTTTTGGCATATGCTGAGACTCACGGGTAAAACTTCTTGAGATGAATGCTGTTGACTAGTTAATCTAAGGGAATACCTTCAGGCGTTGAAAGAGTGTATGCTCCTGATCCATAGACTGATGTGATGACAAAAGGACCAAGCCAATTAGGTTCAAACTTGCCCTGTTTCTCACAATGTTGCTGATTCCTTTGATTTTCTTTAAGGACAAGATCTCCAACTTGAAATCTTCGTTCTTTGATCTTTTTGTTGTAGCTGCGGCATAGACAATTTTGATAGAATTGGAGATGATTGAGTGTTGTAAGGCGTCGTTCATCTAATAGCTCAAGATCATGGAGTCTGGATACTCTATATTCTTCATCTGAGATAGTGTCATGCCCACATTTCCCATGCGGTCACGACACACAACATGTGTCATGTCCACATTTGACATGTGGTCATGACATGAAATATGAAAACATTTTCTACCTATCCCTAGGAACCCCCTCGCACGAGTCTGCGTGCTCGGTGGCAATACGCATGAGGCGTAAACATGTCAAACATAATTTGGGGAAGTACGTTATCCTATGCCATCCCCTGTGTGATGAAAGTCATCTAGGGGGTATGCGACGTGAAACGTACCGCTTCTAGGGTTAGGATGTTTCAAATCCGAACCCTAAGTTTCCTAGGTTAGAAGGCGATTTCATCAGATTCGAAACCAAACCTTATCTCTAAAATGAAAATGAAATCGAATAAATAAAATATGAAAAATAAATGGCATAATGGACACATGATAAAAATGGAGTGATATAATGAAAGTCAATAAAATATCATAAAAATAAAACCCTAAAATCTAGGAAAAATTTGACAGCATAACATGTTTTCAATAATCGAATTAAAAATTTTAAAATAAAAACTCTAACAAGAATTCAAAGCAAAATTTAAAATTAATAATTAAACTTAAGGAGAAATTAAATATTTTGCCAAGGCCAAATAAATCGACCCTACAATTAAATATTAAAATTTGAAAATAATTAAATGACACAAAACTAAATTTCAAATTTAAGTCCATTAATAATATAATTTCGACATTATATTTATTAACTAACTCAAAAATAATAGAAAGAAGGGAAGGATTAAAATACCTTTCCCCATAAAATAATCAAACCGAATTAAAATTTAAAAAAGATAACATCCAAAGAAATTTCCAACATAATAAAAATTAAACCGACAATAATTAAAATGGAAGTCCAATTTAAATATCTCAAAAGGGATAAAACATCCCAAATATAAAACATTTCATTCTCATTCAAAAACACTAAATGAAAACAAAAATTAAACCAATTCCCACAAGAAAATAAATAATTCAAAAAAACTTCAAAGGCCAAAGAGAGGGAGACACAATCTCCCATGCACATGGGAGAAAAGGGAAAATAATTAAATTAGCAAAACTAATTTCCCTCTCACCCATCAAATGCCCTAAGTTAATATTTTATTGTTTTCCTACACAAGAAAACCCTAATCTTTATTTTATTGGTTTCCTTATGGAAACCCTATCTTATCTCTTGTTTTCTCATCTTTGTTTTGTTTCCTCCATTTTTGTTTATGTAGGCTTCTCTTTTGCAGGTTTGGAGTTCCTTCTACAATGGCCACCATGAGAGTTTACATATGGAGGTATATATTTCTGAGTATACCCCGTAGGGTTTCTTTTTGTTTTATAATATATATATATATTTACATATATATATACACATCTGTGTGTACATAATTATATATATAAATATATATATATATATATACATTGAATATAAATTTGGAGGTGTATATTTGTTTGAAACTACAATGATATATATATATATTGCAGATTTAAAAATGATAAACAGGCCAAGATCAAGGGCTGAATGGCATATACCCAGAGGAGAGGCGACGTAGGTCGAAGGGGGCAGCGGCGTTGCCCACATACCCTGCGGTTCCTTTGCTTAAGTTTTTAACAAGGGGAAGGGGGTGTGGGGAGGGGGCGGTGCCCCCACCCACACCCGTGGGTGTGGGTGGGGGCATTGCCCCCTCCCCACACCCCATGAAGGCACAACAGACTGTGGGCGGCGGCCATGGCCACCGCTCACAATCTTGATTTTTTTTTTGTTTTAAACAGTCTCAACCTTAAGGGTTTATGGCTCCCCACCCCTTCATTCCAGTTCAGTCTGTGATATATAAAAAAAATGCTGAATATTAATTTGTTTATAATTTATTTGATATATCCAAAAATATACATACCATTCTTTCTCTATATATACAGATTTAAACAAAATAGTTTGTTCAATAAATCTAATATATATGCATTTTCTTTATATGTCTGTATATATGTGTGTGTATATATATATATATATTTTAATATATATATATATATATATATATATATAGAGTGACATAAAAAAGAACAACAAGTTTGGAATGCCAAAATAATATATATATATATATATATATATATATATATATATATATATATATATATATATAACTAATTTTCTCAATAACAATGATTTTAAATAACATAGAATACTAATTTCAGTTTTGTATCATGAATTAATTCAGTAGCATCTCTATTTAAAAAAAAAAAAAATATATATAGAAATACTTTTTTTTTGACAAAATCTATAAGGTAGGAAATATAATTTCACTTAAATTTTCAACAATTTATATTCACAAACAGCATATTCATAAACATGAAGTTTTAGTGCAAACATAACAGAAAATTCTACACCTGTGTTCCCTCATATTTTCTAGCATACACTAAAGTTTTATCAGCAACACATATATCTTTTTTGAAGTAAAAATGACAAGTGTATTTTCTCTTGCATTTCTCCATTACACATAAACTCAATCGCATAGAGTAGTAAACAATTTTTTTTTGAATAAACCATAAGAGTGCTCACATCTCATTCTCACACTACAACCAACATAATGGATAGTAATAAACTTGTCAAAAATTACAATAGAGCCTCAAAGGCCATGGCTCAAACAGCCAACAAAATAATATTACAAATGAGGTGAAAATGAGCTTCTCCAAGCTCCGTTTCTCTCCAACTAAAATCATGCAATAAGCAACACAACAAAAAGGGGAACCAAGCCACTATGAAATGCCCTCCTCCCTACCATAGACCCACAGGTGGGTCACCCCCGAGCTAGGGAGGTAGGAATCACACGGTTGCACACACACACCACAACAATCAACACAAAAATAATTGAACAATAACCCAAGGATTAACACATAACAAAACTCATGAAAATGAGTTTGATGGGGGTAGGGAATGGACCCCTCTACTCAAGAGGCCACTCCAAGATCTAAAAACACCAAGTCTCAAGGCCTCAAGCCAAAACCTCCAAAACACATATATCCAAATAACTAAAAAACTATCATGGCACTCTTTCCATCAAATGATCTCAACACCAAGAAAAAGCCCTCAAGGCTATAAGTAGCACAAATATGGAGGTGACCTCGAGGAGGTTCACTCTCCCTTACCCCATACAAGTTGAGCCTTACCTCCAAATGGAGGTGCTCTCACCAAACTCCCAACCCACATAAAAATGAAAACAACAAACAACAAAAATCCACAAACAAAACATAAAAGAAATATGCAAGGGTAAATGGCTATAGCCATGGAGCTTACCTTCAAAAGCCCTAAAAATGGAAGCACGTTTGGTGAAGAGCTCCAAGCTTCTCCAAATCTTCTAATCTCCAAATTTTTCTCTAACTCCCCAAAAGAAACTCTAAGAATAGAAGGAAAATTCAAATTGCAAGAACCCCACATTCCTCAACAAGAGGAGGTAATATAGGCCTTCTAAATTGGCCTAGAGGAATGAGAAGGTGACACTTGTCACCTTTTCCTTCCTCTTCCCATGCCACTTGCAAGGGAGAGGAAGTGTGAGGGTGACAAGTGTCACCCTCCAATTCCATCCCAATCCTCACCTTATCCACTTGTGCTCTCACACATGTGTGAGAGAACAAGTGGTGAGGTGGCAATTCCCTTCAATCCTCCATGAGGATAAGGGATGCCATATGGCATCCTCTTATTCTCCAAGAGAGCCATCTCCCTCCAAGATGCTCTCACACGTGTGTGAGAGTCTTGGAGGGAGATCCCACACACTTGGGAGTCTTGGAGACCTCCCAAGTCTTCTTGGTGAAGGGATCCCCAAACTTTGGGAAGGGAGATGAGTCTTTCCCAAAGCATGACTCATCTCCCACCCTTAGCCATTTCAAAATTCGTCACTTTGACTAAACCTCAGTTTAGAGTGACCAAAAGTGAGTTACCCCAAGGTTTAGTTAGTCAAAATTGACCCTAGACCCATGGGTAACCACCTAGGGTAAGTTTTGGGACACTAAGGTTCACCTAGGGAGTCATAAATTCACTTTAAATGACCCAAAAATAAAAACAATACCAAGTGGTGTAAAACAATAAAAATATACAACACATGATATAAATTAATTTAAACAAAGGGGTACTAGGCCAAAATAATATAACAATCAAGTATTTAAACAACATTCAAATCAAACATGATCCTCATCCCTCTTGGGAATGGATCGGTTTCACAGGGACTAACATATGTGTGAATTCTACCTCCAATTTCCCGTGGCCTGGGTATATACTCTTGCACATCTAGATCAAGTGTCAATCAAATCATAAATAATCATAGACAAAGCAACTGGAATTAAATTTCATGCCATTTGAATACAACATTAATCATCTACAACATAATTCAAGATTAAACTGCATTTTCTATCAATGTCACATAATCATCATCACAAAAAGAACTAGAAATCACATCAATAAACATCATCTAGTATATCTCGCATGTCTAGTCTCATCATAGCATCACAATATGATCAAATCAAATCACCATATGTCTAATCAATGTCAAATCAAAATCAGGAGATATAATCAAATCTGCATAATGGAACAATAGTCTCTAAAAGTATGATATTGTCATCAATTGAAATGTAAAACGATCAAAATAAGGAAGGAAAAAATAATTAGCCTCACAGATAGTATGCTATAGGGATACTCACAGTGAGGGGATCTCAACCTCAATAGGTAAAATAGCTTTAGTGCCATACACAAGAGCATAAGGTGTAGCACCAGTGGGAGTTCTGACACTTGTTCTATAAGCCCATAATGCAGGATTAAGTTGTAAATGCCAATCACGACTAGCTTCATTGACTGTCTTTTTAAGGATCTTAATGATTATTTTGTTAGAAGCCTCAGCTCAGCCATTACTTTGAGGATAATAAGGTGTAGAGAATCTATGTTGGATATGGAACTTGTTGCAAAGATATCTAACCTCTTGGTTTTTGAAAGGACAACCATTATCAGTGACAATGGCTTGAGGAACCCCATATCGGCAAATGATATAATGTAAGATAAACTTGGATATTTGCTTTCTAGTAATGTAAGTCATTGGTATTGCTTCCACCCACTTTGTGAAGTACTCAGTGGCGGTAATAATGAACTTATGACCATTTGACGAGGTAGGATGGATTTTACCTATGAGATCAAGTCCCCATTGCTAGAAGGGCCAAGGAGTAGTGATAGGCTGAAGTTCATATGCTGGTGCATGTATTAGATCCCCATGTTTCTGACATTGTAGACATCTCTTTGCAAATTGTTGTACATCTTTTTCCATAGTTGGCCAATAGTATCCATCTCGTAGAAGTTTCTTAACAAGACCAGGGCCAATGGAATGCGATCCACAGACACCTTCATGTATTTCGCGTAAGGCAACCTTTGCTTCCTCAGAATCAAGACATTGAAGAAGGATACCATCAAGACTCTGACGATATAAGGTGTCTCCTAGGATAGTGTAGTGAGATGATTGATGGATAAAGGTTTTTCGTTGGGTATTAGATAGTTGAAATGGTAAGGTTTGATTGCGGAGATACTCGTATATGTCCTCGTACCAAGGTGAATTTGGACCAACAATCTCACATATAAGATCAGACTGTGGAACTTCAAATGTTGGGATTAGAAGCTGTTCAACTAGAAACTCACACTTATGTGTATTGGACAACATGTTTAGAAGAGATCCAGTCGTAGCCATGGCATCTGCTACTTTGTTTTGTATCCTTGGGATCTGTTCAAAGGTGATACTATCAAAGTACTTCTTGAAATCGTCAACCATTACCTTGTATGGAAGGAGCTTCTCATCTTTTATTTGATATTCATCTAAGACCTATTTGATGACTAATTGGGAATCACCAAAGACTTATAACTGTTTAATAGCCCAACTACCATGCGTAATCCTGTGATTAAAGCTTCATATTCTGCTATGTTATTGGTACATGGAAATGTAATTCTGTATGACTTTGGGATACAATCTCCTTGAGGGGTGACAAACAATATCCCTGCTCCTGATCGATGTTGTGTGTAAGATCCATCAAAATATAGTTGCCACAATGTGGTGAAGTTAGATTGAACAATTCTTCATCAAGGAACTCTGGATGTATTGGATGAATATCTATGACAAGTGCTGTGGCTAACTGATCAGCGATAACTTGTCCTTTTATGGCCTTGCGATCCACATATTGTATGTCAAATTCACTTAAGATCATAACCCATTTCACTAATCTTCTTGTAAGGATTGCTTTGGAGAGAAGATATTTGAGTGGATCTACGTTAGATATGAGCTTTGTTGTTTGGTTCAACATATAATGTCACAACTTTTGGGAAGCAAACACCAATGCTAAACATGCTTTTTCCATAGGTGAATAGTTAAGTTCATATCCCACAAGAGTTTTCTTGATATAGTAAATGGCCTGTTCTTTTCTCAAATCATCATGCTAAGCTAAAAGGGCACCCAATGCTACTGCTATTGAAGATATGTAGAGCAATAGTGTGTTGGAAACAAGGTAGATAACTAAGAGGGGGGGTGAATCAATTATCTTAAATTTCTTAACTTTCTTTTCTTCTTTAACAATTAGTGCAACATCAAAACATATAAGCATACATAACCATGAGAGCAGAAATAAAATCAACACACATAACACAAGGATTTTTATGTGGAAAATTGTGTTAAGGGAAAAACCATGGGGTGACTAACCCAAGATTGTATTCTCTGTTAAAAGAATAAGAAGTACAAAATGAAACTTGCTAATTAGGGCTCACTACCCAAGCACATTGCTCACAAGAGGCACACTGCCTACAAGAGACTCACTGTCTACAAGGTTTATAGAAGGTAACCAGGTGTTTGAACTGATGAGAGGCATCCATATATGCTGATGTTCAGTTTTGGTTAGGCTCAATATACTGATCTAATGCACTTCATTCTTCCTCTACTTTAGTGTTGCTATTCTGTCACATACCAGACTTGTATTGCTGCTTCCACACTTATCTCTGCCTTTCCTTGCACACTAATACACACAACACCTTCATACCAAAATCCATCTGGTATATATATCCACACCAAGGATTTGAACATCTTTCTAGTCAGCAACTGGAATATTAAAGATATTTACAAAATACTGAACTGTCGGCTGATTCCATGCTTAATATGTGGTGCGTATCAAAAACATAGACATAGAAGTCATCAATCATGTCAGCCAACCATGTATGATCCCTCAAATAGCTTGATCAACATCAATTACTCATCTGGATTGATGTCTGATACTCTACCGGTTAGTTCTTCCACAGTCCACTCTGCTTGTCTGGAACCCAACAGTTAGATGCTCATATCTTTTCACTCATTCATCACCGGAGGCTCAATCTCTGGAATGTAGTAGTCATGGTACTTCTCTTGACTTGTCCAAGTCCGCAACTTGTTGAGTTACACCCTCTAAGAGATCCAGACCTGATTGTTGGACCTTGTTGCATGCTCTGTTCTTGTTCACCGGACCAGAACTTCTTCAATCTGACTTCCGGTATAGGCATACTAAGCTCTGCGGATGTGTGGAATAGACTTTGTTGCCATCAATGACAACAATCATGATGCCACACAATCTCTCTTGCCAACAATCTCCCCCTATGGCATTGATGACAACACTTAGTGAAAAATGACTAAGTGTCATAACAAACTCCCCCTTGGATGATGCTCTATCTTATGCACTGTTTTATCAGAGCTCCCCCTTTAGCTAGATTCCACATTTTTCACTACTCCTCACTCCCCCTTTGACATCAATGGCAAAGGGTGGAATCCACACACCAAAATTTGCAAAAATCAACCTATACATAGCCGCATAAGTATCTATACATGTTATACTTACATATACTTGAGTATATCCGCAAAGGTTGTCTTCAATTGTACAAATTCTATCACCCAACTCTGCTTCATCCTATCCAAAATTGAAATGTGACCACTCAACAAAAATGCATAACCTTCTGCCCTTCTTAAGTCTGCCGGATCACTGGTCCGGGCTGTGGTCTGAGCATCATTTAAGGCCTCATGCATGGCCTCTAACTTAGGGATAATTATCCCTCTAAGTTCACTCATCTTGCTTATTATATTCTTCTTCTCCTTTTCAGCCTCTTTATTTCATTTATAGTGGTAATAGCTTGGCACTCTTGATTCATTATGGATGTGGTGAGAGGATCAGAATTCTGAGATAAGCTTGACAGTTTACCTTCTTGTTCTTTCACCTTCTTTTCAATATCCTTTGTCACTTTAGACCAGGATAGACAAAATTTGTATATTTCTCCACCATCTTTAAGAGCTTTTTTTAGGCTCTTTATCCCAATATCTAGGGTTCTCGTATCATTAGCTATGAGTCCCTGTACTTCAGATAATCTCTTTCCCAAAAATTCTTTTCGGACCTTTTCTTCTGTCGATTTCTCTAAGGAATCAAAATGAGTGTTGATAGAGTTTATCATAGATTTAAGGTTACCAGATGGAGAGGCCAAAGGATCCTTTTGGAAGGATGACATGATCTTCTCCAACATTCCTGATGCAATCTCTATCATTTCACAATCTTCCATGTGAGACTTCAAAAGCTTTTCTTTTGCTTTAGCTTGGGCAAAGGATGCTATCTTCATTGTTTAGACTGGAGAGAGGGAATCAAAATTGAGTGGTCCTTGAAAGAGTTCCAGTTCATCTAACTCCATCATCTCTTTGTTCAAGAATTTCTTCACTGCTTCTACAGTGTCTCTTGCTAGAGACTGAGTCTTTTCTTTTGAAATCTCTGAGCTGTCATCAGAGATCTTCTCTGTTTGCTCTTCTTCTCTTCCCTTTACCTCTTCTTTTTGACTCACTTTTTCTTCTTTTCTTCTCCTTTAGCTCCTGAGTCTGGAATGTTTGCAGTAGGATCCGGAGGAGAGATGTTGACTTCTTCATGGACTTCCTCTTTCGGAACAGAGGAATCCAAGTCCTTAGACTTTTCCTCATCTATCTCTTTTAACTCTTCTACATTTTTCTCAGTAGATTCTTCTTTTGATGCACTTAATCCTTCGACATCCATGGTAGAAGGTTCTTCATCTATGTCCTCTATAATAAGAAGATTGAATCTTTTAAATGCATTTTGGAGGATGTCTTTTATTTCTCTTGATACTTGATCAGTCTCTCCAAGCATAAGTTTGTTCATTCTTGCTTTGCTCCGGAACTCATCCTTGTAGTCCTTAAAGATCATGTTCATTTGTTTTGGAGTAATGGAAGGATAGAGCTGAATAGCAATTTGTGCTTGGATCTCTAGGTCCTTTACCTTAGCATTCTCCTTTCTCAGTTCAAGTACCTTCTCTAGACTTTTGGGAATTAGAGAGATGATTTCAATGAATGCTTTATTATAAATGTTTAGGTACCTGACTGTAGCATCTTCCAAGATCTTCTTGTCAGTATCACTATATTCATCATAAAATTCAGTGACTGGTTGTAGGTTCCCATTCACTGTGACTACCTTGATGATATCATCAATAGAGAGAGTAGGCCTTTCAACAAATTCTTCTGCCTCTTCTTCTTTGTTTTTACTGGTAGAGGATTCTCTAGATGTTTTCTTCTTTTTCTTCATTTTCTTAACTTCCTCATCAGACTTTGTTTCTTCATCATCCTTTTGGCTTATGTATGACCTTGTGGCCTTTGTTTTCGTTCTCTTCTCTCCCTTTCCGGATGTCTTGGCTTCCAATTTTGAGGCTCTTAAGCTCTTAGAGGTGGTAGGAGCAGAGCTCTTGGAGGATCTAGTCTGGGAGGAGGCTTGTACCAGAACACTTTCTTTTTCTGCTTCTTGTTTCTCTTTCTTAGCTCTTTCTATTTTCTCTTTGTTTGCATCAACTGCCTCTTTTGATATGGCATATTTCTTGGCAATTTCCTCTACTTCCCTTCTCACTTTCTTTTCATCTTTGGTCATCTCAGTTTAACATGTATCTTTACACTTAATTCTTGAAAGGTTCCAAACCTTTCTCCCTTAGGGTCCTTAGGCTAACTCAGCAAGTGTTGGATATGCAGCTCCAAGATTTTCTCATCAACCTCATATCCCATTGGCATAATCTAGACTATTCTGGGCTCAATTGCCTCCATTAGGCATTGATCAGTGTCTACCATGAAGCAAATTGTATCCTTATATTTTTCAACTATTGTTTGAGGAATTCTTTCTCTGGCCTACATCATACCTTGAAAGTTCTTAAAGTATCCCCAGAGTGCAGTCCTTTGAGCCTTGGCATCACCAAGCCCTTACATATAGTGTCTGATTTGTATGGCAATCGGTCTGTCATTTTGCCATACCTAACCACTTGATCCTGGTAGCTCATTCATATAGTAAAAGAACAGACATAGTATTAGGCCACCATACTTGAATGAGTTCTTCTTGTCCTTTATCTTCTGCAAGTTTTCTAACAGTTGGTTCAGGAGAAGGTCACATAGATCATAATCTACATTTTCCCTTAGCATCTGATATGCAGTATATATTGCAGTTCCAGACACAGAGTTCTCCCTGCTGGAATGATATATTTTATAGCCAATTATCATAGAGGCAAATCTGATATCTAGATCTGTGATATCTTCTATTGTCATTGCTCTTTTGTCAAACTTTGATCCGGTAGCTTCACTTATTGTCTGGTTCTTGACAAATTTGAGTGCAGGCAACCCACCGGATGAGTGCAATCCAGTTAGTTCCCTAATGGCATCTTTTGTTAGCTTGAAGGGCTTCATCAACCACATGAAGTTGTCATGTATTATGCTAAGAACATACCGGGCCCATTCATCTTTTGCAAAATAGAGAAAGTGGATGTAATGTCCAAAATGCTTATCCCGGAGGGCCTTGTATTGAGGTTTGAGTTCAAAAGTTTCATCTACTAATTGTTTATGATAGATATCCATCAGCTTGGATTCCCCAAATTCCTCAATATTGGCATGGATGTACACCCTAACATCTTCTATGTGCAGAACCCCATGCAGAATGCTAGAAAAGGTGCCTAAGGGATCAACTTCTAGGGATTTGTAGGGGTGATTCTTGAACTTTGGGCGCGGCCTATCAGTGATCTTAACAACCATTGGAGTAGCCATCTTTGCAAAAGATTTAGAGAGAGATATTCATAAATGGAAATATCCTTTTACGCTTCTAGGGTTCACAATATGCCTCGGAAAAGATCGCTAGTTGAATTAGATTCTGTGGTTGATCTTTGAGAAGGTTGTAACAATCTTGATGTAGAGCTCTTCCTTTCTTCTTCTCGAATGCAAATGTGTAAATGATGAATAAAAGAACCCTTTTATCTATGCACAAACCCTAATTTCCTATTGCAATAAATGCACAACTTAAGTTATTCCGGTTGCCTTGTTCTGAGAGAGATCTTTTTGAATCATTAAGATGCACTTAGAATTATTTTTAGTGATAATTGACATTGTATCCTCTTTTCTCTGATCATGCCATTTATTTGCAGATCAAGATATTTCAATTTTGAATCATACTAGATCTAACTGTGAAAATCTTGCTTTTACCAGATGGCTGTCAAACTGGATTAATCTTGGATGATTAAACTCATCAATACTCCTTGCAGATCTTTCATATTTTTACCGAGGGTTATTTAGATATTTATCTGAGAACCCTTTAATCTACAACATTCCATGTGCCAAATTTAGGCACCAATTGACTGGCTGGGGGAATTTATTTTCCTTTGACTCCCCCTGAGCCAAAGCTCATTTATTTAGTTTTCACTTTTCTTCACCCAAATCTTGTTCATCTCCCTTTGAACTTCATCCGCATTCACTTTTCCTTTTCCTTTGTCTTGATTTTGATTATGATGCACCAGACCCTTTTTATCCTGATTCTTACTTCTGCAGAATTTGGCAATATGACCAGATCTATTACAATTGTAGAAAACAACATTTCTTTGCATATTTGACTGATATCCTCTTGATCTACATTGATTAGCCATGTGTCCCATTCTATTGCATGCAAAGCATCTACCATTGAATGAATTGTTTATTTGCATATTTCTGCATTCATGAGATTTGTGACCATACCTTTTGTAGTTGAAACACTGTCCAGAGAAGGATGAATTAGTCTGATTCATTCTTCTTCTACACTGAGTTGCTTTATGACTGAAGTTGTTGCAACTGTAGCAGTAACCACTGAAGGATGGATATCTTTGAGAATTTGGCTGCCTTACCGGAGGTCTTCTAGGCATGTTCCTTGGATTTCCTGATCTAGAGTTCTTTTGACTGGATCCGAAGCTTTCACCTTTCTCATATCCCAAGCCACGCTTGTCATCTACCCTCTTTTGGCTTTCAAGAAGAACTTCAAGTTGAGCTGAGCTTATCTTGAATTTCTATTTGTATTCATTTGCTGTTTGAAGATCTTGTTTAAGAGTGTCTATATGATTCTCAAGTTGTTCTTCATTATCTCTAGCTTCTTCAAGATTAGATTCCAGATGCCTGATTATTCTATCCATTTTGTGGCAGTCCTCTGACTTCTCCTTGAGAGATTGTTTTAGATTATCGTCAATTTTTCTTTTCTCTTCAATTTCTTGGGTGAATCTCATAACCCTTGATTCCATTTCATGTCTTACCATAATGACCTCTTTTGATAGCTTCTCACATAGCTTGTTTTTCTCATTCAGATCTTCATTAGAATCATTGACTTCACTTTGACTTGCTAATTGGTGAAGTAGTTCCTTTCTCTTTTTTATAGAGATACTTAGTTTTTCTTTTAGCTCATTTATGAAATCATCAGCTTGTTTGAGTCTTTCTCTCAAGTTATTGACTTCAGAGTGAGATTTCTCAAGATCATCTAGGATAGACTGAAGTTGTTCCTTCATACCATACATATCCATTGAGATTCCCAAATCTTCCTCAAGCTGTTAGGCTCTGTTTAGAGGAACTTAGCTCTGATACCAATTGTTGGAAACAAGGTAGATAACCGAGAGGGGGGGTGAATCAATTATCTTAAATTTCTTAACTTTCTTTTCTTTTTTAACAATTAGTGCAGCATCAAAACATGTAAGCATACATAACCATGAGAGCAGAAATAAAATCAACACACATAACACAAGGATTTTTACATGGAAAACCTTGTTAAGGGAAAAACCACTGGGTGACTAACCCAAGATTGTATTATCTATTAAAAGAATAATAAGTACAAAATGGCACTTGCTAATTAGGGCTCATTGCTCGAGCACACTGCTCACAAGAGGCACACTACCTACAAGAGACTCACTATCTACAAGGTTTATAGAAAGTAACCAGGTGTTTGAACTGATGAGAGGCATCCATATATGCTGAGGTTCAGTTCCGGTCAGGCTCAATATGTTGATCTAATGCACTTCATTCTTCCTCTGCTTTAGTGCTGCTGTTCTGTCACATACCGGACTTGTATTGCTGCTTCCACACTTATCTCTGCCTTTCCTCACACACTAACACACACAACACCTTCATACAAAAATCCATCTGGTATATATATATCCGTACCAAGGATTTCAACATCTTTCTAGTCAGCAACCAGAATATTAAAGATATTTACAAAACACTGAACTGTCAGCTGATTCCATGCTTAATATGTGGTGCGTATCAAAAACATAGACATAGAAGTCATCAATCATGTCGGCCAACCATGTATGATCCCTCAAATAGCTTTATCAACATCAATTACTCATTCGGATTGAAGTCTGATACTCTGCCGGTCAGTTCTTTCACAGTTTGCTCTGCCTGTCCAGAACCCAACAATTAGATGCTCATATCTTTTCACTCATTCATCACCGGAGGCTCAATCTCTGGAATGTAGTAGTCATGGTACTTCTCTTGACTTTTCCAAGTCTGCAACTTGCTGAGTTACACCCTCTGAGAGATCTGGACTTGATTGTCGGACCTTGCTGCATGCTCTATTCTTGTTCACCAGACCAGAACTTCTTCAATCTGATTTCCGGTATAGGCATACTAAGCTCTGCGGATGTGTGGGATAGACTTTGTTGCCATCAATGAAAACAATCATGATGCCACACAGTGTCTCTTGCCAACATAGTGGTCAATCCAGTACTGGAGGTACTAACATAGGAGGTGTTGCCAGATACTCTTTTATTTTGTTGAAGGCCTATTGACATTTTTCATCCCACTTAAAAGGTTCACCCTTGTGAAGGAGATGTTGAAAAGGATGACACTTGTCTGCCAGTTGTGAGATAAACCTGCAAATGGATTGTAACCTGCCTTGTAGATTGCGAAGCTGCTTCAGATTTGATGGTGGAGACATTTCCATGATGGCTTTTACTTTGTAAGGACCCACTTCTATTCCTTGTCGAGACATAATATATCCCAACAATTTACCAGATGTTACACCAAATACACATTTCTTTGGGTTCAGCCTGACTTGATACTTCTCTAGTTGATCAAAGATCTATGCTAGTACTTGTAGATGTTCTTCTCTTATCTTGGATTTTCCTAGAATATCATCAACATAATCTTCCATGATAGTGTGGAAAAGGTCATGGAAAATAACTGTCATGGCTCGTTGATAAGTGGCTCCAGCGTTCTTGAGACCAAAAGGCATTACAACCTAGCAGTATGTAACCCATGGATAAATGAATGATGTTTTGCCTTGATCTTCCTCTGCTATTCTTATTTGGTTATATCCTGAGAATTTGCCCATCAAGGATAACATTTCATGTCCAACTGTGAGATCTAAAATGTTGTCTATGCTTGGTAATAGAAAGTCATATTTAGGGCATGCTTTGTTAAGATCTCTGAAATCTGTGCAACAACGAACTTGTCCATTAGGTTTTGCCACATGTACCAAGTTTGAAACCCATTCTGGATAATCAATAGGCCTTATGAACTTTTCTTCTAATAGCTTCTGAATCTTTGCCTTAACCAAAAGAGCTATTTGCGAGTACATTTTGCGCAATTTTTGTTTGACAGGTTTTGCATTAGAAGATACTGCTAGGTGATGTACCATGGGTGATGGATCTAGACCTGGCATGTTGGCATAAGTCCATGCAAAATTGATAGCTCTTTTTATGAAGAACACTGTAAAATTTCTTCTTTCCCATTCTGATAGTGATGCTGCCAAAAATGTGATCTTCAGATTCTGCTCTGTGCCTAAGTTCATGTCTTGAGATTTTTCAACTAGCACTATTGATTTTTCATGATAATCAGTGGTGACCGGAAGATCAAATCCCCCATCCTCCGGTGCCTCAGAGAGGTTTTAACCCTCAGATATGTCCTTTATTTTTACTTTTGCATGGTCAAGAGGCACCTTTTAGTTTTCACCTAATGACCTATCTTTTTTTATTCTATTTACTTCACTTTTGCGACTGAAGGATTTGATACTTCCGCCAAAATATGCTAGTTTAGGGAGGTTCATAATGAAACCTACTTTGTGATTACCCAATGGAATGCCTTGTCATAATCCCATGAATTCGGCAATAGCTTCATCATTTTCAAATGTGTCCAATATAGGTACCCCCTGTTGGTCCTAATTGACAAGGTCAGAATATACGAGTGAAAGGGTAATGGATGAAGGGTTATGTCTAGATGAAGTGGTAGAGATCATGAAGATGGAGGTTTCTTGAAAAATGTTGGTGGTATGGAGGGAGGAGTTGTCGATGGTATCCGAATTAGAAGTCTCTCCTACTGAAGAAGGTCCGGCTTCCACATCGGAAATTCACTTAATGTCTTTGGAAGGCGGTACCTCTGGATGAAAGCCAAGGCCTTGCTTATTAAACTTCTTAGACACAACAATGGGTTTAATCGGTCCTTGTTCTTGTGATTCCAATCCACCATGTCCTTTATAACCCATGTTCTTGATGACACAGAACCCATTGTTATATCTCACCACTTCAAGTTGTACTTGGTCGTTCTCATCAATGTCTTCATCATCAAGGAATCCACCTTTCATGAATACTATTGGTGGAGCTTTTATAACAGCTACGGATGAAGATGCCTTGGATGTAGAAGGTTTGCCATGAGATTTGGGAGATAAGGGAAGAGTTCCAACACAACAAGATTCTTGCAATGTGTACTCACCCGGACCATGTTCAGTGTACTTGATACAGAGATTTAGAGTGGCTTTGCTAGATGATGGCTTGAGTAGGGTGGATGGGTCTACATAGGATGAAGATGGATATGCTTTAGTGTTAATAGGAATACGGTTAGCGCTTGGATATTTAGCTTGAAAGACATGACAAAACTCAAATGGATTGGGATCGGCATGGATAGTAACTTCAACACCATTACGTGGAAATTTGAGAGATTGATGGTATGCGGAAGGAACTTCTTGAAGGGCATGGATCCATGGATGACCAAGGATGATGTTATAGGGAAGCTCAATATCAAGGACTTGACAATGAGTGCCAGTAGTAACAGGACCAACTTGGATAGGCAAATGGATAATTCCTTCAGTATCTCTCTCAGCATCATCATATGCTTTGATAGTAATGACCTTGGAAGTGTCAATGTCTTTCTCAAAATATCCAAATTATTTTATTAGTTTTAAGGAACATATATTAGGACCAGCTCCACCATCCACTTAGATTCATTTGATACGGTGTTGGTCTAAAAACACTTCTATGTGGAGGGCTTCGTTATGTAATGGGTTGATGGATGGTCAAAGAACTTTGTCAAAGAAGGTAAGATGGCAAGGGGCTGCAATGCTGGCTACCATAGATTGAAATTGTGTGGTATCGATATCATTAGGCGCTAAAGACTCCTGCAATGCTTTTGTTGCAAATATGTGCCTAAGTGGTGTTGTCATTGATGTCAACATATCCTTGTTGCCATTGGTGACAACTGTATCCTATTTTGCTACCTGTTTAGAAGACCAGATTGTTAAGGATATTGACAAAATTAATGGAGATCAATATATGTAGACCATATGGCTATGCAGAGGTTTGTCTAAAGAAACTTCAGTTAAGATTTGAGAGGTTAGCATTAAGATCTGAAGAAGTTATAGCCCTTTGAGTAAAATCGGTTCCTGCATTATTCAAGAGAGATAGAGTGATAGGAAAGAGGCCCAGATTGCTCCAGTAATGTAAAATGATGATCTGTAGATTTAGAGGTATGTCTAGGAAATTAGTATGTATCATCAACTCCAGTAGTTCATGGTTTGAAGGTTCGCAAGCTATCTTTCTAGTTTGACAGTCATGACAGATAGTGGTCTTGAGGTTTCGGAGGAAGATACAAATGATTCTAGTAATTTGGTTTAAAGTGAATGTTATTGGTAATTTCCATGTGCTTGTGGAGGTCTCTAAATCATGTGGCTACTATGTTGGAGATCCCCACTGAAGTTTGAGCTTGTTGATTGAAGATTTCTTCTTTGAGGTTGATGTTCTTCCCAGTCTTGGCCGACCGGATGTTCCTAGCATGTTGCGGATGATCTAAGAGCATTCTTATGAAGCATGATGTGGTTGTAAAAGAAGACTCAAGTCTCAGTTGTGTTTGGCTGACAGTGTGATGATCCATGTCAAGTTTAGCTGACCTTGTTGATCATTCCAAGGTTGATGAAGCATATAAATACTTGTTGAAGAGTTGTTAAAAAGCATTCTTGTACACAATGAATTAAATCTGAAGAAGGGATCAAAAGAAGAGCAGAGAAGAAGAGGAGCGAACGGAGTATAGAGTGAAGAGTCAGTGAAGAAGAATTTGAAGATAAGAGCAGAAGTTCTAAGCCTTCAAAGGAACTGATTCAGACATGAATGTAGATGCTATTTCTCAGTTCATTATTTCTGTATAAATCATAATTTCTTAGGCAGTGAGCCTCTTCTTGAGCAGTAAGCTCTGGACAGTGCACCCCAAGGCATGTACCTTCTATTTTCTTAAGTACTTTTAACAGGGTACACATTTTTGTGGGTTAACCCCCACCATGGTTTTTCCCTTAACCATGTTTTCCACATCAAAATTTTGGTGTTGTGTGTTCATGATGTTTTTGCTCATATGTTGATTTAGGGTTAAATGTTTTCATCATTAACCTGATTATAAAGAAGATTTAAAAGGTTCAGAAAAGGTTAAAGTTTAGGGACAACTAATTCACCCCCCCTCTCAATTGTCTAGACTATTTCCAACAATTGGTATTAGAGCTAAGTTCCTCTAAAAGAAGCTTGACCGCTTGAGGAGATCCAAGATGTTGATCTACAAGAAGGGAAGTCAAAGATTTGATGGAACAAACTACTCCCTCTAGAAGGTATGCATGTAGTGTCATCTAGAATGTATGGGTGATGGCTTTTGGACAATAACCAAGAATGTGTATAAGATTATGAAGAATGGACCTTCAAATATAGATGAACTCAGAGATGCTGAACACAACACTCAAGCCAAAGAAGCATTATTGAGTGCCCTATCTGATACTAAATTGACAAATGTCCTAGATTTGCAAACTGCTCATGAGATTTGGAGTAAATTGGAAAATCTATATGAAGGTGACAAATATGTTAAATGTGCAAAGCTACAAAGCCTGAAGGGTAAATATGAAAAATTGGTAATGAGTGAAGATGAAAACATTATTTCCTACATGCAGAAAGTAAATGAACTTGTGACCGGTATAAAAAATGCACATGGAGTATTGGATGAATCAGAAATTATTGCCAAGGTGCTCAGATCCTTACCTGTAGCTTACAAGCACAAGGCTACAACCATTGAAGAAATTAGGATAGTAACAATAGTCACAAGAGATCAGTTAGTTGGCAAGCTTTCAACATTTGAAATGAATGATTTTGGTGATTCTCTTCCTAAGACTGAATCTGCATTCAAGGCCAGTGTGTATGGAAAGCAAAGATATGATCTGGGTGAAAGCTCTTCTGCAAGATCAAATAGATTTGTGAAGACAAGAAAGGATCTTGAAGATATTGAAATAGAAACTACAGATCTTGAAGCTCTCATTACCAAATAGATGCCAAGAGGATCCGGTATGTATGAAGGAAAGTTGCCACTCAAATATTTTGCTTGTAATAAGATTGGTCATTTTGCTTCAAGGTGTCCGGAGAGGTTTTCAAAACCAAACCCTAATAGGTACAAGGGTCAGAAGAATTGTTACTATGTCCAAGAAGCTAGAGAAGGAGTCATAGATGATGAATCTAATCATGGAGAAGGTGATTGGGTGTTCATTGCTATTAAAGATGAAGATCCAATGTCTACCGAATCTGCTAGCTGTGCAAATGTAGAAAGTGCCTTGGCTACTCAGGTTGTTGAAAAGGATGAATGGGTGATTGATAATGGATGTTCTCATCATATGACTGGAGACAAGAGTAAGTTTTTGAATTTTGAAAATTATGAAGGAGGACTTGTAAAATTTGGAGACAACTCAGCTGGTAGAATCTGTGGCAGATGATCCATCTCCTTTTATGGTAAGAACATGACCAATAATGTTCTGTATGTGGAAGGATTGAAGCATAATCTTCTTAGTGTTGGACAGTTGGTTGACAAGGGTTATGATCTTCGTTTCAAGGATGGAAAATGTAGAATCTTGAAAAGCTTCGAAACTAAAATTGCATCTGGTACTCAGACTAAAGGTAACATCTTTCACTTAAGTAGTTCAGGAAAAAAATGTTTAATTGATCAAACAGATCAAAGTTGGTTATGGCATAGGAGGATGTGTCATGTAAATCTTGATAACATTGTCAAAATAAGTTCCACTCAAGTTGTAAGAGATCTTCCAAGACTTGTGAAACCTGATAGTATATGTAGAGAATGTCAATTAGGTAAACAAAACAAAATTTCATTCAAAAGTAAGTAACAAGATTCAAGTGGGAGATTGGAACTGGTGCATATTGATCTCTGTGGTCCTGCTAGAATTAGGAGTGTGCAAGGAGATAGATATTTCATGTTGCTGATTGATGACTACTCCCGGATGATGTGGGTAACCTTCCTAAAAGAAAAATCAGAAGCTCTTGATAAGTTTAAGGTGTTCAAGATGATGGTTGAAAATGAGATTGGTGGGAAATTGAAATGTCTGACATCTAACAGAGGTGGAGAATTCACTTCCGGTGAGTTTGATGCTTTTTGTGAAAAGCATGGGATAAAAAGACAATTATCTACTCCTAGGACTCCTCAGCAAAATGGAGTTGTGGAAAGGAAAAACTAGACCATTCAAGAAGCTGCTAGGACCATGATGATGGAAATAAATGTTCCTCAAGTTTATTGGAGGGAAGCTGTGAGTACTACTATCTACACTCTTAACCAGGTGCAGATCAAAGGATATTATGGTAAAACTCCTTATGAACTATGGTTTGGTCATCCTCCTACTGTAAGATATTTTAGAGTTTTTGGTAGTAAATGCTATATCAAAAGAGATGAGGATTTAGGCAAGTTTGATGCAAGAAGTGATGAAGGAATATTCTTGGGATACTCTACTCAAAGTAAGGCTTATCGGTGCTTCAAAAAGAGGTTGAAAAAGATTGTTGAAAGTGCTAATGTTAAAGTTGATGAAAGAAAAGAAGGTCATTCCAAGTATTGCGGATATGACTCAAATGATCAAGATGAAAGTCAAAGTCAAGGAAGGCAAGATCAAATTTAGACTCAGATCCAGATTGATCTGGTAACTCCAGTAACTCAAGAGATTAGTGCAGAAGATGAGGAACCAGTTCAAGAAACAGAAGTTCAAACTTTTCCCAAAACCCTAGGTATGTAAGAATGAATCATCTTGAAGATCAAATCATAGGAGATAAAAATAGAGGTGTTCAAACTAGGAGAAGAGTTGCTGAAGATCAAGAAGAGATTTGTTTGATTTCAAAGATTGAACCTAAATCAGTAAGTGAAGCTTGCAATGATGAAAACTGGGTTAAGGCAATGGAAGAAGAATTGGTGCAAATTGAAAAGAATCACACTTTGCATCTTGTTCCCAGACCTAAGGACAAAAATGTGATTGGAACCAAATGGGTCTTCTGGAATAAACTAAATGAAGATGGTGAGGTTGTAAGAAACAAGGCAAGGTTGGTATGTAAAGGTTATTCTCAAGTGGAAGGAATTGATTCTGAAGAAACTTTTGCTCCGATGGCAAGGATAGAGGCAGTCAGATTATTTCTTGCCTTTACTGCTTTCAAAGATTTTAAAGTTTATCAGATGGATGTCAAATCAGCATTTCTAAATGGAGATTTGGAGGAGGAAGTCTACATTGAATAACTAGAAGGATTTCAGTTGTCTAATAAGGGAGATATGGTTTGTAGACTAAGATAAGCCTTGTATGGACTCAAGAAAGCTCCAAGTGCCTGGTATGCCAGATTGGATAAGCATTTGCTTAAGCTAGGATTTAGCAAAGGTACTGCTGATAGTAATCTGTACTTCAAGATAAATCATGAGGACATTCTAATTGTTGAGGTCTTTGTTGATGATATCATTTTTGGTGGAAATGAATGCATGTGCAAAGCATTTGCTGATTAGATGAAAAGTGAGTTTGAGATGTCAATGTTTGGAGAGATGAACTTCTTCCTAGGTCTGTAAATTGTTCAGTTAGATAAAGGTATCTTCATATCTCAGTTCAAGTATGTGAAAGAATTGTTGAAGAAGTTTGGAATGGAAGATTCAAAGCTAGTAGGTACTCCTATGGTAACCAGATACAAGCTAAGCAAAGATGATGACTCCCCAAAGGCAAATTAGAAAAGGTATAGATCAATGATTGGAGGATTGCTCTATTTGACTTAGACCGGACCTGACATCATGAATGCAGTTAGACTTGTTGCTAGATTTCAAGCTGATCCAAAAGAATCCCATGTTGTGGCAATCAAAAGAATTTTTAGATATTTGAAGGGGACAATTGATTATGGACTATGGTATCTAAAGGATAATGATTTCACTCTTCATGCATATACAAATGTTGATTGGGCAGGAGATGTGGATGACAGAAAAAGTACTAGTGGTGGTGCATTCTTCTTGGGAAGAAGATTGGTCTCTTAGATGAGCAAAAAGCAAGAGGCAATTTCTGTGTCTACTGCAGAGGCAGAGTATATAGCAGCAACAAATAATTGTTCTTAAGTTCTGTGGATGAAGCAAATGTTGAAGGACATCAGAATTGTGTTTGAGGAGCCAGTCACAATTTTCTGTGATAATTCAAGTGCTATAAGCATTTCCAAGAATCCGGTATTGCACTTAAAGACAAAGCATATATCTATCAAGTTTCACTTCTTGAGAGAGAAAGTTAATGAGAATGAAGTCAAGTTGGAGTTTATGTCTTCCAAAGATCAGATTGCGGATATCTTCACTAAGCCTATTCCCAAAGATACTTTTGAGTATCTCAGAGAAAAGTTAGGGGTTATCACCCCTTCGGATCAGAACTAAGATGCACTAAGGTGCATCAGTCTGGTGGAATTCACATTTATATCTTGTGATCTAGATTTATGTTAAGGAGGTACTACTCAAAGGGGGAGTAGTCAGTATGCAAATTCTGGGATCAGTTTGAAGCAAAAAGGGAGAAAAGATAGCAAATATGTGCCCTTTTCCATTGATGTCAAAGGGGGAGAGAAGTCATGTGAAAAACTAGTTGCTGATGTAAGGGGGAGTAGTAAAGAAAGTAGTTGCAGAAGTGAGAAGAGAAAGGGGGAGAAGTTCTTGTCTTGATGGTTAAATTTAGTTTTTCACATCATATGTTGCCATCAATGACAAAGGGGGATATTGTTGCAAATATGTGCCTAAGTAGTGTTGTCATTGATGTCAACATATCCTTGTTGCCATTGGTGTCAACTGTATCCTATTTTTCTACCTGTTTAGAAGACCGGATTGTTAAGGATATTGAGAAAATTAATGGAGATCAATATATGTGGACCATATGGCTATGCAAAGGTTTGTTTGAAGTAGCTTCAGTTAAGATTTGAGAGGTTTGCATTAAGATCTGAAGAAGTTATAGCCCTCTGATTAAAATTAGTTCCTGTATTATTCAGGAGAGATAGAGTGACAGGAAAGAGGTCCGGATTGCTCCGGTAATGTAAAATGATGATTTGCGGATCTAGAGGCATGTCTAGGAAATCAATATGTATCATCAACTCCAGTGGTTTGTGGTTTGGAGGTCCACAAGCTATCTTTTTAGTTTGATAGTCATGGTAGATAGTGTTATTGAGGTTCCAGAGGAAGATACAAATGATTTTGGTAATTTGGTTTAAAGTGAATGTTATTGGTAATTTCAATGTGCTTGTTGAGGTCTCTGGATTATGTGGCTACTATGTTGGAGGTCCGCACTGAAGTTTGAGCTTGTTGATTAAAGATTTCTTCTTTGAGGTTGATGTTCTTACCAGTCTTAGCCGACCGGATGTTCCTAGCATGTTGTGGATGATCTAAGAGCATTCTTATGAAGTGTGGCATGGTTGTAAAAGAAGACTCAAGTCTCAGTTGTGTTTGGCCGACAGTGTGATGATCCGCGTCAAGTTTAGCCAACCTTGTTGATCATTCCAAGGTTGATGAAGCATATAAATACTTGTTGAAGAGTTGTTGAAAAGCATCCTTGTACACAATGAATTAAATCCAAAGAAGGGATCAAAAGCAGAGTAGAGAAGAAGAGGAGCGAAGGGAGTATAGAGTGAAGAGTTAGTGAAGAAGAATTTGAAGATAAGAGAAGAAGTTTTGAGCCTTCAAAGGAACTGATTCAGGCATGAATGTAGATGTTATTTCTTAGTTCATTATTTCTGTATAAATCATAATTTCTTCGGCAGTGAGCCTCTTCTTGAGTAGTGAGCTCTGGGCAGTGTGCCCGAAGGCATGTGCCTTCTATTTTCTTAAGTACTTTTAATAGGGTACGCATTTTTGTGGGTTAACCCCCACCATGGGTTGTCCCTTAACAGGGTTTTCCATGTCAAAAATTTTGGTGTTGTGTGTTCATGATGTTTCTGCTCATATGTTGATTTAGGCTTTAATGTTTTCATCATTAATCTGTTTATAAAGAAGATTTAAAAGGTTTAGAAAAGGTTAAAGTTTAGGGACAACTGAGTCACCTCCCGCTCAGTTGTCCGGACTATTTCCAACAACTTTATCAAGGATAGCTTTATGGGTGGGGGATATGCGAAGCAATTCTAGGATGGAGATATGTGCGGGTGTTTTGCCAAGGTGATGAAGGATATTATAGCTAGAAGATGGTCAAGGATGATTGACAAGTGCTCCTTTAATGGTAACACGGCCTCTTCTAGTAGTTACAGTGCAATCAGGTGCTTTTCCATGGATAGTAATGGTATAAATGTGAGCTTGGTCAATGCAGCCAATCGTGGATGAATCATAGTTGTAATGGATAACATTCCCAGTATGAGGGTTACTTGTCTTGTCATGAGATTGAAGTGGATTATTGAAGGCATCTAGATCATAGTTCGATGTCGGTTGATGTGCGGGTTGTGATGTTGGCGGTGTGATTTTAATTAGGTCTTGATCGATGCAATCTTGAATGACATGTTTTAAGTGCATACAACCATTTGTTTTATGTCCTTTAACTCTATGGTATTCACAATATTCATTCTATTTATAGCAAGGAGCTCTGAAGACCGGTTCACCGTTGGGTGGTGCTTCCGGTAATGTGATATCTCCTGCTTGGACAAGTTTTCAAAAGATTACCTGCATAGGTTCCGCTAAAGGAGTAAATTGTCATCGAGATGTTGGATTTATTCTTGGTCGATTTCATTGAAAAGGTTGATTTGCTATAGATGCGGCTTGGATGTTAATGGGAGATTTCACTATTTGTATGTTCTTTGCATCCACAATACCATCATTAACGACATTCTTGGTCTTGTTCCAAAAGTGGGATTTATCATTTGAATTTTGAGGATTGTCTTTGTCGTCTCTAAAAATCTTGATAGTGCCCTTAGCAATTAAAGCTCGTTCAATGATGGTTCCTTTGGAGATACGTTCATCAAAGGTGCTAGCACTTTGTAATTGCAATTGAAATGAAATCTCAGGATGAAGATTTTGGACAAAGATATCAAGTTGGTGTTTCTCGGGTATTTGCCATGATAGTTTGCTAGCCATGTTATGCCATCGTTGAGTGAATGAGGAGAAAGCTTCACCATTGTGTTGTTTGTTATCGATAGGTCATTCATGTTCACCTCATGTTCAATTTTAAAAGCGAAATGGGATTGAAATTTGTTTGCTAATTCTGCAAAAGTCTTAATTCCCAGAGGTAAATGAGAGAACAATTCAAGAGCTTGTCCCACTAAGCTTTGGGGGAATAGTCTCAAAAGATATGTATCATCTTGAGCGACATCGAGACATGCAACATAGAATGCTCGAAGATGGTCATCCAGATTTCTGTTCCCTTTGTATTTGTCAAATTGTGGAACTTTGAAGTGTGGCGGAAAAGGTGTCATGTGAAGTGACTTGTCAAATGGATAAGCGCATATATCGCCTAAGGAAAATGTCTTCTTGTTTTGTCCTACCGCCTTGTTAATCATTTGTTCCACATCCGCTTTAGATAGTTGTTGTTGTTGCAAAGGGGGTTGATGGTTCGGAGGTGAAATATAATATGGTGTATATTGTGGTTGCTGTTGCAGAATGTACGAGGGCATGACTGTTTGTTGAGGTTGCGTGCTCACATTATATGTCAAAGGATTGGTATGTGACACATATGTGTTTGAGGATTGTTTTCCTTGAGACACAAGTGGTGGTTGGGTATATTGCGATGGATTAGCTCCAATATTTTGCATCACATGGGAAGTAGGGGTTGGATTGACATTGGTTAATGGTTGTGGATTCGGAGTTGGATTTGTGATATGGTAAGTGATGGAAGGATTGGTGGATGAGGAAGAAGGATGGACATTTGGGTTTGTGTTTTGGACAACATGAGGATTGGTATATGTCATGTGTTGGGTGACGATGGGTAATCCTTGGGTTGCATAAGATGGATTGATGGTTTGTGAAGGATTATATGGATGTGGCGGAAGTGATGTAATTTGATCAACATAAGAGACATTAGTGCTAGGATTGGCTTGTGAGACAATAGGTGGGTTACTCATGTCAATGAGACTAACATTTGGGTTATATGGTGTGTTGGATGGATTCGTGAAAATTGTAGAGACCATATTAGAGGTGATAGGAATATGAGTGTGGGGTGTGGTTTCCACATGTGATACAATAGGAGTAGGGGTTTGCAATGGCTGCGAGACTTGTATGGTTTGTGGTGTTTGGATAGCTTGCGACACTTGCGGAGTTTGCAATATTGGGATAGCTTATGATATTTGAGGAATTTGCACTTGTGCAATATGGACAACTTGTGATACTTGAGGTCAAGATATGGTCATGGTAGGAGAAGGAGTATGTTGTGGAACATGAAAAGGTGGAAAGCTCAGATTTTGTGAGAGGAAAGGAAGTACCTCAGTTGGAGTTATCAAAGGTTCTAGAATGTACTCCGAGCATGGTGGGTTTGATGGGGTAGCAATAGGCAATGAAAGAGATGGGTTGGAAGATGGATTTTGTAGCATGGACATGGTATGATATGGTGTGGCTATAGTGGATGGTCCCCTTGCAACAACAACAGGAGTGTTTGGATTGTGTTCTCAAATAGTGGATATATCAAAGTCACTTGGTAATTTGGCTCCCATACGTGCTAATTGCAAGAAGTAGCGATTAGGATCAGATAAAACAAGCTTTTCAACTTGGTCCCATACGTGTGTGTCTTGAAATTCTGATAAGTCATCTTGGGATTGCTCTTCATAGGTCTCTAAAAATGTTTGGGGTTGCACTTGTTGTGAAGATGATGGTCCAGCGGTGTATCCTTCGGGCACAAACATGTAAGAAGGCATACCAGTTGTGAATTGAGTTGCATCTCTAAGGGGTGTGGATTAGGATTGTTGCATTTTGGCTTTCATCTCAGCTTGCAATTTTGCTTCCATTTCAGCTCACAATTTTGCTTCCATTTCAGCTCTGTATTGGCTCCTAGTTTGAGGCATGATGGTTGATGTTTTGAATTGGACTTAGCTTGTCAAGGTTGTATCAAAGAGGGGCAAAATGTAGACACCCAAAATTGACCTAGTTATCATTAGTATCAAAATATCGCATTAGCTATCATCTGTATTTGTCTGACACACTTGAGCATTTTTCTATTCTATCAAAATCACTTATTTCTTCTATTAATTAAATAAATTCATATTTATTTAATTAATTCATTATATATTTCTTCTATTTTCTCTATTCTATAATTAAATAATCTTTAATTATTTAATTATCTCTTCATTCTATCTATTTTAATTAAATAAATCTTATTTATTTAATTAAATTCTCTTCATAAGCCCACTTTCCATTTAATTAAATAAATTTTATTTATTTAATTAATTTCTATTATCACTTATCTTTATCTTTTATCACAAGCTGACATGTGTGAATCTTTTATTTAAAACATGTGTGGTACTACATCTTTTATTTAATATCTTTCACATGTACTTTTTATGTACACAATCACACATGAGCCTTATCTTGTTGGCAAGAGACACATTTTGGCTTCATGATTGTTGTCATTGATGGCAACAAAGTTCATCCCACACATCCGCAGGACATGGTGTGCCTATACCGTAAGTCAAATTGAAGAGTGTTGTGGTCTGGTAAGCAAGAATAGAGCATGTGGCAAGGTTCGACAGTCAGGTCCAGATCTCTCAGAGGAACTATCTTAGTAAAGTGTGGACTTGGGGAAGTCAAGAGGTGTACCTTGACTGATAGATTCCAGAGATTGAGCCTCTAGTGATGAAAGAGTGAAAAGATATGAGCACCTAAGTGTTGGGTTCCTATTTGGATGAAGAACTGACCGATAGAGCATCAGACCTTAATCTGGATGAGTTATTGATGGTGATCAAGTTTCTTAAGGTGTCATTCATGATTGGCCGACATGATTGATGACTTCTATAAGCATCCCTTTGATATGCATCACTTGATAAGCAAGGATTCAGCCGACAGACCAAGAGTTTGGGAAAATAGTAAGTATTCTGGATGTCGACTAGAAAGTGGATGAAATCCTTGGTGTAGATATATATACCAGATTAATTTCGGTATGAAGGGGTGTGTGGTGTTGAGGTGTACAAATAAAAGTAGAAGAGTAGTGTGGAAGTAGTAAGGCAGGTCTGATATGTGACAAGACAACAGCACCAAGAAGAGGAAGAATGAAGTGTAGCAGATCAGTGTAATGAACCTAACCGGAACTGAACCTCAGCATATGTGGATGCTTCTCATTAGTTCAAGTATCTAGTTTCCTTGTATAAACTATTGTAGGCAGTGAGCCTCTTGTGAGCAGTGTGCTCAGGCAGTGAGCCCTAATTGGCAAGTGCCATTTTGTACTATCTTATTCTTTTAATAGAGAATACAATCTTGGGTTAATCACCCCGTGGTTTTTTCCCTTAATAGGGTTTTCCACATCAAAGTCATTGTGTCATGTGTATTAATGTTATTTCCATTTCATGGTTATGTTTTCTTATATGATTTGATGTTGTATTAATTGTTAAGGAAGATCAGAAAGTTGAAGTAATTAAGATAACTGATTCACCCCCCCTCTAAGTTATCAACAATTGGTATCAGAGCTAAGTTCCTCCAAACAGAGCCTAACAGCTTGAGGAAGATCTAGGAATTCAAATGGATGTGTATGGTATGAGGGAACAACTTTAGTATGCCCTAGATGATCTTGAGCAATCTAACTCTGAAGTCAATGAATTGAAGGAAAGACTCAAACAGGATGATGATTTCATAAATGAACTAAAACAGAAACTGAGTATCTCTATGAAAAAGAGAAAGGATCTACTTTAGCAATTGGCAAGTCAAGGTGAAGACAATGATACAAATGAAGATCTGAAGGAGAAAACCACGTTATGTGAGAAGTTATCAAAAGAGGTCATTATGGTAAGACATGAAATGGAATCAGGAGTTATGAAATTTACCCAAGAAATTGAAGAGAAAAGAAAAACTGAAGATGATCTAAGACAATCTCTCAAAAAGAAATCAGAAGACTGCCACAAAATGGATAGAATAATTAGGCATCTTGAATCTAATCTTGAAGAAGCTAGGGATAATGAAGAATAAATTGAGAATCAGATTGACACTCTTAAAAAGGATCTTCAAACAACAAATGAATACAAAGAGAAATTCAAGATAAGCTCTACCCAACTTGAAGTTCTTCTTCAAAGCCAAAAGAGGGTAGATGATAAGCAAGGCTTGGGGTATGAAAAAGGTGAAAGCTTTGGATCTGGTCAGAAGAACTCCAGATTAGAAAATCCAAGAAACAGGCCTAGAAGACCTCCGGTAAGGCAACCAAATGCTCAAAGATATCCTTCTTTCAATGGATACTGCCACAATTGCAATAACTTTGGTGATAAAGCAAATCAGTGCAGAAGAAGAATGAATCAAATTAATTCATCCTTCTCCAGACAGTGCTTTAATTGCAAAAGGTATGGTCACAAAACTCATGAATGCAAAAATATGCAAATGAACAATTCATTCAATGGTAGATGTTTTGCATGCAATAGAATGGGACATATGGCTAATCAGTGTAGATCAAGAGGATATCAGTCAAATATGCAAAGAAATGTTGTTTTCTACAATTGCAATAGATCCGGTCATATTGCCAAATTCTGCAGAAGCTAGAATCAGGACAAAAAGGGTCCAGTGCATCATAATCAAAACCAAGACAAAGGAAAAGGAAAAATGAATGCAGATGAAGTTTAAAGGGAAATGAACAAGATTTGGGTGAAGAGAAGTACATAAATGATGGGGATGGATCTGCACCAGAATCTGGTGCTGATATTCTTTTTAGAATCTAAATAGATGAGCTCTGGCTCAGGGGGAGTCACAAAAGAAAATATTTTCCCCTAGCCAGTCAATTGGTGCCTAAAATTGGCACATGGAAGGTTGCGGACTAAAAGGGCTCTCAGAGAAACATCTAAATAACCCTTAGGGAAGATATGAAAGATCCACAATGAATTTGAAGAGGTTAATCATCTGAGATTAATCTGTTTAACAGTCATCTGGTAAGAAGTAGGTCTTTCACAGTTAGACTTGATATGATTCAAACTAAGGAATCTTGATCTGCGGATAGATGAAATGTTTGGAGAAAGGAAGATAGATTATCAATCATCACCAAGAACAACTCTAAATGCCTCTCAGTAATCTGGAAAAGATTTTTCTCAGAACAAGGAGAACAAGGCAAACCAGAATGACTTAGTTATGCATTTATTACAAAATGAAATTTGGGTTTGCAGAGAAATATAAGGGTTATCTTATTGAACATTTGCTCATTTTACATTCGAGAAGAAGAGAAAAGGAGATCTACAACAAATTGCCTCAAGCCCATCAAAGATCAATTACAGAACTCGATTCATCCAGCAATCTGATCTGGTTCATATCGTGAACCCTAGAAGTGTAAAAGGTATTTTTCGCTCTTGAAAATCTCTCTGTGAATCTTTGAAAGATGGCTACTTCAAATGTGGTGAAGATTACTGATAGGCCGTGCCCTAAATTTAGAAAACATCCCTATAAATCCCTAGAAATTGATCCTCTAGGTGCATTTTCTAGCATTTCACATGGAATTCTGCATGTAGAAGACGTTAGGGTTTACATTCACGCAAACATTGAAGAATTTGGTGAATCCAAGCTGATGGATATCTACCACAAGGAACTGATAGATGAATCATTTGAACTAAAACCTTAGTATAAGGCCATTCAGGATAAACATTTTGGACAGTGCATTCATTTCCCCTATTTTACTGAAGATGATTGGGTCCGGTATGTTTTGAGCAGAATGCATGACAACTTTATGTGGTTGATGAGGCCATTCAAGATAACCAAGGAAGAAATTAGGGCAATAACCGGATTGCACTCATCTGGTGGGCTACCTACTCTAAAATCAGTCAAAAACCAAACTGTGAGTGAGGCTACCAGATCTAAATTTGATAAAAGAGCAATGAGGGTTGAGGATATCATAGATCTGGACATCAAGTTTGCCTCCATGATTATTGGCTACAAGATATATCACTCCAGCAGAGAAAACTCTATATCCGGAACAACAATCTACACTGCTTATGAAATGTTGAAAAAGAATGCAGAATATGATTTTTGTGAACTCCTTCTCATCCAACTAATGGAAAACCTACAAAAGATCAAGAAGGACAAGAAGAACTCCTTCAAGTATGGTGGGCTGATACTGTGTTTATTCTTCTACTTTATGAATGAGCTGTCTAGATCCAGTGGTTAGGTATGGCAAAATGATAGACCTGTTGCAATTCAAATTAGAGATTACTTGCATGGGCTTGGTGATGCCAAGGCTCAAAACACTGCACTGTGGGGTTATTTCAAAAACTTTCAAAGCATGATGTAGGCTAGAGAAAGAATTCCCCAATCCCTAGTTGAAAAATACAAGGATACAGTGTGCTTTATGGTAGACATTGATCAATGCCTAATGGAGGCAGTGGAACCAAGAATAGTATGGATCATGCCAATGGGGTATGAAGTGGATGAGAAAATTGTAGAGCTTCATGTTCAACACATGCTAAGTCAGCCCAAGGATCCCAAGGTAGAAAGGTTTGGAACCTTTGAAGAATTGAGTGTAAAGATTCATGTGGAACTAAGACAACCAGAGATGAAGAGAAAAGTGAGAAAAGAAGTAGAGAATGTTGCCAAAAGGTATGGCATCTCAAAAGAGGCACTTGATGCACATAGAGAAAAGATGGAAAGGATAGAAAAAGAAAAGGAAGAGGTAGAAAAAGAAAGTGCTCTGGTAGAAGCCCCCTCCCGGACCAAATCCTCTAAAAACTCTGCATCTTCCACTGCTAAGAGCTCAAAGGCATCAAAACTGGAAGCTAAATCATCTGGTAAAGAGAAAAGAGAACAAATACAAAGGCTACAAGATCATACACAAGCCTTAAAGATGGTGAATAGACATAATCAGATGAGGAAGTAAAGAAAATGAAAAAGAAAAAGAAGACATCCGGTGAATCATCTACCGGTCTAGACAAGGAAGAAGAAAAGACACATAAAAGTGTTGAGAAGCCTACTCTTAATGAAATCATCAAGGCAATTACTGTGGATGGAAACCTAAAAAACATTAACAGAATTCTATGATGAAAATAGTGAAGCTGACCATAAGATCCTGCAAGATGCCACAGTCAGGTATCTGAATATCTACAACAAAGCTTTCATTGAAATCATATCTCTAATTTCTAAAAGCCTTGAGAAGGAACTTGAAATCAGAAAGAATAATGCTAAAGCAAAGGATATGGAGATTCGGGAACAGATAGCCATTCAGCTCTATCCTTCCATCACTCCTAAGCAAAAGAATATGATCTTCAAAGATTGCAAGGATGAGTTCTGGAGCAAAGCTAGGATGAATCAGCTTATGCTTGGAGAAACTAACAAGGTGGCTAAAGAAACATAAGACATCCTCCGGAATGCATACAAAAGATTCAATATTCCTATTATAGAGGACTTAGGTGATGATCCCTCGGCCATGGATGCCAAAGAAGAATCTACTGAGACAATGGCAGAAGAGGCAAAGGAGACAAGTGAAGAGAAAGCTAAAGACTTCGATTCCTTTTCTCCGGAAGAGGAAGTTCATGAAGAAGAAGACACTTCTCTTCCGGATCCTCCTGCATACTCTGGAATTGAAGGAGAAGAAAGAAAAGAAGAGAGCATCAATCAAGAAGAACAAGTAAAGGGAAGTGAAGAAGGTCAAACAGAAAAGACCACAGATGATAGTGCTAAGGCTACTGAAGGGGAGAAAACCCTGTCACTGGCAAGAGACACAGCAAAAGCAGTCAAAGATTTCTTAACTAAAGAGATGATGGAATTTGATGAACCAAAACTTCTTCAAGGTCTATTCAATTTTGATTCCCTCTCTCCGGTGCAAACCATGAAGCTAGCATCCTTCACTCAAGAAAGGCAAAAGATAAACTTTTGAAGTCTCACATGGAAGACTGTGAGCTCATAGAAGCCGCATCTAGTGTATTGGAGAAGATTATGCCATCCTTCCAAAAGGATTCTTTGACCTCCACATCCGGTAGTCTAAAGTCTCTTGTAAATTCTGTTAATACACATTTTGATTCCTTAGAGAAGTCAGCAGAAGAAAAGGTCTGGAAGGAGTTTTTGGGAAAGAGATTCTCCAAAGTACAAGGTCTAATAACCAATGATAGAAGAGTTATGGATATTGGTATAAAGAGCTTAGAAAATGCTCTTAAAGATGGTGGAGATATCTATAAATTTTGTTTATCCTGGCCTAAAGTGACCAAAGATATTGAGAAGAAAGTAAAAGAGCAAGAGGATAAACTGCTAAGTTTGTCTTAAAGTTTTGATCCTCTCTCCTCTTCCATAGTAAATCAAGAGTGTCAGACTATTGCAGTCACAAATGTAATAAAGAAACTTGAGAAGGAAAGGAAGAACATAATAAGTTGGATGGGTGAACTTAGAGGGATCATTATCCCTAAGTTAGAGGCCATGCATGAGGCCCTAACTGATGCTCAGGCCACAGCCCAGACAAATGATCCAATAGATCTTAAGAAGGCAGAAGTGTTTGTATTCCTGTTGAGTGGTCACATCTCAATTTTGGATAGGATGAAGTAGAGTTAGGCGACATAAGTTGTACAGTTGAAGAATACTTTTGTAGATATACTTAAGTATATGTAAGTACAACTTGTATATATACTTATGTGGATATGTATAGACTATTTTTGGAAATTTTGGTGTGTGGACCCTACCCTTTGCCATTGATGTCAAAGGGGGAGTGAGGAACAGTGAAAAATGTGGAATCCAGCTAAGGGGGAGCTCTGGTAAAGTGTACATTAGAACAGAGCATCAACCAAGGGGGAGTGTAGTATAACACTTAGTCATTTTTCTCTAAGTGTTGCCATCAATGCCAAAGGGGGAGATTGTTGGAAAGAGACACATTGTGGCTTCATGATTGTTGTCATTGATAGCAACAAAGTTCATCCCACACATCCGCAGGACATGGTGTGCCTATACCAGAAGTCAGATTGAAGAGTGTTGTGGTCTGGTAAGCAAGAATAGAGCATGTGGCAAGGTTCGACAGTCAGGTCCAGATCTCTCAGAGGAACTATCTTAGTAAAGTGTAGACTTGGGGAAGTCAAGAGGTGTACCTTGATTGATACATTCCAAAGATTGAGCCTCCGGTGATGAAAGAGTGAAAAGATATGAGCACCTAAGTGTTGGGTTCCCGTTTGGATGAAGAACTGACCGGTAGAGCATCAGACCTTAATCCGGATGAGTTATTGATGGTGATTAAGTTTCTTAAGGTATCATTCATGATTGGCCGACATGATTGATGACTTCTATAAGCATCCCTTTGATACGCATCACTTGATAAGCAAGGATTCAGCCGACAGACCAAGAGTTTGGGAAAATAGTAAGTATTCTGGATGTCGACTAGAAAGTGGATGAAATCCTTGGTGCGGATATATATACCAGATTGATTTCGGTATGAAGGGGTGTGTGGTATTGAGGTGTTGAATAAAAGAAGAAGAGCAGTGTGGAAGTAGTAAGGCAGGTCTGATATGTGATAGGATAGCAGCACCAAGAAGAGGAAGAATGAAGTGCAGCAAATCAGTGTATTGAACCTAATCGAAACTGAACCTCAGCATATGTGGATGCTTCTCATCAGTTCAAGTATCTAGTTTCCTTGTATAAACTATTGTAGGCAGTGAGCCTCTTGTGAGCAGTGTGCTTGGGTAGTGAGCCCTAATTGGCAAGTGCCATTTTGTACTATCTTATTCTTTTAACAGAGAATACAATCTTGGGTTAATCACCCCGTGGTTTTTTCCCTTAACAGGGTTTTCCACGTCAAAATCATTTGTCATGTGTATTGATGTTATTTCCATTTCATGGTTATGTTTATTTATATGATTTGATGCTGCATTAATTGTTAAGGAAGATCAGAAAGTTGAAGTAATCAAGATAACTAATTCACCCCCCCTCTCAGTTATCAACATTCACCTATGACTATCATTTCATCTTAACATTTCACATAGCCACCAAATCTCCACCGTTGATTGATTTTGGTTGAGGTCTATATAAACACCCTCTCATTCCATACTACATCTATCCATCATTTTCATATAGCGTCTACATTATCATCTTGAGCATATTGAGCATTTTAGCATCCATCTAGCATATTATCATTATCATCCATCCATCATGGCAGCTTTGATCTTCATAATTGTTCATTGTTGAGAAGCAATCCACATCATAAATAAGGAATCATACAATCTAGGTGATTTTGTTCTTGAATTGCATGCTTTTGATTTGACTTGGATTCGATTCTTTGATGGTGGTAGGATTAGGTTTTCAATTAAATGCTTGATCTTATTAACCTAATTTTTACCTATCACAATTGGTACACTTTTATACTGATTGTGGAGATTGGGAAGTGGGGGAGGATGTTGTAGAATTGGGAGGAGCTTAGGTTTTAGAGGGAAATGTTAGTGAGGTCCAAGTTGAAATTGAAGAATAGTCCAACCAACCATGGGGAGGCCAAATTAGTTTCGACATTAGCCAACTCCTTAAATTTCCTATTCATCTAGTGAACATCAAACCATCAAAATTAATGACAGTGGAATTGAATTAAGTAGATAGTTTTAAATTATCACTATAGATGATTACATGAAGCTATTGATGGAGCAAGAGGATAGGAAGAAAGAAATCCAAGAGTTGAAACATAGGAAGAGAGAAAAAATTGAAGAGAGAAAGGTTGCAAGAATTACCGCTAGAGACATGAAGGAGCAATTAAAATGGAAAGAGAACTTCAATGTCAAGCAAACGAGCTAAGGAAAATTCAACAAAGGAAAGATAAGGAACATAAAAGGGAACTATTGGCGAGAGACACTGCTCCGGTATAGACTTGTATGTTGTCATTGATGGTAACAAGGCTCAGAGATCATATCAGCATGACAGGTAGACACTACTCTAGAAAATCTTATTAGAATTCAGATCCAGTTGGCAAAAATGACTAAGTATGGGCAAGAAACAGAGTAAGGAACAGTAAGTAGATCAGTGTGCCTCTATAGATGAAGACATGGAAATGTAGCTTAGGTATAATGTTCATAGTTGTTTGGTGTTGTTATATTCCAGTGATCAAGTCCTGACTTCCTCTTGAAGTCATTTGGAGAAAATGTCTGTCATGCCCACATTTTCCATGTGGTCACAACACACATCGCACGTGTCATAGCCACATCTGTCATGTGGTTATGACACGAGATATGAAAAACTTTTCTCACACTGTCCTAAAAACCCCTTCGCATGCGTACACATGCTCAACGGTGTTCTCTCATGGCGAAACGCTACACTCTTCGGCGGAATACAAGTACAATTGCGTGCATCCAGAAGCATATAGATCCACAAGAGGGTCTATACAACGCTGCTAACGTCATTGCAAGAGTGAGATTACCAACGTTCTTAAATCGAACCCTCGGCAATGTTCGGTAGCATAATGCCTTACGGCGTTAGTGGGAATTACGCTGCACTCATTTATGCACGTGGTTCGCTGATAGAGGATCCACTTCCCACGACGCCTTGTTCCGACTAAACCGGCTAGTGATCTCCCTATTTAGTCATTTTTCAGCCAGGCACGGTTGTCTGTCTCCTCTCTTGTTTCCTGAAACATACTTCTCCTATGACTTAGCATTTTCAACAAGGCGGTTTGGTTGCCCTCTCTTCCCTTTTCACAAGTTCTTAATTTTGATTATATCTTTATCGCCCTTACCTTAACTATTTCTTAGTTCATTTAGTGTGTTTATATTTTGGTCTCTCTCTCTCTTTCATTTTCTATGCTTTCTTTATGTGCATCCTGACCTTTCTTCATGATTTACGTCAATCAGGGTTATTACTGCAGCTATTGTTGATATTAAACCTAATTTCAGGATGATCTAGGTCACAAAGGCTGGTTTACTATTTCGCTGGACTCGGTCTCCTAATCTTCCCCGATCTAGGTTCCTCCTCTTCGTATATACTTAGTCAACTTGTTCCTAAGAAAATTTGGCAGAAGGGTCCGGCAACTGAGTTCTCTTATCCCATGTGAGAATGTCGCGCATTTTCTCCTCTGTGTTTTCCAATGTTAGTTTTTTTTTTTTTTTTTTTCTTCTTCTTCTTCGGAACCTCTTACAGGTTTACATATGAGATCGTTTGCTACAGTTGAGATTAATATGGCCACAAGGATTGTCAGTGGTGGCTTCTTAAGTTTATTTCCAGTGTTCTTTTGAGCAAGGAGTTGTGTAATTTTCCTCTTCATTTTCCGGGTGATTATTAGTACATTAATAGTTGAAACTTCCGAGAAACTCTTTCCAGAGTATCACTGAATATTCCTAAACTCTCTTTTACATTATAATTTTATTTTCTCTTGTTTAGGATTACTGTTGTTACTGTTACTCTTAATTACGATTCATACACTGATTGTGACTCGTATGACGTTGTCAATAGATGTAGGTGGTTCACCACTTTATAAAACTCTGTTCATGGTAATATATCTTCTTTGGTTGTTGTGTTCAACATTTAACATTTAATAACATCTACTGTGAGAATATAATTGTTATATTTTTTTTTTTCTCTATATCCATGAGACATAGTTTATAACGATTTTAAACGAGGGTCCAACAAAATGGTTCATAGATTTACTCCTATCGATATGAATATATATATATATATATATATATATATATATATATATATATATATTCATATATATATAATATATTTATTTTAATGTCAATGCATAGGACGAAATTGGTTTACCACGATTTATAAATCTATATCTCTATATATATATATTATATATATATATATATAAATATATAGATATAGATAGATATATAATCATTATTATATTATATATATAACTATATACATAGACATATATAGAATATATATATGCCTATATATAGAGTTATATAAAAACTGTATTTATATTTAACTAAACCAATCATATGTTAGGGCCCAAGCCCTAACATTTTATTGCATTAAATTCCACAGCCGACGGCGGCCATGGGCGGCGGTGGCCGCAGTGACAGAGCGGCGGACAGGATCAACGGTGGCCGCAGAGCGGCGGACAGGATCAACGGTGGCCGCAGAGCGGCGGCCTGTGCAGGCCGCGGGAGGCATAAGGGATTGGGGGGGGGATGTGGAGTGGGGCGGAACCCCACCCACATTCCCACGACGAGGGGTGTGGGTGGGGCTCCGCCCCACTCCACACCACCAAATGTAACAAAAAAAAACTGCGGTGGGGTTTTCTCCCCACCGCCCATTGTAAATAGCGACTGTGTTTTTTTTGATCCGCGGCTTAAATTTGGTCCGCCATTCTTATGTGCTATTCGTTGATTTCTCTCAACAAAAATATATATTTATATATATATATATTCATATATATATATATATTTATATTTATCAATGATTCTATAATTAGAGATATATATATATATATATATATATATATATATATATATATATTTCATATATATATATATATACATATATATATATATCTATTTTTATATTGATATTTATCAGTCAATCTCATAAAAAATGATAATTTACTTTCAATTTCTCTATTATTCTAGAAAATGAAAATTACTCAAAATATGAAATGTATATATATATAGATCTATATATATACATATATTTAAATTTATTTATATATAATATTCTTATGTGTGCTTAACTAATTCCTAAATTTCTCAATTTCACTACTTTATGCATTTTTTCCAAATCAACCTGTTATAAGAAATTGTCATAACAATTATATATATATATATATATATATGTATATATATATATATGTATATATATATATATGTATATATATATATATATATATATATATATATATATATATATATATATATATATATATATATATATATATCTCAATTTTACTTAATTGATAGAAATGGTAACTAGCTATCCCCTTATTATAAGTATAAATTTTCCATTTTCATAAACATTTAAGACTTCGTAAATTTACAAACAAATTATATATTTTCATGCTAGATTTCCTCTAAATTATCAGAATCCATGAGAATAACTCCAATATTTAAAACTGTCTTTTCCATTTTAACATTGAACTATAAAGAAAATTAGCATTTCAGTGAAGCAATTCCAAACTTTCAAATGTAAACAACTCAGATTAAATTGCAAAAATGAACTTGTTCCTTTCAGTAATACTTGAAACACAAAAATTGCTATTGAACAAAGTTTGCAAACATCAACTTAAAATTTAAGCACATTCACATTACAGCTTCTCAGATATGAACTTTCTCCTCCCAAACAGTATACCACTGAAAACTTATGACAACCAATAAAAGTCCAATAATAACAAGATCAGGGAGGTGATTTTCTTCACTCCCAGAATATCATTAATTTACAACAATAACAAGAGAGGTGTTCTCTCTTCATCTCTATGAAATGAACCAGGCCTAATTCTCATGACAAGAAGATGAACGGTTTCTTCATAAATAGCCAACCAGAAGCTCCAAGAGAAAGACCTGCGTATCAAAGACAAACAAGAAGAAAAGACCACTCGTCTAGCTCTCCTCCCTACCGTAGACCCGCAAGAGGGTCACCCCCGAGCTAGGGAGACCATACTCACACCTGGGTACTCAAACACTCCACTTCACAACAGAAACAACAACAATCCCAAAGCACACATACACCCGTGGGTATTTTACACAATACGGAAACTCAACTACAGTGAGTTTCATAAGGGGCAGGAGAGTGGACACACTCGACTCCAGAGTGTCACCCTGACAGATAAATAAACTAATATTAATTTCTCTTGGTCTCAACCAAGTGTGATCACAATTTGTAAGAAATCTGTATATGACTCTCAAGTCAAACATACAGTCACAGATACATGCCCTCAAGGCTTTCAACATCCCAAAAGATGGACACAAGTATGCACCCGAGGAGGATCTCTCCTCCCCTACCCCAAACGTGATGAGCATTTCTCCCAAGTGGGAGACGCTCTGTCAAACAACCCGACAAGAACCCACAGAAAACAAATTTAAACACATATTTCACACACATTTCATGCACATTTCAGTTCTACCAAAACAAAGGTAAAATTCAGACCAACCTTGCAAAGCCCTCCTGGGATGAAGTTGTTGCAGAGTCCACAGAGTTCACTTCCAACCTTAGCCACCAACTCCCTCTCCCTTCTCTATCTTCCAAACTAACTTCTCTATTTTTGGTAAGGCCAAAATGAAAGTTTTTCCCCAAAATTCAACTAACTCCCTCTCATCCCAAAATTTAAAAATAAATAACCCAAAATTCTCTTTCCTTCTAATTTTGAGAAATGAGGAAGTGACACTTGTCACCTCCTCACCCTTCCCAAAAAACACTATTCTGTCCAGGTGGCTTATGTCACTCTCCATTCCCAAGGGTACTCCTTATTCCTCTCATGTGACTCCACTTTCTCATGGGAGAAATAAAAAAAAGAGTTAAATGGGAACAAGACAGGTGACCCATGCCTCTTTCTCCTTTCTTCACATGGGTGTCCCCATAGTACATGGGGGAATCTTACTAAAGAAGAGGTGACTTTCACTAATGGATGGCATCTCTTATCTAGGGAAAAGTAGAGGGGATGGGTTGAGTGTTGGTACAACTCATCATGTCCCCTCCTACCTCCAATTTTCGCCACTTAACTTCAGGGGAAGGTTAAGTTGACTAGATGGAGGTTACTCAAGGGTTACCCATGTCAAATGGGCCCCTGGACCCATGGGGTAGAACCCAGGGTCAATTTTAACCCATACAAGACACCCCAGGTCAAGGTAAAGCACAAGAAAAAGGGCCTCATAATTTAAATATAAAAAAATAGAAATTTCAAATTCAATCTCTTTACAACACTTATAAAAAAAATAATGTTACATGAGGGTAACCTAACCCACTCGACCATACGAAAGACCACATTACATCATGACATCAAACACAAAGAGATCTTGGTTCCTCGTGGAACCAGATCGGCTTAACAGGGAATAACAAATAACAAGGTGTGGAATGATCTCCGAAATCTGTGGTTTGATTAGTAGTCCCTGCACACTCAATTGCAAGATCAGTAACCACATAAATTCATCATAGCCGAAGCAACTTAAATAACACATGCATTCTCATGCCCTAGTACAATTTAACATAATTAAAAATCATATTACAATTTTCCATCATCACCTAATTCATTTTTCTGAAAAGTAACTTATCCAAACATCACCCAATTAGTTTTTCCGAAAACATAATAAAGTTAAATAGTCTGACAAATTTCAGGAACTGCTATCCCACAAATATGAAAGTAACAATAACAGTACTGTAATTAGTCATAACAACAGTAGTAAAAAGGGCGGTCCTCACAATGTCTAAGTCTGGAAGAACAGAGGTATGATAGGAACGGTGTACAGTGCAGAGTAAAATGGTGCGCATTCCTCCGCAAGTGCATATTTTGTTCTGTAGTTTTGAGGAAACTAAGAGACATGTCATGAATACCTAAATCCAGGAATACAGCCTTTGAAGTTCAATAGATCATATTCTACAAGCTCTTCAATATCGGCTTCTAGTTCAACAATATTTCTCTGTGATAGAGCAATAGTTTCATGATCCGCATTTTGGCATGCAGAAGTATTTCACTCTGTGGTTATGAAGGTATGTCAAGTGTTCAGTAATGAACATTAGATACGAATTGTGAGGTCCCATTTGGTCCGCAGTGCGAGTTGTGATGTGATAGATGAAATTGTCAAGTATGTTCTTAAAGAACAAGCCAACTGGTATGTTAGATCCTTATGCGGAGAAGATATAGCATCTGGATAATCAATCTAAGTGTTCATATGATTGAGGCCAATCTATGTGAAGACTTGTACTCATTTGTCTGAGTTTATATTGCAGATTGTTCACAAGATCAAGCCGACATAGTACAACTATTTGTTTACATGTCTCATATTTTGGATGCCAATGTGATTATGGATCAAATCATGATGTAAATATATAAGAGCAATGAATTTTGGTTGAGGCATCATAGTATGGTGTGTGATTGATGTGAGCATAATAGTAGTAGAGCAGAGATAGAAGATTAGAGATGATGAAGACTCAGGATTCCATATTTAGTTGCTAAATGATTGTACCCTGACATACTGATAGATGCTTTTACAATATTCATATTTCCTCTATAATTTCACTTGTACTTGGCACTGAGCCATCTTTATTAAGGCAATGAGCCTAACAGTAAGCAGCCATTAGGGTTTAACAACCCTCATTGTAATCTTTCTAGGTTTAGGGTTGAGGTAGTGAGCCTGCTAGACCTAGTTGTACTTCATGACAGTGAGCCAACATGTTTTAGGCCCATGGAGTGACCAAGCCTAAACATCACCTTTTGTAAAAGATTGCAATATATTTTGAGAGCTAATCCTCTCCGTGGTTTTTCCCCGCCTTGTGGTTTTCCATGTAAAAATCTTGGTGTCCATGTGTTATGTCTTTGTGGTTGCTATTCATTTGCATATTGTGCTTTTGTTTAATTAATTTTGGAAAATGGTTAAAAGTGAAAGTCCATGAAAGGTTTTATGGAACATTGATTCACCCCCCTGTCAGTGTTCTTGATATTCAACAATTGGTATTAGAGCAAGGTTCCTTGGAAGAAGCTTAACAACTTGAGGAAGATCCAGGATGGTTCACTCATGGCAGCACAAAGGTATCTCACTTATCCTGAAGCAAATCCTCTTGGCAGCATTATAATTGGCAATCAAGTATATGCCAATAATGAACAATTTGAAGTAGCTCTAGAAGATCTTGGCAACTCCAAGGATGATATCAAGGGTTTAGAGGAGAGTATCAAAGAAGCTGATGATTGCATTCTAAAATTAAAAGAGCAGATCCGTAAATCTCAGGAGAGAAGGAAAAAAATATATGAGCAACTAAGACAAGCAAATTAATCCACATAGAGTCTTCTCAGGGTGATTGAATAAAAGACCAAGAATGAGGAATGTTTGAATCAAGTTGTGAAGGACAAGTCAGAGGAATGTGAAAAACTAGGGAAAGAAGTTCTGCTCTTAAAATTTGATCTAGAAGCAGCTAACAACTACAAAGAAAAAATCAAAATAAGCTTTACAAAACTTGATGAGGTGCTGGCTAGTCAAAAGTATCTAGATGATAAATAAGGCTTGGGATTTGAAAAGGGAGAAAGTTCAAATTCAGGGCAAGATAGATCTAAAGAAGGTAGAGGCAGAAACCACCTGGTAAGGAATCAAAGAAGAAGACCTAAAGGACCTTCGATCAGGAAACCAAATGCACAAAGGTACCCATATTTCAATGGTTATTGTTTCAAATGCAATAAGTATGGTCATAGGGCTACTCAGTGCAGAAGTAGAATAAAGCAAATATTCCATTCTTTTCTAGTAAATGTTTCAATTACAACAAAATCGGTCATAAAGTAAATGAGTACAGAAGTGTGTCAAGAAACAATCCAAGTAAACCAAGGAATATACAATTCTTCAATGGAAATTGTTTTGCATGCAATAGATTTGGGCATATGGCTAATCAGTGCAGATCAAGATCAATTCCCAATTACAGAAGAAATCAAGGTCAAAGAAATATTGTTTGTTTCAATTGCAACAAACCTAGACATTTTGCCAAATTTTGCAGAAGGGGAAAAACTGAACAAAGAGATGACAAGGGAAAGAACAAGGTTGATCTAGTCGAAACTAAGAAGGAGATGAGTATGATCTGGATAAAAAAGGGTTTGAATGAGGTTAAGGATGGATCCGCACTAGCATCTGGTGCAGATACTTCCTCCAAGAGGTAAATTGGGAGCTCTGGCTCAGGGGGAGCAGTGTTGAAAATCCAAAACCCCTAGCCAGAAAGTGGGTGCCAGAATCAGGCATGAAGGTGTGTGATGGAATCTGATGTGATAAATCTCCTAAAACAAAAACCAGAAGAAAAGGAGTCAATGCAGCACATTGCGGAGCAATCTTGATCGACTATATCTATCAAAGATGACATGAAGCTTTTTGGGAATGAGCATTTATGACAATTTAGGTCAAGTCATGTGGAGGATAAAAAGAGACTTGCTTGATTCCAAAATCACTTTGCACTCAAGATATTAGAAATCCAAGTGAGATTAAGGTGAAGCTTGTGCAACGACTAACTAAGACTAGAAGAATTTAGAGTAATTTAGACAAAGGAAGCCCTAGCTTGGCGAAACAAGGTATTTCCGTTCAAACCCTATTTATGAGTCTGCTAAAATCCTAAGATGGTGACGCCACAAATTGTTGATATTACTGAGTGACCACGAATTAAATTAAAGAAACATCCCCACAAAGCAACTAAAGTTGATCCAATGGGTGCATTCTCGGGTATACCTTACAGAGATCTATATGTGGAAGATGCTAGGGCATATATCCATGTTGCCCTAGATGAGCACGGTGATAGTAGATTCACATACTTATATCAAAAACATTTAAGTGATGATCAATTTTACCTAAAGGAAGAATACAAAGTCCTAGAAGAGAAGAAATTCATCTAATATGAAGAGTTTCCCACATTTGTAGTGGATGAATGGGGCTGGTATGTTCTGAGCCAAATTCACAATGAATTCATGTGGTTGGAGCAGCCCTTCAAAATCACTAAGGAAGCAATTAGGGTAGTGACAGGGTTAAATTCCACCAGAGGTGTGCCCTTATTGAAGGCCATGAAGAATCAAATTGTCACAAAGGCCACCAGTGCCTAATTTGACAAGAGGGTATTAGCTATAAACAACATCACAGACCATGCTGTAAGATTTGCCTCAATAGTCATAGGTTACAAGGTTTACTTCTCAAACTGAGAGAACTCTGTTTCTGGAACTACAATATACACCGCTGTCAAATTGTCAAAGAGAATACATATTATGATTTGTATGAGCTACTGAGAATCCAACTACTAGAAAATCTGAAGAAGATCAAGGAAAGCAAAACCTATCCCTTCAAATTTTGTACGTTGATTATCTGTCTATTCTTCTACTTTATGAATGAGTTGCCAAACGTGAAGAATTTGATTTGGTTAAGCAGTAAACTAGTAGCTGTTCAAATTAGAAATCATTTAAGTAGCATTGGAAGTTTTGATGAGCAAACAACAACCTTGTGGGGGTACTTTAAGAATTTCCAAAGCAAGATGCAATCAAGAGAAAGAATCCCTAGGAAAATTGTTCAGAAATATAAGAATACCATCTGTTTCATGCTCACCAAGGATCAATGTTTGATGGAAGCTGTGGAGCCTAGAACTGTATGGGTAATGCCTATGGGCTATGAGGTAGATGGATTAATATTAGAAAATTGTGCTCAACATCTACTTAGAAAGCCCTGTGAATCCATGGAAGAAAGGTTTGGAACATATGAAGAGCTGTCGATAAAACTTCACGTTGAATTCAGGAAGCCAGAATCCACTAGAAAAGTTAGAAAAGAGGTGGAAGAAATTGCTGCAAGGTATGGCATCACCAAAGAGCAAGTTAAGGAATCAAGCGAAAAAGCAGAGAAAGAAGAAAAGGAAAAACAAGAAAGTGAACAGGCTAAGGCTCTGGAAAGGCCTATTAAGAAGCAAAAAGGGCATGAAACAGCACAAAGGACCACCAAAAGCTCTACTAATCCAATGACAAAAGTTCTAAGAGGAAAAAGATGAAAGAAAGAAGAATGTATGTCAGCGTGGGAACAAAAGATCAAGAAGATACAAAATCTAATGAAGAAGTGAAAAAGATGAAAGCTGAGGCTACTAAAGCCTCTGGAAGTAGCAAGGAAAAGTCCTCTGGAAGTGAGAAACCTAGAAAAAGACAAAAATTAGATGAGTCTCAAGCCATAATAACACTTGCTGATGTGTTAAAGTCTATCACTGTTGATGGAAATCTGAAACCTATGGCTCAATTTTATGATGATTACAAGAAGCTGACAAAAGGGTTTTAGAAGATGCTACCATAGAATATCTTAACATATACAATAGAGCTCTTATTAAAATCATTTCTAATCTTCCTGACACTTTGGGTAGCATATTGTCTGCCAGAAAAGAAACTGCTATGGCCAAAGACATTGAGCTCAGACATGTACTAACACGGTTGAGTCTGGAGATCTGCTGAAGAGGAAGCCAAAATTGCTAAGGAACTCAAGGATGCCTTTAGGAATAAGAAAAGGATGAACTCATTGATGTTAGGAGAAATTGATAAAGTGGTCAAGGAGATAGAGGAGATCATTTTGGAAATATTAAAGAAATACAATATCCCTACCATCTATGACAATGAAGTAACAGATGGTGGAAATGATGCATCTATTTTGGAAGTGAACCTGGGGCAAGAATTAGATAAAGATGACAAAGTGACTAAGGAGGAAGAAGTACCTACTGATGACTCTGAAATAAGACCCTCATCGGTACATCAAGCTGAAAATAATTCAAACAAGGGGAAGATTGAGGAAGAACAGGTCATGGAAATTCCTCCACCAAAATAAGAGGGGGATACTAATAAGGATATGGATCTAGATGGTCTAGAGTAAAGCCAAAAAGGAGTCTCTCCTGTACCAAGAGACACTACTGTATTAGTGAAAGAATTATTGGAGAAAGAAAAACAAATTTTGGATGAGCCTAAATTACTATATGGTCCAATAGACTTGGATGCTATGTCCCCTGTGCAAAAACTCAAATTGAATTCAACTGTACATGCAAGAGGGAGAGAGGAAATGTTGAAATCTCACATAGAGGATAGTGACCTTATTGATGAAGCATCCAAAATTTTAGAAAAGCTGATGCCAACTTACTAGGACACATCCATGTCTCCAACAAACCAGCTAAAGGGACTCATAAATTCTATAAGTAAACAGTTTGAATCTATTAAAAAATTTGCAGAAATAAAAGTAAGGCAAGAATTTGATGAGAAAAGATTGGAAGAGTTGAAGAAAATGATAGCCAATGATAAAATTCAGTTAGATAACAGAATAGCAAGCATTCAAAATGCTGTGAAATAAGCTAGTGACTTGTATAAATTCTATTTATCCTAGCCAAAAGTTACACAAAAGATTGAAGAAAAGATCAAAGATCTGGAACAGAAACTAATGGACATTTCTATGAAATTTGATCCGGCAGTAGAGTCAATAAGCAACAAAGAAAATGAAGTCATTAATACTCACAATGACTTAAGTGACCTAACAAATCAGAGGTATCAGATGAAAACCAGAATGGGACAGTTAAGAAGGCTAATCTGCCCTAAGCTACACTTAATGACAAATCTTATAGCAGAAGCTAAGACAGCTACACAAACATATATACCTTCTGATCTAAAAAAGGCAGAAACCTTAGTCTTTCTCTTCAGTGGACACATTTAGATTTTGGATAATGCCAAGAAAGGCTGGGATGGTGAGTTGGTACAAATCAAGAACATATTCAATGACATTCTCCAACACATGTAATATAAAGATGAAGATTGTACTTGTAAATATGTGGCAGAGTACATAAGAATTTTGAAGACTTGACAAATTTTTGGTTCCGAAACACATCCTTTGCCATCAATGCCAAAGGGGGAGATTGTTGGCAAGAGACACTGCTCCAGTATAGACTTATATGTTGTCATTGATGGCAACAAGGCTCAGAGATCACATCAGCATGACAGGTAGACACTACTCTGGAAGATCTTATTAGAATTCAGATCCAGTTGGCAAAAATGACTAAGTATGAGCAAGAAATAGAGTAAGGGACAGTAAGTGGATCAATGTGCCTCCGCAGATAAAGACATGGAAATGTGGCTAAGGTATAATGTTCATAGTTGTTTGATGTTGTTATATTCCAGTGATAAAGTCCTAACTTCCTCCCAAAGTCATTTGGAGAAAATGTCTAAGTCTGGAAGAATAGAGGTATGATAGGAATGGTGTATAGTGTAGAGTAAAATGGTCCGCATTCCTCCGCAAGTGCATATTTTGTTCTACGGTTTTGAGGAAACTAAGAGACATGTCATGAATACCTAAATCCAGGATTACAACCTTTGAAGTTCAATAGATCATATTCTACAAGATCTCCAGTATCGGCTTCCAGTTCAACAATATTTCTCTGTGACAGAGCAACAGTTTCATGATCCACATTTTGGCATGCAGAAGTATTTCACTCTGTAGTTTTGAAGGAATGTCAAGTGGTCAGTAATGAACATTGGATATGAATTGTGAGGTCCCATGTGGTCCACAGTGCGAGTGGTATGTTAGATCCTTATGCGGAGAAGATATAGCATCTTGATAATCAAAGTATTCATATGATTGAGGCTGACCTATGTGAAGACTTGTACTCATTTGTCTGAGTCTGCATTGCAGATTGTTCACAAGATCAAGCTGACATAGTACAACTATTTGTTTACATGTTTCATATTTTAGATGCTGACCTGATTATGGATCAAATCATGATACGGATATATAAGAGCAATGAATTTTGGTTGAGGCATAATAGTGTGGTGTGTGATCGATGCGAGCATAACAATAGCAGAGCAGAGATAGAAGATCAGAGATGATGGAGACTTAGGATTCAGTATTCAGTTGCTAAATGATTGCACCCTGGCATACTGATAGATGCTTTTACAGTGTTCATATATTCCTCTATAATTTCACTTGTACTTGGCAGTGACCATCTTCATTAAGGTAGTGAGCCTAGTAGTAAGCAGCCATTAGGGTTTAACAACCCTCATTGTAGTCTTTCTAGGTTTAGGGTTGAGGCAGTGAGCCTGCTAGACCTAGTTATACTTCATGGCAGTGAGCCAACATGTTCTAGGCCCGTGGAGTGACCAAGCCTGAACATCACCTTTTGTAAAAGATTGTAATATATTTTGAGAGCTAATCCTCTCTGTGGTTTTTCCCCACCTTGGGGTTTTCCACGTAAAAATCCTGGTGTCCATGTGTTATGTCTTTGTGGTTGCTATTCATTTGCATATTGTACCTTTGTTTAATTAATTTTGGAAAATAGTTAAAAGTTAAAGTGCATGAAAGGTTTTATGGAACACTGATTCACCCCCCCTCTCAGTGTTCCTGATATTCAATAGGAACAACATAAGATTGAATGGGAACAAGATAAAAAAGAGAAAGAGTTAGAAAAGGCCAAAAAAGAATTAGAGAGGCAAAGGCGTTTGAGCAATCCATTAAATCCCTCACCCAAAACATGCTATATTTAGCAACATGGTAACTATTCACCACCCTCAATATTCTACAAAAACACATTTTGTATGTTTTACCCAAGGCTATTTAAGTAGTAGTCTTACAACTTCTCAAACAGTTCACGAAGAAACAAAACATAAAAAAAAACCCCATGCCCCCATCATGATTCTCCTTTCCACCATAGTTTCAATGATAAATATGTGAAAAGGCAAATGGTGGATACTTTTTGGGAGGCATGTATGCCATTGTCAAGGTAAAATAACATGATAGATTGCCATTTTGTTTAGTCACTTAATAAGTTAATACCATACGAGCGTGTGGAAATGTATATGTTAAAGTTTTGTTATCATTTTAAAGGTCATCCGTATATATATATATATATACAATGAGCCAGTTTTATCACATCACTTTGTTCTTGTATGTACCATTATGTTATGTGATTGAATGAGTTGTTCTCTATACTATTTTGTAAATGTTTCCAATTTCTATATCCTGTTGTGATGTTCACAACACGCCCCATTTTGCTCCTTAGCAAAACGAGGACCCCTGCTGATGTTTGCTTTTTGCTTCTGCTTGTGTTTTTCTGCTTTCTGGCGGTTTGGTAAAAATATAGGTCAGGTGCATCATCATCATGATATTGGATGAGGTTGGTCATCATCATGAGGTCAGTTTGTCAAAGTTCATATTTTGTTTCTGTGACCTCATGTTTAAAAAGAGCTTGAAATTCCATGCAGGTTTGCCTTTTACTTCACTTGAAAATTCGTCCATATGTGGAAGTTATGCTCAGTCAAAGTTTTGGTCAAACCTGATAATCGCAAGGTGATCATCATATTTTTTGTCATGTTATCAAGGTCATCATGATCTTGGTCTATCACCTGATAAAAATCATGCAGTCGCAATATCCGGACGTCAATCTTAGGTGGTAGTGCCCTTTACCCGTCAAATGGCCTTATGCGCATTATGCGCATCATGATTTTTTAGGAGGGTCATATTTTATAAACTCGGTTTTGCTGTATCAAGGACATCATCATCATATTTGAAAAGCCCCCCCCGATAATATCCTGAGGTCCAAATATCATGATGACGTCAGCTTTAAGTCATAGTAAGCTTTCCCCGTCGAGCGGTCTTTCGCATCACGAGCATCATGATATTTTTACATCGCCTGATCTTATAATATCATGATGATATTATAAGATCACCCTGACTTAGAAAATCCACCATCGGTATATTTGCATACGCATGTTAAAAGCCTATCAGAGGGTCATCATCATGATATTTGCTGAAGTTCGCTAAGATGATGATGACGACTTCATATCCTCCTGATCTCCTTTTGCATGATCATGATCATCATCCTGATCTTTCACAAGAGGGTCATATTCGCTGAAATTCGCTAAGTGATGATTACGTCATCATGATAATTCGATGAGGAGGATCATCATATTTTTATCTTGTCCTGTTGTCAAGATCATCATGATCTTGTTTGTCCACCTGATATTTCGTAAAGTCCTCCTGCCGATGAAGTAAGACCTTTTGAAAATATCCTGATGATCCTCATCATCCTGATTTCCCTTCGGCAGGATATTTTCCAAAACATGATCCGGTTAGCGAAATATCATGATGACGTCATGTTCTAAGTTTAACGAAAGCTCCAGATATCATGATGACGTCATCCCGATCTGATAAACGAAGAAGCAAATATCCTGATCATCATCATCATCACATTTTCCCTTCGGCAGGTTATTTTCCAAAGCACGATCCGGTTCACGAATATGATGATGACGTCTTATTCTAAGTTTGACAAAGGCCCCAAATATCCTGATGATCATCATCATCCTAATCTTTCGAGAGGGTTGCCTTGGCTGCAAAGGGGTCGTATTACATTCATCATCCTGATCATGCTCCTTAGGTGACCTGATATCACAATTATCCCCCGATCTTAACGAAACATGATGATGACGTCATTTTTTGCATTTTAATGAAACCCGAATATGACGATGACGTCACCATCATTTTCCTTTCCTCAGCAGCAGGATCATATTCCATATCCTCCTATTCTCCTTCAACATGATTATGATGATGATGTTGTTCTTTTCTCCAATATACAGAAGCGAAATATCATGATGACATCATCTGGACCTTCGGAAGGGAGAGCATCATATTTCCAGAATATCATGATGATGAAGTGAATATCGACCAACATGTTTTTTTTGACGCGCCGATAGCGATAGTCATGCCGATGGGCAGGAAATGAGGCGGTGGAATTTTAAAGTGTTTTTTTTGGCGCCCGTGGCATTTTTTCGGTCAGCGATGGTTGACCCGATGAATTTTGAGCAGTCTGAACGCATTTTGGGTGCGTTTGAGGAGTATTCTGGATCCGATCTCCACAATTTTGCGCAGTCACCTGGATTTAAACGCTTATTTTAATTTCCTGCTGTTTATGTGATAAATGAAATATTTATTGCTTGTCTTGTCTTGCAGGTTTGCAGTTGAGGAAGCAGCTGGAAAGTCAACACAGTGACCTCATGGAGGAATGAAATCTGATCTCAGGAGCAGGAAGATAAGGATGAAGTGCGAAAAGTCAAGCCATTCAAGTAAAGAACAAGGTTGCAGCTGAAGGTATTACTGCAACAGACAAACAGAAGTTATTACCCAGCTGCCGGAACTTCTTAGAAGGGGCAATATTTCGCCCAGATTTGACACTGCTTAGAGATTTTTTTTGAGAGCTGGTTCACCTGTATTTATTGCTGTAACCAGGGGTTTGAACCAGGGGTTCAGTTAGGTTTTTGCTGTAGTGAGGACAATCAGAATGTCTTTATATTGTGCCTCTCTACACTGTAATATTTTACACAGGGATTTTAGGATTTTGCCAGAATTGTAGAGCCTTTCTGGGCATAGTTTAGAGGTAGAAGAAGGAGGTCACCTGTTTGTCTGCAGTAAGGTGCGCGTGGAATGTCTGGCTGCCTTACTGTATCTGTAAAGCTTGTAAGTTCTCTGTAGTATGATCAATGAAACTAAGAGTCATTCCTACATTGTAAATCATGTATGACTATTCGTTTCTGATACAATAGAATCTGGAGTTCTGCATCTATCTTCTGAGTGTTCTCCTGCTCTTCTTTGTGTTTTGAAATATCTTCTTTGAGAGCTTGCAATTTTAAATGTATGTTTGTGAAAATGCTTAGAACTTACATTTAAGGTTTTTTTACTGTGGATTTGATCAAATTACTGTGGTATTTACATAGTGCATAACAGAAACAATTAGATCCTTCGGTAGATTAAATGAGGTATAGATTAGATCTTTCTAACTTTTCCCAACCCATCTGAAATATTTAGCTGAAAACGTAGAAATCTAAAGGAAATTGTCTCAAATTTGAAGAAGCATGCATAACAGAGCTATAAGTAGATAGTTTTCATAAATAGATAAAGAAGAAAGCTGCAAAAATTCAAGAAAACCATCTAAAACTTGTAGCCCGGTAACACTTATATGCAAATGAATAGAATACTTGTTGAAATCTATGACCTTTTTGCATATTCTTAGTCCAGTAAGCCACCAAACAAACCTAAACTACGTAAGGCCCCTTGAACATTACAGCTTCACATTGACCAACTGAACTTGACCAACCGAACCATTGTAGACTTGGGATTAGTTGAATCTCAAATGATTCCTTCTTATCTTTCAAGTATAGTTTTAGTTCATTATATGTGAATTTTAACTTATTGTTGTGATTGCATCAAAACGATCATCAACATATCCTAATGTTAGTTTATATATATATATATATATATTTATCTAGGTGTGTGTGTAGATAGATATATATATATCTCAGATGCACACACACACATACATATATACACACACACACACAGATATATATATATATATCTGTGTGTGTGTACATATATATATGCATCTACATAGACACACACACACATATATTGATGCAGGAGCATCCAGAGGTGTAAGGGAAATCTTGCATCACCCAAAAACAATGATGATTCAAAATCGATGACTTTGCTTTCATTTCTTTTCAAAATTTGTATTTCTGGTTCCATAATCGTTTGAATAATGATGTAGAACCTTCAGTTTTTCCAAACTACTAAAAATAACAAACTGCTATTTTAGGAAAGTTTGCATTTGGGTACATATGGAAGTGAAACTTTATAGGAAGCTTTGTAAATGAAAAATAAGACCTTTGGTGAAGGAATCAGACAAAGATCATTTGTGGGTTGAAAGATATTAAAGTTTATGTTTCTCGAAAAACCCCTAAAAATGTTCCAAAGTCAGGTTTGAGGCACTTAGAGGCCTCGTACAGCCCTGAAAATGGGCATAATCAGCAAAGAAAATATTTAGTGTGTAGAGCACTCCGTGAGATTTCCAACGCTTCAAACGGTTCTTCAATCAGACACCTGGATCAAAAGTTATGGCTCTCAGAATTTGACCTATTTTTGGAGGGAGATGCAAATTTTGAAATTTGGCTTGAGGCCACCAAAAAGGGCTATTTATGACCATTTTTGGGAACCCTTGGAAGTAGTAGAGATAAGGGGGAAAGTGTATAGTCAAGAAAAGGTAGGAAAACATAAACCCTAGCTGATTTGAGGCTACAGAAGGCAGATGATTCTAGATTCTAGAGAAAGGGAGTTGTAGTGTGTTGTGACCTATTGAGGTTTCATCCTCTGATGTAATTTCAATTTCTGTAATGTGATGTGTTGTCCAAAATCAATAAAATAAAATTTCCATTTTCTGTGTGCAATTTATGTTGTTGTGTGTTTTGTGATTTACCCCATTCATCATATATATATATATATATATATCTACATATCTACAACTACATGTAAGTATATATCTATGTATGTATGTGTATATATATATCTACGCATATATATGTGTGTGTGTGTGTGTGTGTGTGTGTGTGTGTGTGTGTGTTTATATACATACATACATATATATGCATCTACATAGATACACACACACATATATATCTACATATCTACAACTACATGTATGTATGAATATATAAATATATATATGTATGTATATATATGCATCTACATAGACACACACACACATATCTACATATCTACACCTACATGTAAGTATATATCTATATCTACATCTATATATACATATACATATACATATACATATATAATTATAATTATAACTAACGTGTATAGTGAAATCTTTTTTCAATATCTTCCTCAAATTTACAGTAGAATGTACTATTAGCACAAGTCTCTTTTCTTTTGTAATTTGAAATATATAATGAAATAGAATACAAGTTCTAGATTTATATATCCATATACAATGAAATAAAATACAAGTTTCAAATTTATATATCATTATGAGTAGACAATTCAGTTTATGTTAATTGGCTTGGAACCAGTTTTAAATTAACATATTCATTAGTATGTTTGAGCACTAAGACCGAATAAGATCTTAATATGGGCAAATCTACAATGAATTTAACTTGAGCTAAAATATTTTTTTGACCATCTTCCTAAAAACTACACTAGAATAGTATCAATACAAGTCTCCTTTCTTTCCTAATTAGAATTATATTATAGTTTCTCTAAGTTTACGCTCGTGTTAAAGAGAAAATGCAAGAGAAGTAAGTTGGGAGAGTTTGAAAGGTTGTAGGTGTTGATTTTACTTTTGTACAAGATTTATTTTGTAGGCCTAAGTGCTGCCACCTCTTATATTGCTAATTCAAAGTACATAATAGAGTGTTAGATCACCTTTTAGATAGAGTTTCTAAGTATGGTTATAAGTATATTTGGTATGTTAAATACACATGTTTTGAAGTGTGTTTGAGCATTAAGACCAAGTAAAATCCTAATATGGCCAAATCCACAATGAATTCAACTTGAACTGAAATCTTGTATGGACATCTTTGTCCAAATTACACTATAATAGTATCAGCGCAATTAAATATACAATGAAACTAAATTCAAGTTTTCAAAGTTTATTCACAAGGATAAAATCAATGTCCAAAATGGTGAGCTCCAACCTTTTATACATAAGGTTTGGAAATGTAATTTAAACATTTCATTTGCAATGAGTTTTTAAGGGATCCTATATATGTATGTATGTACAAATACATATATGTATGTATGTACAAATACATACATATATGTATGTATGTGGTAGTAAGAGCAATTGGTAGAAGAGAATCACTTGATAAATGAAGAAACATAAGTTTATGGGGATGGCCATTTAATATATATATCAATTATGTTTATGTTAAGGGTTATATAGATATCTTCAAACCCCATTATAATAAAAATATTTTAAACCCTTTTCCAAATTGATTAACATAAACCTTTTACATACAAAGGTAATTGGTATATATATCCCTAAAATCCCCATTCAAATAAAATCCCTCTGAATGCGCTTAGCCATGGCATTACATAAACCCTTAACATACAAAGAACACACACACATATATAATTGTTATATCGATTACAAAGAGTGTAGAGAATATATATATATATATATATATATATATATATATATATGATGCATGAGCATCCCTGGTTTAAGAGCAGTCTTGCATCAACTAAAAATATTTGCATTTCAGTTGTTTGCAGTTCAGTTTATTTCTCTTCATTTCTAGTTCAGTTCAAGCAATTCAGTTAAAAGCAGTTTCAACCTGTGGTTCGGTTTTGACATTTCACATTGTACGGATCTGGACTTAGCATCTACATTCATTCATCTACATCATATCAAGAATTTAGAGCATTTGGATTAGTTACCGGAAAGATATAGCTAACAGAAGTTGGTAGTTTCTCAGAGCAGAGCATCCTGATATTCATTGGCAACCAGCTGAAGGAGAAACTTACAGAAGCATTTCCTGATCTTTAGAGCCTAATGACACACCACTCAATGACCTTTGGTTCATGTCTGACCTTCCTTAGAGATCTGCACTTCATTCCATTCATTTACCAGAAGTGTCTATGCGTTTACGTTTGACCTATCTGTATTCACATGTTACACCTCTTCTTTGTAATTTGTGATCTTTCTTAGCCAACACGGAGGAATCTATTGATCTAGATTTGATATATATTGATGTAATAGATCCTTAGGAAAGTAGTTCTCATGATTTAGAAGATTGATAGTTCAAATTTTGTGTGAAGGAGCTTCAAAGATTTATCTTGCACTTGTATGTAATCATGCCTATGAGCCCTAATTATAAGCCCGCATGTTGCCGGCCGATCTCTATTTGAATTCTATGATATATTGAATGACTAAATCTGCATTGTCTTTATTTCTTTAAGTTATTTCCGTTGTGTTTACTCTTGCTGCATGGTCCAGATAGTTCATTCTGTGAACCCTCCTACCGTGACTACACCAAGTGGTATCAGAGCGAAAGTTTAAATCTTTGGGAGCAAATTGAGCGAAGATTAGAGAGGGATTATGTAAGATCTTGTTGTGGAAAGATCTCTGAATTGAGGTAGGTTACTTGTGTTGCAACCGATCACCGATTGTGAGGCAGTTGTCACCTTGTAGCCCGATCACTGAACCTGAGGCAGTTTACACTTGATCCTAGGAAGAATGCCACCGAGGAGAGTTGCTGCTGTTGGAACAATGGCTGTTAGAATAGATGAGTTAATAGAGATAATGAAAACAATGTGAATCTGATTGGATGTTGTTGAAGAGGATAGGCAAAGAGGATTGACACTGATACCTAATGTCGAAAGTGATGATGAGGAAGAATTTCAATCTGTTGAACAAACTGGTGAAACCCTAGGAGGTGATGAAGAAGAAGAATCAGATCAAGTAAAGATGTTGCAATCTATTCAAAGATTGGAAAGAGACCTAGAGTTGATGTGCCAAACTATACTAGTAATTTGAATCTTGAAGAATTGATTGACTGGATAAATGACATGGAAGAATACTTTGAATATGAGGAAATTGAAGATGTGGAGAAGGTGAAATTTGCAAAGACAAAGTTGAAAGGACATACTACTATATCGTGGAAATAAGTTCAGTTGGAAAGAAATAGAAGAGGAAAAGAAAAGATTACCAAATGGGATAGGATGGTGACAAAGTTGAAGAATTAGTTTATACCTGTTGACTATGAGTTGGAACTGTTGAAAAGATTACAAAACCTGAGACAAAAGTAGAAATATGTGAAGGAGTATACTGAAGAATTTCATAAAATGATCATAAGGACATGACATAGTGAAGCGAATAAGGAGAAAGTGGCTAGATACATCAACGGACTGAGATTGAACATTCAAGAGGAACTAAGTTTGGTAAGGATGACATCTTTAGAAGAAGCATATCAGTTTGCCCTGAAAGTTGAAGAGAAGCTGAATAAGAGGCATGATTAGAGATAGAAAGGAAGAGGAGGTAAATTTCAGAGAGATAGGACTTATTCTAGAGGAGACAGATCACATCCGGAGCAGAACAAGTTTGATAGCCCATTCAAGAAGGATGACAGAGATAATAATGTTTACCGAAGAGATGACAGAAATTTTTACTGGAGAGGAAACCCTAGTGCATACTAGAATGAAGGATATAGAAGAGAAGGAAGAGGATTGGATAAAAGAACATTTAGAGGTACCTGTTTCAAGTGTGGAGGTGAAGGACATAGAGCATTTGAGTGTAATCAAGGTAGTACAAGTAAAAGGATAGAAAATAGTGGAAGAGCAGCCTATGTTAAAGAGGAACCTATTGAGTTAGATGACCCCTATTTAGTTGGTAAACCAAAGAAAGGAGAATCACTTGTGATGAGGAGAGCACTATTTCAAACAGAGATAAATGAGGAATCACTGTAGAGGAAAAGCTTGTTAAGAACTAGATGCAAATCAGGAGGTAAGTGTTGTAAGGTTGTGATTGATAGTGGTAGTTTAGATAACCTAGTTTCAGAGGAAATGGTGACTAAGATGAAGTTGGAAAGATTGAAACACTCTAAACCATATCAGATAGCATGGATTTAGGATGATCATAAAGTACTGGTGAGTGAACAATGTTTTGTGAAATTTCATATTGGATCTTATCATGATGAAGTCTTGTGTGATATTATGTCTATGGATGTATGTCATATCTTGTTGGGTAGACCTTAGTAGTATGATAGAAAAACTATACATTATGGGAGAAAAAAATACATATACTATAATAGAAAATGGGAAAAGAATTACTTTGATTCCTTTGGAGGATGATCCTAAAGATGTGATATGTGGGAATGCTAGAATTTGTTTGGTAGATGGAAGGAAATTTCTGGATGGTTTGATACATGAGAATATGTGTTATTCCTTGATCCCTAAGAAGCCTAAAGCATTAAAGAGAGAAGGATCACAACCGGAGGAGATAAAGGAATTGCTAATAGGGTATGAAGACATCATATCAGATAATGTGCCTGATGGATTGCCACCTATAAGGAGTATCAGTCATCACATGGATCTTATACCGAGAGCAATTTTGCCTAACAAAGCAGCACACCGGATGACACCAGCAGAGAATGAAGAACTGAATAGATAGATACAAGAGTTGTTGAGAAAAGGATTGATCAGAGAAAGCTTGAGCCCTCGTGCAATGCCTGTAGTGCAAGCACTGAAGAAGGATGGAGAGTGGAGAATGTGTACCAATTCTAGAGCAATAAACAAGATCACAGTTAAGTATAGATTTCCTTTACCTAGGATGGATGATATCGGGGATTGTTTGAGTGGAGCAAAATATCTCACAAAGATAGATTTGAAAAATGGATACCATCAGATTAGAATCAGAGAAGGAGATGAATGGAAGATTGCTTTTAAGACAAATGAAGGATTGTATGAGTGGTTAGTGATTCCTTTTGGATTGATAAATACACCGAGTACTTTCATGAGATTGATGAATGACACCTTGAAGAAATTCTTGGGTAAGTTTATTATTGTATACTTGGATCATATTCTGATTTTCAGTAAGACAAAAGAGGAACATTTGTGGCATATTAGAGAAGTTTTGCAAAGACTGAGAGAAGAGAAATTGCTGATAAACATCAAGAAGTGTAGTTTCATGAAGGAAGAGTTAGTATATTTGGGATTTGTGATTTCTGCAGAAGGATTGAAGAAGGACCCTGAGAAAGTGAGAGAAATTATTGAATGGCCTATACCGAAAAGCATTGGAGAGGTTAGATAATTTCATGGATTGGATAGTTTCTACCGGAAGTTCATCAGAAATTTTAGCTTAGTTTGTAACCCTATGACAGAGATAATGAGAGGTGATAGAAAGGATTTCAAGTGGACATCTGGAGCAGATAAAAGTTGAGTTGTTGAAGCATAAAGTGACAGAGCAACCTGTTTTGGCATTACCAGATTTCAATAAGGTATTTCAAGTTGATTGTGATGCAAGTGGAAATGCGATTGGAGCAGTGTTAAGTCAAGAAGGTAGACCTGCAACATATTTCATCGAGAAGTTGAATGATGCAAGGAGAAGGTATTCAGTTTATGATCAAGAGTACTATGCCATAAATCAAGCCTTGAAGAAGTGGAGACATTACTTGTTGCCTAAGGAGTTTGTGTTGTATACAAATCATCAAGCTTTACAGTATTTGAATAGTCAGGGTAAGTTGAATCAGAGACATACGAGATGGGTAGAGTTCATGCAGAGTTATACTTTTGGTTGAAGCATAGGAGTGGTAAATCAAACAAAGTTACTGATGCCTTGAGTAGAAGAAGAAACTTGTTGACAGAGATGAGAATTGAAGTGTTGGGTTTTGATGAATTGAAGAACATGTATGAGGGAGACACTGATTTTGCAGAACCTTGGAAAGCATGTAAGGAACCTATTGTGATAGATAGAAGCAAATGGTTGGACTATTTCATTCAAGAAGATATGTTATTCAAAGGAAGTCAGTTGTGTATACCTAGAAGTTCAATGAGAGATAATTTGATTAAGGAGAAGCATAGTGGTAGATTGGCAGGACATTTTAGCATTGATAAGACATTGGCTTTGGTGAGTGAAAATTACTTTTGGCCTCAGATACATAAGGATGTTCGGAGATTTGTGCAGAGTTGCAGAGTTTGTCAAGTTGCAAAAGGAGGTAGTCAGAATACTAGATTGTGTAAACCTTTGATAGTACCAGAGAGACCTTGGGAAGACATAAGCATGGATTTTGTAATGGGATTACCTAAGACACAGTGAGGACATGATTCAATAGTTGTAGTGGTGGACAGATTTTCAAAGATGGCTCATTTCATACCTTGTAAGAAGACAACTGATGCAGTATGTTGGAACAAGAATTTTCATAAAAGTTCTGAGTGTTTTATTTGTGTATCCATGACTCCTGCTCTTATTTTCCATAATAAATCATGTTATTACCATTCATAAATTCATCTTTGCCTTTTACCGTGATACTGCTATCACAGTGGCTAGCCTTCATAATACCTATATTATACCTCCTTACCGCAGAACATTCTCAAATAGCTAGCGGTATGATGGTAAGAAGAGTTAATACTATACACTACGAACTATACCGCTATACCTTGGGGGCCAAAACCTAACCTACGGTAGTGCAGTAATCAAGTCGTTGGGTTATATAAGCATACCAATCAAATCAACATCAAAATATGAATATTTAAGCTTAACACGAAGATTTGAATCGTGCAAATTTATGAGCCAAAAGAGAAGGGGCTCCTATCACACAAACCCTATCTTGTTGACCAAAAATGTATCACTAAGTTCCATACTCTTCTCGATGGAATTATCATGTTGGACAATGGATACACAAAGTTTGAGGTGGACATCAGGAACCTCTTGGACAATAGATGGAAAAGCCATCTTGTAAGCTTTGTAATTGCATAGGAATTTAAGTGGCCCAGTGATATAAAAATAAGTGAATGGAAGGAAACATATTTGGGTTCTGAAGAAGATTGAATGTGAAGAGGAGATACCACATCACAAAATAGAATGCCTTGCTCAGGCCTTGATTGGTCATGGGTTTCTATTCGGTGAATAATGGATTGGTCTTTCTAATTAAAAATATTTTCTTAAAAATTTTTAGTTTAAAAGTGTTTTCTTAATAGTTATGAACAATTATGTCTTTTTTGTTGTAACGGGATTTGAAGCTTGTTTGCATCTCCTATAAAAAGAGAGACCAAGACCCGATAAAAAGAGGAGGAGAAGGGAGTAGTAGTAAATAGTAGAAAAGTTCCATAATATTTAGAAACTCAAAGACCAAATTGCAAGCATAATTTTGAAGAAGTTAATGGAAAATCTCTGATTTTGTGGCGCCATATTGGTATCAATTGTTTGTTGAAGTTATTCAATTATTTGGTTGTCTCCATTTTAGTGCTTCCTTATTATTAAAATTGATATATCAAGTATATACTCAGTTTATCAATGCACATTTTCTATATTTGAGTGATATGATTAATTGGTTTCCTCAAAGGAATTAAATCCTTCTAGTCAATCACAGTAATCTGGGAGTATTAATTGGATCAGTAAGAACCACATAGTTAGGGTTGGCATTCTGTCTCCAAGTTGATATTATCTACTGTTCTTGTTTGATTTATTCAATTGGTTCCTTCAAGTAGGGATTAAAAATCCTTTTGATAAATTACAAGTAACCTGGTTGTGTCAGTTGGATTATTAAGAAGAGTTTGTCAATTATATCCTTGCACGTTGATACAAGTTATTAACCAATATTAGTGTGCCAAACAGTTAGAATTACTACCAAATATAACCCACTCATCTCAGATTTTCATTTGACTCCATTTACCCAACAAGGCACTGGTCTCACCCGTTTCATTTTACTTAAAACTTTCTATCAATTAAACATAGGATTTACCTTGATATTGCTTATATAATTTATACCAAATTAGAACTATATCTTTTCATTTCTAATTGCCATTGTGGATATATTGCTAGATTAGGAAACACAAAGTTTAAGTCTGCCTCATTCACATAGGTATACCCACCTAGGTTTGGCAGAGCCAAAAGAGAAGGGGGTCCTATCACATAAACCCTGTCTTGTTGACCAAAAATGTATCAAGAGATTGGCAACCTCTTGTGGCCTGAAGCCTGCGTTTTTGAGAACCAACAAATTGCCGACTCTACTTGGGAATAAGCCCACTTTGAACCTTAGCCTTCCATCATAGAGTTATCTCAAAGCATCATAATGTATTTAAGAATCTGCTGGGAAGAACTGCAATCATTTTCCTACAAAGAGGTCGGTGGTGACTCTAAAATTTTATGACTGATAAAATAAATATCATATCAGAAAAAATAGACGATAAACATCAGAGATATACTATACCATCAGACATGAATGGAAGGAGTTCTATGTATCAAGAAAGCCCCAAGAAAAATAATGTTAGATTCATAGATAAGCAGGGACCTCCTCGAGGAAAGAACAATATAAATAAGGGTGAAGCAACACCCAAACAACCTGAAGACAATATAAACACATCAGAACAGCCTTTTACAATATTCAACTCCCCAATATACAATGATGGTAGAAATCCATCAACACCTCCTAAAAAGATCAATACAAATGATAATATCCTCAGTTACAGGATAGATTCTCAAGAAGTAATTGAATTTGAGGAAAGGTTGAATGAAGAAGGGGGGCAGAAACATGCAGAGCCTGAAAAAAGATTTTTATCACAACAGGGAGAAGAAAACCAAGAAGGGTCTATGGAACATATTATTGATTTTGATACCATGAGTAACCAAGAAATTGAAATACATTTAGAATGGCAAAGGTAGCAGCTTAGGAGGAGACAACAGTTGATACAAGAAAGTCAGGAACTAGGTAGACAATTGGCACAATTGGACATCCAAGCATCAAAACCTCCAAAATATATCCCTCCACACGAACAAAGTAATAATGTTAGTTCACATGGGACATCTCATAATACAACTGCTCTGAGTACTTCAAGAATGCCTCCAAATGTAGGAGGAAGTTCAAGACATCACACCCAATATAGTATGCCATCACAGAGACCCCAAATACTAAATGCTAGCACTGTCCCCCAATATCACCCACCTCTAGGTCATCATGGAATTCCACAACATCAGCAGCATATACCACCCCAGCATATACCACCTCAGAATATACACCCTCAGCAACCCGTACGGTAACATGCTTACCATCAGCCTCCATATGGATATCAGTATTACCCCAATCCACCACCAATGAATATTCCCCCACAAAATCTCATGAGTATATGTAGACAATTTGATCTAACATGATATCAATTATATCCATAACCTATAGATAACAGTTGGAGAAACATGGTCTCCAAATTCACTGGAAATAATGCAATATCAGCTGAAGATGACATTAGAAATTTCAATGCCTTTGTACAAGACATTGGTATAGAACATGAAGACGTAAAAATGAGATTATTCATGATCTCTCTGACTGAAGATGCGAGCGATTGGTTCAATAATTTACCAAATTCCTCAATTTATTCTATAGCTGATTTCCATGACCAGTTCAAAGAACAATATGGAAATCAGTATGCTCCTGAATTTTCCCTGCATGAGCTAATAAGCATCCAGAAAAATCAGATTGAGTCAGTATATGACTTCAATCAAAGATTTTCCAAATTGCATAATAAGATACCACATGGATCCAAATTGACTGATTCAACAGCTTTGATTATTTATCTAAAGGCTTTTGATCTAAAGATTGGGTATGAACTCAGGAATAAGGCTCCCATGACTTTGATAGAGGCGCAAAAAGTAGCTATCCGTATTGAAAATAATAGGAAAGCTGTAGGGATGATTGGCAAAAGAGATAACCTCAGAATTTCTCAAAACTCCAATAATCACCAGAATCAACAAGAGAGTCAATACAGAAATGAAAGACCAAGGCTGTATGACATGCCATATCATACCAATTAGAAAAATGGAAGACCTGTGGAGAATAATACAAGGCAAAATTATGGCAAGGATTCTCCTGACACTTTAAAGGGGAATGGGGCACACGTGGTCGAAGATAATCCATGGTGCTCAGTATGTAATTTACCCCATTCACCTAAATATTGTATAGTGGACAAATTAGTACAGCAAGAAGAAATCTCTTCTGGCTATGAAAGAGACAGCCATACCATAAATATGCTGGAAATGTCACCTTACCAGATAAATAAAGAGTATTCTTCTACGGAAGAAGATGGATATGAGTATGATGTAGGGAATCAAAAATATAATTTTAATATGGGAAGACAAGAAGTCTTCTCAGATCAGAAGGACACTTACAGGGAAAATACTTATAATCTTAACAAGTCACCACATCGTCAATGGAGAAAACCTACTGAAGAAGAAAGGAGAGCTCTTACAATGGTTGCAGTAGCAAAGGCTAAGAACAGTTATAATCTAAGAAATAGGATAGTCAATGCAGATCAAGGAATACCTGGGAGTGTCTTTATAAAAGATCAAAACTATAATAAAAATATTATGAAAGATACATCAAAAGAGCCAGAAAAAACTGAGCAAGGCAAGGTAAAAGATAAAATACTAGTTGGAGAAAAGGGGCATAACAAAATAGAAAAATATGATCAAACAATTACTCCCTCATTTGACATAGCTCAGGCAGTTTCTCAAGTAAAAATATCAGTACCACTTCTTGAAATGATGAAGATAGATCAATACAGGAATGCGGTGGTTAAGATGATTTCAGATATACCAAAAAAGAAACAAGAAAAGCCCAAAATCACAATAAATAATGTTCAAACTGATGCTGTTAAAATTCTAGAAGTATATTTTGGTGATACATTGACAAAAAATCCATCTCAAGTAGATCCTTTCTACGTTACCTTGTTGATAAAAAAACAAATTGGTGAGGAACTGTATGATTAATTCAGGGGCGGCCATGAACATCATGCCGATAGTAGTCCTGAAGGAATTAGGAATGTGGGTTGACACTAAATATGGTAAATGTTATGCTATGAAAACCAGATCCATCCCAGTTGTAGGTATTATGAGGGATGTGGAGATAAAGTTAGCTGCCTATCCTGAAGCAATTTATAAGATTGACATCACCGTAGTGGATATCCCACCTTACTATGGGATGCTGTTATCAAGACAATGGGTTACAATGGTAGGAGGGAATGTTCAGTTAGATCTATCCTATGCCACTATACCCATGAGAGAAAAGGAAATTAAGTTATGCAGAGAACCAAGGTATGAGAACATCATAGAACACATTGACCAGAATCAAGTAAATTTCTTCTGTGATACATACCTTGGTACATTTAGAATTGAAAAGGGTCAACCAAAATTACAGAACACTGACCCAATGCACCAAGAAGTCCAAACTAATGAATATGATATATGGAGAATGTATTTTGATGGTGCATGTAGTAAGGCTGGTAATGGAGTAGGAGTAGTGTTTATCTCACCAACTAGTAAAAATTTCAAATACTCATTCCTGTTGACATTTGAGTGTACTAATAATGTGGCAGAATATGAATCTTTGCTCATTGGACTAAACATTGCCATAAAGCACAAAATAAAATGCCTTGCTGTCTATGGAGATTCAGAACTAATTATATCTCAGGTCAGAGAGAAGTATTCATCCAAGAATAAAAGATTGAAACAATATTGGAATGCTATCTAGGATGATATTGAATTGTTTGATGCTTTCTCCATTAATTGGATAGACAGATCAAAAAATATAATGGCAGACTTCTTAGAAAATATAGCCTTGAAAATGGATGATATCACATTGGCAGGCATTACTAAAGTTCAGTTTAAAACTAGGCCTGCAATCCTAGACAATATCTATAATTGGCAAGTTTTCAATGATGATACTGATTTGCTAAAGTTCTTACAGTGCATCGACCAATATGAGTCCCAAGAGATTGATTTCAATGCATTTGTGGAAGAAGTAGATAGCAAACAAACTTTATTTGGTAAAGAAATCATCCAACTTAAAACTAATAAGATACCTAAGGGGCTTGAGGCACTAGAAAGGCTGTTTGATTGACATGACTGAGCTCTTATGAAGCAGATACCAGTAAAGAAAGAAAACCTTGAAGAAATCAACTTGGGTACTAAAATGACACCGAAAAGGGTATATATTGGAAAAATGATAAGCCCAACAATCAGGAAAATGTTGATTGCTCTATTAAGAAAATATAAACATGTCTTTGCTTGGTCTTATGATGACCTTAAGGCACACAGGGAGGATCTATGCCAGCATGAAATCCCACTCAAACCTGATGCAAAACCTTTTAGACAAAAATAGAGACCTATAAACCTAACCTTGCAGCCCAAAATGTATGAAGAACTTGTGAAACTCAGGGAAGGAGGTGTTATTAAGCCTATTAGACATTCTACATGGGTTTCAAACCTGGTACCAGTCAAAAAAAAGAATGGTGACATAAGGTTGTGTGTAGATTTTAGAAATCTAAATATCTCATCTCTTAAAGACAACTATCCACTCCCAAATATGGAGGTAGTTTTACAAAGAGTCACTAGATGTGAGTTGTTATCTATGATGGATGGATTTTTGGGTTATAATCAAGTGAAAGGGAAAGAATTAGAACAATACAAAACTACATTTACCACTCTTTGGGGCACTTATGTATATGTTAGAATGCCATTTGGACTCACAAATGTTGGTGCTACCTTTTAGAGAGCTATGGATGTTGCCTTTGCTGATTTAATCAATGTCATAATGGTAGTATACCAAGATGATCTTATTGCCTATTCCAAAAAAGTAGAAGACCACTATGCACACCTTGAACAGATCTTTTTGAGAGCATTAGAATATGACATTTCTTTGAATCCCAAAAAATGCTACTTTGCAGTAATAGAAGGAAAGTTGCTTGGACATATAGTGTCCAAAGATGGAGTCCGAATTGATCCAAAAAGGGTGGATGCCATAGATAAGATCCCCATTCCTAAAATAGTCAAAGCTATTCAGTCCTTCTTTGGGCAGATAAATTTTGTGAGGAGATTCATACCAAATTTTGTTGAGATAGTTAATCCTATATCAAGAATGTTAAAAAAGAATGCAAAAATAAATTGGACAGCTAAAGCCTTAGAAGCATTTTCCTCTATCAAGAAAGCAATCAAAGAAGCCCCAGTTTTAAAGTCTCCAGACTTTAGTAAACCATTTCAGATTTTTTCATTTTCATCCTTTCACATAATTACAATAGTGATGCTATAGAAAATGACGAGGGCTATGAGAGCCCCATTTCATTCTTCAGCAAATCCCTCCAACATAAAGAATTAAATTATGACATCATAGAAAAATAGGCCTATGCACTAGTGAAAGATGTCAAAGCATTCAGACCTTACTTGGTGGGAGCAAAGGTAATAGCCTATGTGCCTAATTCTGTAGTCAAAGATGTATTTGTGCAAAATGAGGTGACATGGAAAAGGTGTAGATGGATTGACCGAATCTAGGAGTTCAAAATATAAACTCAAATTACAAATCTTGTGAGAGGACAAGGATTAGTAAGGTTGATGACTGAAACAAATTTGGAAGCTATCCAAGTATGCAATGTGAATGGTGAAGAAGATATGGTTACAAGTATTGAGAACACTCCATGGTATACTGATATTGTGTACTATCTCAAACATTTAAAATTGTTCTGAAGGGCTTGATGATAGTAGAAAAATGACACTCAAGTTGTATGCCTTAAAATATGTACTCATAGAAGGTGACCTCTATTGGAAAAATAAGGATGGCATTCTACTATTATGCCTAGACAAAAATCAAGCAAGACATGCTTTGAAAGAAATGCATGAAGTAGTGTGTGGGGGGCATTTCTCGGCAAAAAACTACTGCACATAAGGTGTTAAGGGCAGGCTATTATTGGCCTAAAGTTTTTAATGATGCTTATGACTATACCAGAAAATGTGAGGCATGTCAAAGGTTCTCTGGAAAATTAAAGTATCAAGGAGCATTACCCTTGAGACCTATGCAAGTTGATGCCCCATTCTACCAGTGCGGAATTGATTTTATAGGAGAAATTGCAGAAAAATCTAGTGGACACAAGTGGATATTGGTGGCTATAGAATACTTTACAAAATGGATAGAAGTTGTACCTACAAAGCAGGCAACTAGTAAGGTTGTGACAAATTTTCTATTGGAAAATGTCATCACTAGATTTAGGGTGCCAGTAAAAATTATAACTGACAATGGGATGTGCTTTAGATCAGATGAATTCAAGGGGTTTTGTCAATCTTATGGTATAATGATTTCATACTCCACACCATATCATCCACATGCTAATGGGCAGGCCGAGTCTAGTAATAAGAGTATCTTGAAAATTATAAAAAGGATGCTGGATAACAACAAAAGGGCTTGGGATTCCGAGTTGAGACTAGCATTGTGGGCAGACAGAATCACAGTGAAAAAGCCACTGGAAAATCACCTTTTGAACTTGTGTATGGGACTCAAGCTAGGCTCCCTATGCATAATTTATTGCTAGTATGTAAATTCATCTTGCAAGAAGATTGGGATGTCCTTGAACCAATGGAAGAAAGGATGGAACAGTTGATGGAGCTTGATGAAATCAGAGATTAGGTACAACAACAAAATAAAAAGATGCAACTGCAAATGAAGTATTTATATGATAAAAAACCTAAAAATAGAAAATTTAAGGTTGATGACATGGTCCTTATGTGGAATGCCAGGAGTCAGGAAAAGGGGAAACATGGAAAATTTGAAGTCTTATGGGTTAGACCCTTTGTTAGAATTGGCAAAGGAGGGGAGGACTCTTATTATCTGCAGAACATGTCATGAGAAGAACAAGAATTGCCAATACATGGGTAATTCCTAAAGTACTTCTTTTCTTGAAGAAAATTAGAGAATTAAGAATTACCAGTGCATGGACAATTATTTAAATAATATTTTTTCCATGCACAGTAGTTTAGGAGATCAAAAAGGGAACTAGGACTTGCTAGTACATGGACTGTCCTAGAATTCCCTCATTAAAAACAAAGTTTCTTTCCATGTAAAATAATATAGGATCATTCCCATTTCCATAATTTTCACCTCCATACCCATCTTCATTTTATCTTTACCACAATTTCATGTTTCATCCTCAAAAAACCATATGAAGAAGGCACCTAGTTTGCACCTAGAGATATTCTGAATTCTTGTAATGATTGGTAAATAATTCATCCCCAATTAGAGCCACTGTTGGAACCAAAATTTTCATAAAAGTTCTGAGTGTTTTATTTGTGTATCCATGACTCCTACTCTTGTTTTTCCATAATAAATCATGTTATTACCATTCATAAAGTCATCTTTGCCTTTTACCATGATACCGCTATCATAGTGGCTAGCCTTCATAGTACCTATATCATACCCCCTTACCGCAAAACATTCTCAAACAACCCACGGTATGACGGTAAGAAGAGTTAATACTATACACTACACACTATACCGCTATACCTCGGGGGGCCAAAACCTAACCTACGGTAGTGCGGTAATGAAGCCGTTGGATTATTTAAGGCATACCAATCAAATCAACATCAAAATATGAAGATTTAAGATCAACACAAAGATTTGAATCGTGCAAATTTATGAGCCAAAAGAGAAGGGGGTCCTATCACACAAACCCTGTCTTGTTGACCAAAAATGTATCACTAAGTTCCATACTCTGCTCGATGGAATTATTGTGTTGGACAATGGATACACAAAGTTTGTGGTGGACATCAGGAACCTCTTGGACAACAGATGGAAAAGTCATCTTGTAAGCTTTGCAGCCACACAGGAATTTAAGTGGCCTAGTGATATGAACATAAGTGAATGGCAGGAAACATATTTGGGTTCTGAAGAAGATTGAATGTGAAGAGGAGATACCACATCAGAAAATAGAATGCCTTGCTCAGGCCTTGATTGGTCACGGGTTTCTATTCAGTGAATAATAGATTGGTCTTTCTAATTAAAAATATTTTCTTAAAACTTGTTAGTTTAAAAGTGTTTTATTAATAGTTATGAATAGTTATGTCTTTTCGTTTGTAACGGGTCTAAAGCTTGTTTGCCTCTCCTATAAAAAGAGAGACCAAGACCTGATAAAAAAAGGAGGAGAAGAGACTAGTAGTAAATAGTAGAAAAGTTCCATAATATTTAGAAACTCAAAGACCAAATTGCAAGCATAATTTTGAAGAAGTTAATGGAAAATCTTTGATTATGTGGTGCCATATTGGTATCAATTGTTTGTTGAAGTTATTCAATTATTTGGTTGTCTCCATTTTAGTGCTTCCTTATTATTAAAATTGATATATCAAGTATATACTCAGTTTATCAATGCACATTTACTGTATTTGTGTGATATGATTAATTGATTTCCTCAAAGGAATTAAATCCTTCTAGTCAATCATAGTAATCTGGGAGTATTAATTGGATTAGTAAGAAGAACCACATAATTAGGATTGGCATTCTGTCTCCAAGTTGATATTATCTACTGTTCTTGTTTGATTTATTCAATTGGTTCCTTCAAGTAGGGATTAAAAATCCTTTTGATAAATTACAAGTAACCTAGTTTTGTTAGTTGGATTATTAAGAAGAGTCTTTCAATTATATCCTTGCATGTTGATACAAGTTGTTAACCAGTATTAGTGTGCCAAACAGTTAGAATTACTACCAAATATAAGCCACTCATCTCAGATTTTCATTTGACTCCATTTACCCAACAAGGCATTGGTCTCACTCATTTTATTTTACTTAAAACTTTCTATCAATTAAACATAGGATTTACCTTGATATTGCTTATACAATTTATACCAAATTAGAACTATATCTTTTCATTTCCAATTGCCATTGTGGATAGATTTCTAGATTAGGAAACACACAGTTTAAGTCTACCTCATTCACATAGGTATACCCACCTAGGTCTGGCAGAGCCAAAAGAGAAGGGGGTCCTATCACATAAACCCTATCTTGTGGAACAAAAACGTATCAAGAGATTGGCAACCTCTAGTGGGTTGAAGCCTACGTTTTTGAGAACCAACATAGTACATGTAGCTGACCTATTTTTCAAAGAGATTGTGAGATTGCATGGATTACCTAAGAGTATAGTTTCAGACAGAGATACAAAGTTTGTTGGATACTTTTGGAGGACACTTTGGAAGAAGATGAAGACAGATTTGAAGTTCAATTCAACTTTTCATCCAGAGACCGATGGACAGACAGAGGTTGTGAATAGGAGTTTGGGAAATTTGTTGAGATGTTTGGTTGGAGAGAAGACATGAAGTTGGGATTTGATTCTTTCACAAGCAGAGTTTGCATGTAATAATTCAGTAAATAGGAGTACCAAAAGAACACCTTTTGAGATTGTGACCAGAGTGAATCCTAGAGGGGTTGCAGAATTGAGAGATATCAATACAGAAGAACAAAGGAGTACAAAAGCAGAAGAATTTGTAGACCATATGAATACAGTGTATACTTAGGTGAAGAAGCATTTGGAGAATATGAACAGTAAGTAGAAAGAGAAGGCTGATGAGAGGAGAAGACATAAGGAATTTGGAGTTGGAGATGAAGTGATGGTGTACTTGAGAAAAAAAAGATTTCTAGTTGGGACATATAACAAGTTGAAGATGAAGAGGTTTGGACCTTGTAAGATACTCAGGAAATTTGATTCAGGAAATGCATATGAAGTGGAGTTACTAGAGACATTGGGTATATCACCTATTTTCAACATTACAGACCTATATAAGTATCATGAAGCAGAGTTTAGTGACAACATGGAAGAAGACTTGAAGAAGCCTTTTCCACAACAAGCACCAGAGTAGATTGAAGACATTCTGGATAGCAGAGTTGGATGCAACACTAGAGGAAGACAATACAAAGAATATCTTGTGAAGTGGTAAGGAAGACCGGAAGAAGATTCATCATGGATTTCTCAGGTTGAGGTGGACCATCTTGGTTCTCCCATAGCCCCAACAAAGTGAGAGACTCACTTTTTCAATAACCCCAGATGTCTAATGTAGGAGAATCCTTGGTTCAAGAGCAATCTTGCATCAACCAAAAACATTTGCATTTCAGTTGTTTGTAGTTTAGTTTGTTTCTCTTCATTACCAATTTAGTTCAGGTAGTTTAAATAGAAGTAGTTCTAGTAGGTGTGGTCCGGTTTTGACATTTCACATCATGTGGATCTGGACTTAGCATCTACATTCATTCATCTACATCATATCAAGAATTTAGAGCATTTGGATCAGTTAATGGAAAGATATCACTAACAGAAGTTGGCAGTTTCTCAGAGCAGAGAATCCTGATATTCACTGGCAACCAGCTGAAGGAGAAACTTGCGAAAGCATTTCTCAATCTTTGGAACCTAATGACACACCATTCAATGACCTTTGGTTCATGGCTAACCTTCCTCGGAGAACCACACTTCATTCCATTCATTTACTAGAAGTGTCTATGCATTTAGGTCTGACCTATCTGTATTCACACGTTACACCTCTTCTTTGGAATTTATGATCTTCCTTGGCCGACGCGGAGGAATCTATTGATGTAGAGGTAGGAGGACCAAAACTATCCTCAATAACATTAACAAATCAAAGAACTAATCCAATTTCTTTTGTCAGGTTGAAGAGAACATTAATACAGACTTTTCATCTAATTTTCATGAAGATCCAATGGTAGGAGAGAAAGTTATGACTCTTTTCCCAAAACTACAAACCCTAGGTAGCGTTCAGACCTGCCCTCACCAAAATTGCAATATCTCTCACAAAACTTAATGAAATTATACCAAACAAAAAGAATTATAAACTAGAAACACATATATTTCCATCCATCTATTACATGCATCAATGTGAGGCCGTACCAAGTCATACCATGCATATTTTCAGACTATATTTTTAGAAAATTAAACTTTGCAGACCTACCCTCAATAAAAATGCCATAACTTATTCAAATCTTAATTAAATTTGATGAAACAAAAATAAATGAAAATTAGACTCAATTCTCTTTCCAACCATATATGGCTTGCTCCTGTATATGTCCGTACAGAACTGTACCAAACGCTGCAATGGGACTGTTGCAGGGAAAATCAGAAAATTACAATCCATAAAACACTCATATCTTTCACAAAACTAAATAAAAATGCATGGGACAAGAAGCAAATGGAAGGTGGTTGAAGGATATAACATTTGTAATCCATTAGACATCCATTCAATTCCATACAGGGCTGTACAATAGCAAAAGATAGTAAATTTTTGAAGGAAAATACAAGAAAACATTATTTTTTCTCATTCTATGCTCAAATCTTCAACCACCCACGAATTCTTCATGGTTACAAGGCCTTTTAAAGGCATTAAAATATGTCTCTTTAGTTCATAACTGATTTGGAGTGAACCAAGAGCCAAATGACTCTTCACCTTCCCTCATTCTACATCTTTTTTCCAGCTTTACATTGACAACCTTTACATGGTTTGCAATATTTTGCATATTTGAAACTCCTATTGACCTAAACACATAAAAATGACTTGATAAACCTCATTACAATGTTGAAGCATACAAATTTAATCAAACTCAAACATTTGTCTAGGGCAACATTAATTTGCCAAGGTGCTCCTGCACCATCTATTGATCGAGATTTGATATATATTGATGTAATAGATCCTTAGGAAAGTAGTTCTCATGATTTAGAAGATTGATAGTTCAGATTTTGTGTGAAGGAGCTTCAAAGCTTTATTTTGCACTTGTATGTAATCAGGCCTGTGAGCCCTAATTGTAAGCCTGCATGTTGCCAGCCGATCTCTATTTGAATTCTATGATATATTGAATGACTGAATCTACATTTTCTTTATTTATTTGAGTTGTTTCCTTGTGTTTACTCTTGCTGCACGGTCCAGATAGTTCATTCTGTGAACCCTCCTACCATGAATGCACCAATATATATATATATATATATATATATATATATATATATATATATATATATATATATATATATATATATATATATATATATATATATATATATATGGACAGAGAGAAGCAACCCTCACGCTTCACCAATTTATCCCTTAAATTCTAACAAATTTCCACATTCTCAAAACTGAAGGAAAAGAATATGAGGTCTTTAATGGTGAAAATCGTATATATATATGGACATAGAGAAGCAACCCTCACACTTCACCAATTTCTCCCTTAAATTCTAACAAATTTCCACATGCTCAAAACTGAAGGAAAATAATATGAGGTCTTTAATGGTGAAAATAACATCCCTCTTAGTTTCAAATTCACTTTGATCAAGTTAGCATATATGTGATAACTAGTGTGGGTTTTCTTTTTAACTAATGGTTGGCATATTTCTTGAATTTAAATATCTTTGGAATCAATTTTGATCTTTGATTTACCTATTTGTTTGTTTTGTTTAAAATTGTATACACCTAAAAATGGCTAAGTCGAATTAAATAAATATTGTAATATTTATTTGAAATTTTCATTCTCCTATCAATTAAATAAATATTCTAATCTATTTAAATGATTCACATTCCTCCAATAATTAAATAAAATTAGTTTATTTAATTAATATTCCCTAATTCTTCTAATGTCTCACATAATTAAATAATTCTAAATTATTTAATTAATCCCACATTCCTCTATCCTAAGTCCAAATTCTATAAATCCACATCACCTTTCCACCTCACCATGTTGCACATGTAATTAAATATTTTAATATTTAATTAGCTAATATTCCCTCACCCACATGTCTTATTTCTCCTCCAGTCAGATTAGTTAACTCATCAATCAAATCTGTTAACTAATTAGTCAATTGAGTTCACTGCTCAATCTATTCTGTTGACTCCCCAATAATCTCAGTTAACTCTTCAATCTATTCTGTTAACTCCCATAACTCATGAAGAAGGCTTGGACACTTGTCTTCTCCTAATTTGTGCACATTCCCTCAAGCTTCCTCAACCGTACACCTCGTAGGTAATTTCTCAAGTCATGGATCTATTGACACTTGGATTTGGTCTTCCCTCAACCTATATAAGCAAGGTCTTCACACCCATTTGTATACACTCAAGCATTCACAATCTTACTCTGCAGGAATCCTACCAGCATGCCTTTGGCAAAGTTATCTCCATTTGTATTTACACAACCTCACTATCATAATCATCATCCAATCATGTCTCCATGAATCCATCTCCGTTAGTATTACATTATAGTGTGATCTCCATTGCATTGTCCACCTACAACCATTCTACTCTTGTCATCTTCAACAGCAAGGAAGTACACACTTCTGAGAGCTCCATTAGCATCAAGACCAAGAATAGATAGGTGAACAATGGAAGCATAGAGGTAAAACAGTCTTTGAAGGTATATTCTTTGTTTACTTGTATTTACATCAATTTCCATTGAGTTATTGGATGATTAGTTGTTTAATACTATTGTTCACATTTTCTACTAACATTTCTGGCACCTACCGTGGGGTCTTGCCCCATTTTTAACATCAAATTGGAGTTTTTGGTGCACTTGAAGTCATAACAAGTCATTTTGGTGTATACAAGTTCCAGTTCTGTGCATCCATGCCAAAAATAGAGCCTACAGGAGCAAAATAACCAGTCCTGCGCATATGATAAATCTTTCTGCGCATATGATAAGTCTTTCTACGCATATAATAAGTCTTTCCACACATATGATAAATCTTTCCGTGCTTTTGATATTTCCACGCATATAAAGCATAGACCTGCGCATTTGATATCTTTTGCTATGCTTTTGTAAATCTACACATATGAATCACAGTGTTGCGCATATGACCTGTAGATCTACGCATATGATTTGTCAGAGAAAGTTGTAATATTTTTATTAGATCTTCTGTACTAACTCTCATTTGCAGGTGTTAGGAGTTGGACTTAGTCATTTTAGCTGCTTTATTAAGCCACTTAGAACTAAATTAGGAGAGAGTAACTTAATAATTTCATGCAAATCATCACATAGACATAACTAGGAGGAAAGTAAATCATTTTGTTGCATCACAACTTGCATCTAGTCCCAACCTAGGAGTTAAAACTGAATAATTTCTTTATGTTTTTACTATCTTGCACTACAATCCATCACATAGCTTAATAGGGGAAAGTAACACTTGTTTATTTCTTCAAGTAACAATCTACACCTACATTTGTTATAAGGTTAAAATAAACAATCTTTTCCAAGTTATTGCTATCTTGTTTTAATTTTTTGTGCTTGGTAGAGTTAACACATTTAGTTATTTTTATTTTAACTAGGAAGATAAAGAACCACTATTCTCCATGCTTGGAAACGATAATAGGCCTATGCTCTCCCCTTTTTTAGGTGACTAGAATTCCAAACTTATTATTTTACATGTGTAACCTTTAGAGAGGCCTACCCTTGGAATTCCTTCCTTCCAAGTGGGATGACCTTAAGTGAAAACAGGCTACAACCAAGCCACCTCCAAGTCAATATAAATAAACTGGGTTTGTGATGAAAATTTTAAACCACAGGTGCTGCTATGTTACACCGACAAATGTTTCCCCCAAAACCCTGTAGAGCGTAACCTTTGCAGGTTGCGAAGCCTCCTTATCAGAGCGAATTGCCGCACGTGTAACCACCCGAACGGATGTCTATACTAAAAAGACATTGTTTTTAGAATGCCAAAAACCCCTATTTGGTGACATAGGAGGAGGAACCTCTAGAACCATCTAATGTCATACACTCATTTAGTGTGGAGATAGAAAAGTTCAACTCTTCAGAGGAACTGTAACTTGGTATGCATGAGAAGTGAGTGCTACCAAGTTACTATCTGTCATGCCTTTATGTAAGTGGCTGGGCTAAAACCTGAGTTAGAACTCATCAAAGACTATCCTTTCCAACCTTAGCATTGTGCTTGCTTTTTGGTCAAAAACAATTTATAATAACAAACATGAAATCTTCTTGTGTGACGTGTTTTCTTGCAACTAATTGATACAAATCATCAGCAAAAATACCAGACTTGCTTCAAGAAACATTATGAAAACAAGACAAGATCAAAAAAATTGAAACAAAAAGACAACACTACCTGTAGTTCTGTGCATTCAAACCATTCTGTTGCGCATATGACAAGTTCTGCTACACATTTAATCTTGTTGCGTAATTAAACCATTCTGCTACGTATTTAATCCTGTTGCGCAATTGACCCATTCTGCTGCACATTTGAGACATTTTTCTGCGCATACAATACTTTTGCACATTTGATGCACAGAGCGGCGCATTTGACCCACAGTATTACGCATTCAAAAATCAGAGCACTTCGACCGGATCTACGCATTTGACCTACATAGATGCGCATTTTAGCATTTTTCCTACTCATGCAAAACAGAGAGCTATTCCGTACACTTTTGAGAAAATTTTGAACCAGTTCTAGATACCCATTATTGCATATACCTCGTTTGTGATCTCAGAAAACCATACAAATCAGTTTCGCATCCATTTTCCAAACCGTTTCCATTTGCCATACCATCCATAGTAAAAACATCAAACAAAGCAAACCAAGTTTCCTACTAAGGTGTCATTAAGATCTTCCAAAATTCAAAACAAAAATCTAGTTAGTTTCATAACAGGATATATCATCCTTCATCTTGGAACTACACTAGTGTAATCTTGAGAAAAGTAGTCCATATCAATAGCGGTGATCAACTCTCCCTACTTTGACTATCTTTTACCTCAAGAGCACATTTGTTTGAGCAAACAGTAGATCAAAATTTGAACCTCAGGAAAAATCTTGTCATCTCAAACACACCAAAAACATCCATTCACAAGCATTTTCATCCAACATTCACCCCCATCAAATGGTTTTTATTGTTGCAACTAGATCAAAATCCAAAGAAAAATAAGATATGGATCCTTTGAACAAAGACATACCATCTCCATCTCACAGTGATGGAGAGGAAGAAATCTCGTATGAGGAAGTAATTAGTGCTCAACAAGACCTCAAATTTCAAAAACTAATGGACAAAATTATCACAATGGATCCCAAAAAGTACTTCCTTATGCTAGCACAACAAGGAGCGAAGTTACCTTGCAATTTTGACATAGAAAAATTGATAGAAACAAGGCAAACAAATGAAACTGAAGCTCCCAAAAATAAGAAATCTAATGATGTGACAAATCCATTAAAAGCACTCATGCAACAAATCTGAGCTTTACAACAACAAGTTGGGGATTTACAAACTAGATCTTCCACAAAATGATATTCATTAAAGGACATATCCCCTTATCCATTTGATAAAAGCTTGGTTACAACACCTTTCCCCTCTAGCCACCAAGATCACACATCCTTAACCCGTCTTAATGATACTATTGACAAGGGAAATACCACCTTAAGTTTAGAATCATATACCATTACATCTACTAGTCCTCCATCACCGTCCCCTAGAGTGCATATCCCAAAGCATACTGGTCATACACCAACAACGCCATCAAGTTCCTCAAGCTCTAATCCAGCAAACAAAGAATCCTTGAACAATCTTCTCCAAAGACTTTTTCCAAAATATTATAGTAAAAGAAAAGCTATGGAGAAATCAAAATCCACTCATCCAATGTCATCCCCATCCAACATAAGAAATCCTAACCTTAATCATAAGCCTACACCTTCTATCATTATTCTCCATCCGTTATATTACCCATCCACCCATACACTCATGAAGGATGTGATCCAATGGCTATTAGCAAGGAACCAACCATCTCCATGTCATAAAACACCTACCCAAGAGCCTATCAAAGAGCCTTCAAACACGTCCATTGCTTCAACCCCATCATATAGTCCACAACCCCTTGAGCCTATTGAAAATCTCCACCAATGAATCCAAAAAAAGATCCATTATCCCATCATGTTGATAACCCTCAAGAGCATGTCAAGCCTATCCAAGATCCTATCACTTCTATTCAAGTAACCCAAGAGGTATGCCAAGAACCTAATCCTAAGCATGTGAAAACATCAAGTCCTAGTCCTAATCAAGATCAAATCACTTGCACTCCACCCATCCATAACATTTATCTTTTCCATGATCAAGATATTACCTATGAAGAAGCTATCCATGAGCAACTTGACCCTATACCTATCCATGAGAAAGAAATCCAACCCATCCATAACCTATATCTTTTCTATGATCAAGATATTATCGTTGATGAAGAACCTATACACGAGCTAATTGATCTCGTCCATATCAGACTTAATCCTATCTATGATCAAGATCCCATCTATGATCAAGACCCTATCTATGATCAAGCGAACCATGATGATCCTCTTAGCCAGCTTTATGCATTCCATGGTCACAAGCTTATTACCCCATCTATTCATAACCCCATAACCATCCATGCACAAGAAACCTCCATTACTCCTATCCATCCTCCACATAGTCCTATCCATGATCCAACAACACACACTTTCCTTGATGAGACACTTGCCTCCCAAGTGCACATAGATGATCAAACCAATAACTTGGATCTTAGTGAGCATAACGATAATCAAGATCCTAATGATCCTCCACCATCCATTATCAACCATATTGCAAATCCCCCATCGTATCCCCTTGGTTTCACCACCTTCATCCATGAATGTTCTTCCTTAGGAGAGCAGAAACCTTTATCTACCAATTCACCTTCCCCATCAAATAATGAGCTTACATCTAGTGTCCAAATCACCCATAATCCCATTGTCCACGGCATACTCCAAAATATGAACTATCAAGGTAAAGGCTTAGGCCTTCATGAACAAGGTATTTCGGAGCCTATCCATGTCAAAGTTCCTCCACCCTCTTATGGCCTTGGTTATACTCCCCAAGAAAAGCAATCTCATGATGTTGGTACTTCCTCCATGCATTCTAAATCCACCACTTCCTATCGCAAACCCTATCATATTCCCAAAACATATGTCACCATTCCACCTCCCTTATCATACAAATCCTAGAAGCATATGACCATACACATTCCACAGTCCAATATACCTCCGCTACTTCCAACTCCTAACATCCCTCCATGCATTTTACCTCACTTCTCCCAACACAAAATCCATCCGTCCACGCGTTCCCTCACATTTCGAATCATGACCGAAAAATGCACATATTGTCTAAACATGAAGCTTCCACTCGATCCACCAAACCTATGGGATTCCAAAATAAACATTAGGATGCTTCCTTTCATAAAGTCAAAAATCCTAAGGGTCCTAATAACTTAGGAAATCAATGCAAAGAATCAAAGAAAATCCCATCTCAAAAGCTACATACACGCACATACCTCAAAGTAAAAATGAAAAAGGTGTGGATCTCCAAGCAACAAGAAATTACCTCAGAAGCTACTCAAAAGATGGATATACCAAAGCCCACACCTTCACAGGTAAAGTCTAAAAGCAAAATGGTTTAGGTACCTAAGAAAAAAGCCATCAAGTTAAATGAGGCATCCACCTCTCAAAAATCCCAACCATCCACTTTCTCCTCTTCCATCCAAAAATCCCATTCCATCCAAAAGTCTCAAATTCTTCCATCCCACATGACAAGCAAAAATCAGATAAATACTCAGTCTATGTGGGTCCGTAAATTCCTAAATCAGTCATCCACTAAGCAAAAATCTCCATTGCTTCCTACACCACCTTCCCATCATAAGCTTCAATGTTTATCACGGTATGTGCAACCATTGGTCATGGTTCCCTTCCATCCCACGACACTTCCACATACCTCCATCTCCCCTTCCTTCCACTATTATCCTACATATCTTCCCCATCCTATCCCTATGATCCATGCTTTTGCATAAGTCTTCCCTCTATCCATGCATAAGTCCTACATAATCTACATCATAATCCACTATCATACCTTCCATAATCCGCTATCTACCTTCTCCATCTCACTTTCATGCAATGCCCTACCAACATAGATCTATGAGAACATTTGACATGGTCCATGCGCCGACATGCATCTCTAACGGGACACTATCACCTTCATGGAACTAGGCACCTGAGTCCCTCCCATTCATATCCACCTATCCTATCAAAAAAGTCAAAAAAAAAGTAAAGAGAAATCCTTTCGTCCAATGGTGAAAACTTGGCAAACATGGACCTTGGATAAGTACCATGATGAAAACTGGGGAAATAGGCCTCATGCGTAGATTGGTTGTCTATGTACCTTACACTTGGGGGCATGTTGTCTCATCTACCCATCCTATTAGTTATTCTACCTACCCTTCCTCACATATCTTTCGTATCCTTTATGTCTGTATACTTATCCCTTTGATCCACTCCATCATCCATTCATTCTATTGATCTTGATAGAGATAGGGGGCAAAATGTTGAAACAAGCTTTGGACAACTCTTGATGTATCTAATACTTTCAAACGTATCCTACCATCATATCATTGCAAGCTTTGTCACGCTGTATCCTGAGTCTGGTTTCTTGAGTACGACACGTTATTCCTCTGCGACATAGTCCTTGGAGATCATATCCTGAATTCTCCCATCCATCTTGTTGGTTGTTTTAAATTCCCAACCTGATTCTCACAACAAATCTATAAAATAGCCCCTTAGTAATGATTAATCTGCCTTGAGGGATTAGCCATCGAATATGAGATTAGGGAGAGAAGGCTTTCTCAATCCCCCTTTTCTTCCTCTAAACTTTAGGCTCTGTGAAACCAAGGAGGGTGTTCCTATATAGATGGATTTATTTCTAAATCTCTGGCTATCTCTCTTCAACTAATGTCTTGTTTTCTTGGGGATAACAGTGTTCTACTCAAATGGATGGGGTTTTCCAGAGATATTAGCTTGTCAACATTATTCCTATCACATATATGTTCTTTGTAAGCCGCTTGAAAGAATGTATGATAAAGTAAAGGGATTGGCTAGATTCTTTAAGCTCTTATCTTATTCTTTGCAAAGGAACATGTAAAACTTAACTTAATCAAAATAAATATCCTAAAAGCCTATTGCTGGAAAGGAAAATATTTGGATTGATTTTTTTAAAATATTGTGAGGATAATCAGAGGGGCGTAGTTTCAGTATAGTATCCATGAACAGATCAGTGCCTATCCAAGGGCCAAAGAGTCTGTTACCTCTCAATCCGACTGGATGCTTATTCTGGGCAGTTGTCCCTACAAGGTAGCCATCAATGATCAATAAGATTCCTGGGCCAGTGGCTAACAGTACAGGAGATAAACTCTATAGATATCTCCTCTTCTTCTTTAGGCTCTGCAGAACCAAGGGGGGTATTCCCTACTCAACATCCATGAGATATGCTATGAAAGGACTGGGATGCTGACACAAAGCAGATAAATCCTCTATTATGCAGACCAAAACTGTGGAATAAGTGCAAAGGGGCTAGCTTTGGGCCTATATTCAGTTGTGAATCAGAGGATTGTGGTCCTAAAACTACTTCTACTATCCTAAAGGTTTGTATATGAAGTTTGAGTTTGTTTTGTATTTAGATGCAAAACTAGGACTTTGGTTGCGACCTCAATACAAGACTAGATCGATGCCTATCCAATAGACATACACATGTGAATGTACACATAAACCCATATTAATGACTGAGTTTCAAGGGGGGTGTTTAATATCTGCCTTACAGATACTTCCCAGAATTGAGTATTCAGTTACCTCTACTTAGAAGATCCTCACTGCAATATATTCTTCTTAACACTTTAACCTAAAACATTTAATCTACTCCTTGAGTAGAAGTAAAAGACCAAGCATTCAACATAGCAAATCTATATTCAAGAATCTTAGACACCCCTTAACTGTTTAGATTCAGAAGAAGAATACATTCAATTTGGAGACAAGTAACAAAACAAATGCAATGAAGCATTACTCATTTAAATCAACATGAAACTAATAAGTTTATGCATTAAACAGACAACATGAGATTCATAAACTCACAAAAACATCCAAAACAGGGCCACCAATGAAGTTGTATCTTATCACAGCACCAAAAATTTGTCCAGTTTTCCACACCACAAAATGGGTAACACAGTTAGGCCTTTATACCATGACTGTGTACCCATCAAAATTAATTACATGACAAGGTCAAAATTTCTGCCGGATACACTGCCTTAGGAATGGTGCTCAGAAAATTCAATGTAGCCAAGGGACAAGGAGGAGGGAACAGGTATGTTCAGGAAAAGTGCCACCGCATGGAGATCCTCTTCCTAGATCAGGTGGTTGAACTTGTCAACTCAACCCATACTTCTTTGTACAACTGCCATCAATACTTCAGCGACCCGCGGGATGCAACAGCAGATGCATTTGGAGATTTTTCTGCTCAAAAAATGGCCTCACGCGCTCAGAAAAAACCATCGCTGTAGGTTCAAAACCAGGCCGTTGATCCACTCCAATCGTTGAGATCCACGGCCTCAAAATCACATTGACCAGGTTGCCAGCCAATTAGATTGTGCCACATAGGTACTTTTTGCTATCGTTGGCCTATCGCTTCTCTATTTTGCCTTTTTTGTCTTGTATATGCATGTTCAAACGCACATACAATCGCCACTATTCACCTGTCAAAAACCCTTGTATATGCAAGAGCAAATGCATATACAACTGTTCATCATACTAGGCGGACCCCAAACTATTATAGAGCAAATTAGAATTTTCAATCGGGTCCACCTTGTATCCTCATTCCATGCATATTTCCATGTATATGCGCATATACATTCTCCTTATGCATACAAGGCGGATTTCAAATTTTATGAAGCTTGCTGAAGATACTTTGAAATCTGGCTTTCATGTTAACCCTTGTATCTTTCGAATGTACATTGGCACATACAAGCGCCTAATATACATGCTGCGGACCCAAAATATTATTAACTGCATTTGATTTCTCCTTCAGGTCCGGAATGTATATTCTTCATTGTATATTTTGTTTGTATGCCGAACATGTACAAACCCACTTGCACATCCGCTGCACTGTTCACTTTGCATGTCGTTGGCCTTTGCATATTTTTCAATGTACATTCCCTTGCACATACAAACAAGGAATCTTCTCCAGAATATTCCTGCAATGTATCTAACCATTGTATGTGCGCCCGAATGTATATTGCTTATACATTCGACCTTGTATATCGACGGGCCCCACCACATGCATCTCTGCCTCGCCACTGTAGCAAATGTATATTTACACCTCCTTGTATATTTTACTTTGTATATGACCCGATATACAAAGCAAGAATATTCTCGGGAATTTGCAAAAGATTCCCCCTTTGTATATACACCTTTTACAGTCCGATATACATTCAGAAATGCATCTAACTCAAATTTTCAAAGGGCGATAGAGTTTTCTGACCTGCCAATGCACATTTTGACCTGTATGTATATACAAACACCTTTGTATATACAAAGACACTTGCACCTTAACTATTTTTTGTATTTTTTCAACTGAAACCAGAATGCTCATGCAGGCGGTAACAAAGTCAAAAAGATTAAAATGATAAAAACTAATCAGGCAGTGATGTAAGAAACCTTAGTTTACTGTAAAGATACAACAATGCCTTACATTGAAAATACTCTACTAGTTTTGGAATCAACCATACTTAGTTATCCCTGTATACCTGAATCACATCTGATATTTTCCAATAGCAATTTTTACATTACTCCTTGAGTAAAAGCCATAAGAGAAATATGTCAGCACATAAAAGACTGTGTCGATGAATAAAGATGATTTTTAACCAAATATATATTCATAATATGAAACTGTATACATGAAGTAGGAGATAGTATACTCCAAAACTCAACAAAATTTGTAAAATAAATTGTTCAGTAACTTGCATCATAGCTTTCAATAGTTCTATCAAGAAACCAGAAGAGACTCAAATTAGAAACCTGAAAATAGACAACTAATTCTATTAGCAGAAAACAAACTTATTTACAACTCCTCTCTGACTAGATTGATCCTTATTTTAGACTAAGGCTGGAAATATGACCTTGAACCCATCCTTCAAAATGATACAGAAGTTACAATATATAGAGAAAAGAGAAGAAGATGAAAACCCTAGAATTATTCCATTGATGGCACATGGCACATCTCAACTCCTTTGATTTTGCAACTAAATTTGATTTTTCCCAAATCTGTTTTGCATTCCCGTGCAAACCTTCTATCTGCCTATAAAAACATGTTTACTAGTTCAATTTTCACTTTGCAAGTGAAAAATATCTCCCCTGGGTAAAAACCCACTTACTAGCAGGTAAAAACATATTTACCAAGCAATTTAATCCCCATATTTCCACTTTACATATGTATGATTTTTCCATTCATTGTTGTCCCATTTTTGCTATTGCTAGGTTGTTTGAAACCATACCAGAAGCATCAAATTTGTTGGAGAGGCATACAACGTTAATGGAGTCACGTTTCTGATAATGGAGGGATGTTTTTCATTGATTCAATACCCTTTCACTGTGCTGGAGGCATGAGAAACAAATAGAATCTCGTTTTTGCTTCTGCTGCCACGTTTTTCCCACTACCGGGCAAATTAAAACACTCAAAACACTTCAGAAATTGCCCTCTGGTCATGAAGAATGCCCCAAGCATCATTTTGGACATGAGAAAACTCATTTTTAGATTGCAAAAAGTCCCAAAACCTGCACCAAATCAGAAAAAACGTGATTACTATTTACCTTCAGCAATGCTCTATAAATTTTTTCCAATTCCGCACTTAATTTGGGCGTTCATTTTGTTCTCTTGCAAAATGGTGGAAGGCATTTTAAAGCTTGAAATAAAGCTTATAATAATGCTTTACCTTCAATCTTTTAACTTCTCCAAACATTAAAATATGTTTCAAGACTTCCCCGCAATTCCGCATTCCCATTTTCTGCTTACTTTACTTCATTCGCGGAATGACGGAGAAGAAACATTAAAGAAATTAAAACTTTTCACAAAGCTTTACAAGAGATACTCTTTACTTTGCTGAAGATATTTAAAACATTAAATGTCTCTCAAAACTGCCCTCCGCAAATCTCTTTGGTGCCTTTCTTTTTGCCTTTTGCAGAATGGCGGGGAGAGAAATATCCAAAACCTTTTAAGTTTATAAAGTTTATGAAATATTAAATTTGCCCTAATCACGTTCCATTCACTTTGTCTTTTTAAAATTATTTAAAATATATAAAATATTTTAAACATTTGCATTTGGAACATTTGAAAATAGTGAAATTTTTAATTTTCCCTACAGGGCAAACAGAGGAAATTCATTGTGGATAAACAGTGACACCTAGAGCCGCGAAAACTTGCGACCGAGCATAATCAATTATTTAAAACATGGGTTTGTCGACGGATCTTTCCCATCTCACCAAATTTATGTACCTCCTGTAGACACCCAAAATTGACTCATCATTAACATTCAAGTATCGCATTATTACACATCTGCATTTGTCTAACACACTTGAGCAATATCCCTAACATGTATTTCTTCTATTAATTAAATAAAATTTATATTTATTTAATTAATTCATTAGCTATTTCTTCTATTTCTTCTAAACTATAATTAAATAATCTTCAATTATTTAATTATCTTCATTCTATCTATTTTTAATTAAATAAATCTTATTTATTTAATTAAAAATTCCTTTCATAAGCTGACTTTCCAATTAATTAAATAAATTGTATTTATTTAATTAATTTATCTTATCATTTATCTTATGAGCCGACATGTGCACCCCTTTCATTTAAAAAAGATAAATGGTATTACATCCTTTTATTTAATATCTTTCACATGTAGTACTTTTTTATGTACACAAGCACACATGAGCTCTATCTTCCTACCACTTGTTATCTTCACATTCACCTATGTCTATCTTTTAATCTTCGTCATTCACATAGCCATCAAATCTCCACCATTGATTGATTTTGGTTGAGTTCTATATAAACACCCTTGCATTTCATACTACAATCTATCTAGCATTCATATAGCGTCTACATTATCATCTTGAGCATATTGAACATTTGAGTATCCATAGCATCCATTGAGCTTTCATCATTATCATCTACCATGGCAGCTTTTATCTTCATAATTGTTCATTGTTGAAGCAATCCACATCATAAACAAGGAATCACATAATCTAGGTGATGTTGTGCTTGAATTACATTACTCTTTGATTTCATTTAGATTAGATTCTTTGATGATGGTAGGGTTAGGTTTTCATGGCTATGCTTGATCTTATTAACTTGATTTTTTACCTATCACATTTTGGCACACCCGGTGGGACCCACGTCCTTGATTAGCTTTGCTGTTTGAAGTTATTTTTATGAAGATAAGATTTTTTGAGCGCTTACGGCAAGTTCCACCCACTTTTGAGCAAAAAATTGTCGCTATCTGCATACCTGTGTCGCCTCTACACTGAAATCTGCTGCCTTTAGCTATTTTCGGATCGCTTATAAGCGGACAGTGATCGCTTTTTGATTATTCTGCATCCTTTTTAAACTAATAGTGGTCACCTTTGCATTTAACCTAATCACTTTTGATCTTACAGTGGCCCCTTTTAGATAATTGAATCGCTTTCTACAGAATTAGGGCTTTTGTTGCGTATTATCTTTGTATCCAGGTCGCCTATGATCCCAAACCAACCGCTTTATGCTTTTTCGCGTCGCTTCTGAGCCGAAACAATTCGCATCTGCCATTTTCAAAATCTCTTTTAATCTGTAGTAATTCACCTATGACAGAAATAGACATCACTTCTGATAGACAGTGAACCGCCTCTGGTAAACTATGCACTTCCAGTTTGTATAATTTGCAGTTTGTTTTCTTGGCTACTAATTGGTTATTTGTGTAGCATCTTATCAATTTGTCCAAGAAAAGGAGGTTATCAAACTACTAACATATGTGTTGTGCCTCCGATTGGTCTAAGACTTGTGGTTTTTCACTAAATTAGGAACATTTGGGCTTGGTGCTTAAAATGAATCATTGCTTGCTCCGTGCTTGATTTAGCTTTTTTGATTGCTTGCATGTGATTGATTGTAACCTAAATTTAATAACAAAAGTATCCTCTCCCCTTGCCCATCAAATGGATCTTGGGTGTATGAGAACTTGTTATTATCTTTAGAAGGCCTGCCTTCCCAGTGTGAGAAGGGATACGACCCAAGTAGTAACAGGCTAAAGCCAAGTCTTTCCGAACCGCTATATAAGAAAAGTGTTTGTGTTGAAAGCCACAAACAGCGGGTGTTGTTGCGTTATATTGACAGCCAACCTCCCCCAAAACCCTCTAAGGTGTAACCCTTGAAGGCTGAGTGACTCCACAACGTAGAGTAGCGCTGCCGCATGTATAGCCACCTGAACGGATGCCCTTATTAGCAACTTTGTGTAGTAGCCAAAAACCCTCTATTTGTTGATGCAAAAGGTGGGACCTTTGAAGTGACCCCGATTCACGTGGTTCTTAGAAGAGATAGCAGGGACAATCCTAAGGTTTGGTGAGGGACATGCCTTTAAGAAAACCCAGATCTTGGTATGCATGAGAAGTGGGTGCCATGGAGGGGAGCCGGTGTTACCAAGATCCTAAAGCTATCCACTTTGAATAAGCACGGCCAGGGGATTCAACAAATACAGTCCTTTCCTATCCTAGGTTGTACAAGTTTGTGATTGTTGTGAGTGTGTGTGACTGTAATTACTGTTTTCTTGTCAAAAATCACAAATCAAACATATTTCTTAACAGACACAGTCGCTTTTAAGCCTAAACTGCCCGCATACAGACAACATAATCGCTTTTAAGCTGCAGTTATTCACTTTTTGCCTGAACTGAATCGCCTTTGAACAACAACTAATCACCTTCTGTATAAACTGAGTCGTATCTAAACAACAGTCAATGACCTCTTATCTGAATCGAGTCGCCTTTAAACAACAGTATTTTGCCTTTAGCTTAACCTGAGTCACTTCCAATTAGCAGTAAATCACTTTTGAGCCAATAGTTATCGCCTCTGAACATTTGGATCGCTTTTGGTTAACACTGTAACGTGTTTCAGAACCTAAACCAGTTTGCATTTAAGCTATTACCAGTCGCCTTTAGCATTCTCTAAGTCACATATGAGCTATCACTTGTCGCCTATGGTTTAATACTAGTAAATCTTAGTGACTCAGCTGAATTAGCCACAAATCTAGCTTGCTCAGCTTTAGCATTAGCTTTTAGACCTATCTCTCATCATTAGTAGCTACCTGGACTTTGTCTTCTTGTTTTGAGCTTACCAATCAATCACACTTCATGAGCTTTTTATCTTTTTGAGATCCCAAACCAGCAAACCAAATACCAAATCAATCTTTTTGATCCATCAGCAAAACATCAGCTTTAGCTTTAGTAAACATCAGCAACATAGCAATCTTTAGCAACCAACTTTTCCCTTGAGTGTGTGAGCTATTCTCTAGGGAAACCAGCCTACAACAAATCAACCAATCAAGCAAAACAACAAATCAGCAACCAAGCAAACCAACCAACCAACCAATCAGCAAACAATCATCTTTTGGGTCTCAAAACTTTTACAAGCTAAGCTTCAATTTTTAACATCAACATCATGCCTCAAACTAGGAGTCAATATAGAGCTGAAATGGAAGCTAAATATAGAGCTGAAATGGAAGCCAAATTGCAAGCTAAGATGCAACAACTTAGATCGACACCTCTTAAGGACGCAACTCAATTCACGACTGTTATGCCTCCTCATATGTTTACGCCTCATGGGTATACCCTTGGAGAATCATCCTCACAACAAGTGCAACCTCCAATAGCTTTTGAGACTTTTGAAGAACAATCCCAAGAAGACTTATCAGAATTTTAGGACACCCATGTATGGGATCAAGTTGAGAAACTTGTTCTATCTAAGCCTAATCACTACTTCTTGCAACTTGCTCGCATGGGTGCTAAACTACCAAGAGATTTTGACATATCTGCTATTAGAGAACACGATCCAAACACTCCCGCTATTGCTGCAAAGGGACCATCCACTATACTTACACCCTCCCCCACCATATCACAAGCTCTATTTTCTAAAACATCTCTTTCATTGCCTATTGTTACTTCATTTGATCTACCATGCTCGAAGCACACTTTAGAACCTTTGATCATACCAACCAATGTGCTCCCTCTCATGTCATAGAATCTAAACCTTCTACCTTTCCATGTTCCTCAACATATTCCTCCGCCTACCATGATCGTTTCCATGCCTCAAGTAACACAAGCTGTCCATGTGGCCCAAGCGCAAACGCTCCAAACATCACAAGCTATTCCCATATCTTATAGTGTGCAAGCCTCCCAAACTATACCAACACAACCAATAGTCCAAGCTTCACGACCATCACAATCTACCATATCCCATATACCAACTGCTAATACGCTTTCCACCATCTCTACTAATCCTTCCACTACACCATATAATCCCAATGTTAGTCTTATTGATATGAGTGGCCCTCCTATCATTTCTCAAGCTAATCCTCACTCTACGGTCACTTATGTTGAGCAACTTACATCCATTCCATCATACTCTTCCAATCCTTCACACACCATCAATCCATCTTATGCTACCCAAGGCTTGCCTATTGTCACCCAACATATTACACATACCAATCCCCATGTTGTCCAAAATACAAACCCAAGTGTCCATCCTTCTTTCGCATCTACCAATCCTTCCATCACTTACCATGTCACAAATCCAACTCCAACTTCCCAACCATTAACTAATGTCAATCCGTCTTCTACTTCGTATGTGATGCAAAATCTTGGTGCCCATTCATCCCATTATACTCAACCACCACTTGTGCCTCAAGGACATCAATCCTCAACTACATATGTGTCACATCCCAATCCTTTGACATATATTGTGAGTACGCAACCCCAACAAATGGTCATGGCTCCATATATCCCACAACAACAACCTCAATATACACCATACCATGTTTCACCCCCTTTGCAACAACAACAATTATCTTCAGTGGATGTTCAACAAATGATTAACCAAGCGGTAGGACAAGGCAAGAAGACATTTTATCTAGACAACATATGCGCTTATCCATTTGACAAGTCTCTTCATATGATACCTTTTCCACCACACTTTGAAATTCCACAATTTGACAAGTGCAAAGGAAAAGGAAATCTGGAAGACCATCTTAGAGCATTCTTTGTGGCATGTCTCGATGTCGGTTATGATGATACATATCTTTTGAGACTATTTCCTCGAAGCTTAGCAGGACAAGCTCTTGAATGGTTCTCTCATTTACCTTCGGGAATCAAGTCTTTTTCAGAGTTAGCTAATAAGTTTCACTCACACATTGCTTTCAACATTGACCATGAGATAAACATGAATGACCTTGTCAACAATAAACAACGCAATGGTGAAGCCTTTTCTTCATTTACTCAACGATGGCGTAATATGGCTAGCAAATTATCATGGGAAATCCCTGAGAAACAACAGCTTGATATCTTTGTTCAAAATCTTCATCCCAAGTTATCATTCTAACTACAATTGCAAAGTGCTAGCACCTTTAATGAACTTGTTTCCAAAGGAACCATCGATGAACGAGCTTTAATTAGTAAAGGAACTATCAAGATCTTTCGCGATAACAAAGACTATCCTCAAAACTCCAATGATAAGTCTCGCTTTTGGAACAAAAATAAGAATATTGTCACTGATGGTGTTGTCGATGCAAAGCACATCCAAAATATGAAATCTCTTATCAATATCCAAGCTGCTTCTACAACAACACAACCTTTTCAATGAATGCGACAATGCCAAATTTCTAATCCTTGTTGACAATTTACACCATTAGCGGAACCTATGGAAGTTATCTTTCAAAATCTTCTCCAAGCGGGCGATATTATCTTACTGGATGCACCACCGAATGGTGAATTGCTTTTCAAAGCTCTTTGGTACAAAGAAAATGAGTATTACGATTTCCATAGAGTTAAAGGACACAAAACAAATGGTTGTATGCGCTTAAAACATGTCATCCAAGATTGTATTGATCAAGTTTTAATCAAGGTTACACCTTCAACAACTCAACCTGCACAACAATCAACATCGAACTATGATCTAGAGACTTTCAAGAATCCACTTCCATCTCATGACAAAACAAGTAACCCTAGAAATGCCATTCAGTATACCTATGAATCCTCATTAAAAAAATTAGGAGTCTACAAGCCCCTAGGCAAAACTATCCCGCACCAAGGTCCCTGTAGTAGTATGGTGCCTGTATTGAAGGTGGATGCTATACTAATCGCTTAGACTACCTTATCCTCCTCGAGCCCAACACCCCAGAATGGCTCTGGTAGCTCTCTCTAACTTGTCGACACCAGTTGCTCATACAACATCCTATAATGTTGTGCCTCCCTTCCATCCTCATAGGCCTGTTGCTGCACATTCTTGAACTTATCTAACACACCTGACCTTAATGCCTGTCGCACCTGGTCACGCTCCTAATGGTATCTCTAAGCCTGTGCCTATGCCTGGGCTAGTTGTGTTTGCAGCTGTGCTATTTGGCCCTGTAATTGGGCCCCCTGCCCATAACCCTGTACTTATGCCAGCTATCCTTGCAGTTACACTACCTGTCCCTGTAGCTTGGGCCTGTAGGTGCTGCACCAGTCCCTGCAACCTTGCCACCTTTGCTACCCCATCCCCATATCCATCCATCCTCCTCCTCCTCCTCTCCATCGTCCCCATCATCTCCTATTACTAATGCTATGACTACCTCGCCTATCGATGTAGTTAGTCAAACTGGTAGATCTACTGAGCCCACCACTGATCATATAGTATTGTCATCCTTGCATTGACCACCTATGCTCTCGCCTCCTATGCCCTCCCCTGTAGCCCATCAAACTCTCCTATCATTGCTCATGGGTCAGGAGGTGGCCCCCATCATGGCACCTTTGCATGTATCCATGCAAACACCACCTGCTCCTACAAAAACCCAAATTATCGAGCCACTCGATCTAGCATATATCGGTCTATGATCAACTCTATGCACCCCATCAAGTATCGTGGCTGCATCACATACCTCAGCTGTACTCGGTCCTCTGACTAGATCTCGCACTTCTCCATGACCTCCAAATGACCGAATGTACATCGTCGATCATCTTCCTCCAATAGATGAGGTTGCCCAACCTATGATGTTGCAAAACTCCTCTATAAGCATACACAAATGACTGATGACTCGGTTGATCTCTCACTGTCATTGGCCTAGTGATCGTGATATGCTCCTAGGCCTAGATGTGCAGTAGTGTCATGTCCCACCCCAAGCTAGTCAATTTTTGGTATACCACCGCATCCATACCATGATATAGGTCACTAGCAAATACAACCCCCATGCAAAGACCACTCCATCTTAGAACATTTGAAGAAGAACCATCCCCTCGATCACCTTTTAGGAACTAGTATTCCTGCAATCTCTCCTACTACAAATAGGGGAATCCTATATAGTCTGCCCATAGCTTGGGCATAGATCATCTCTATCCTATGGACGTCATACAGAACCATTGCAGGGGCAAACACCTCATCCATGAACTGTGCACCACAATCGTAGTCGTATACCACCCTCTCCTCGTGTATGGGGATCCGTAGAATCCTCCATATGTCCTTTAATGTGATGGTAATCTCTCCTGTGGGAAACATGAAAGGACATCACTCCGTCTGCCATTTCTCTACTAGGGTCATCATCATCGCCCTATGTGCCTTGATTGCCGACATCTATGTAATGAATCTCAAACCCATCAATCGCAGAAAGAATTGCGTTGTGGCATCCAACTGATCCCATAGTACTCACGTCGGTGGCTGTCGCTCGCATGACTGCAACACATCCTCATCATCCTTGCACATCTCAAACCTTGTGACTCTTTTTACTAGTCAAACTATTGGTTATTATCTTGTTGATTTTACTTCGTGGTTAAATTGTGAAAACCTAATTGGTGAATTGTCGTAATTGATGAATGTCTAGTTATTATGATGGATTTATGTTGCTTCGGCTATGGATTTTTGGACTAACCTACTGATGTTGAATCGAGTGAAATTGAGTGTAGGGATGATGAAGGCAAGAACATGGCTGAGGTAGAGATGCTCTAGCTCCCTAATAGGAACTGAGAGGAAAGGAACCCTGATGTTGCAAACACCACTTAGATCATGTTAGCATCATGTCATTTTGCATATTGATTGATTTCATTGAGTGTTCGTGGCTTTTTCTTCTTGAACTTTGCTTGGAGTGAATGATTTGGGCAGAGTAGATAAAGATTATAATTGTGTTGTTTCAAATATGACGCTCTAGTGCACGATACCAATGTGTTTTCATTAACAATTTAAAATACATAATTGTAATCGATCTTTACTTAATATTTAAAGTGTTGTTTTTTTTAAATATCTAATTGTATTAAGATATACTTTGCTTGAAATTATATTAGAGCTAAAACATAAATGCAGTGTTGTTATAAACAAACATATTAATGATTTATTCATGTATATAAATGAATATACTTTTTGTAATATTATGAAGATAAGAGTGTTTTTAAAAGGTATATGTATATAGACTTATATAATAAAAACTATTTTAGGCTTGGTATATGTTAGGTCTCAAAAACGCAGGTTTTTACACCTTAAGAGGTTGCCAAGCTCTCTTCACGCTTTCGGCTAATAGGCACAAGGATAATACCTTCTTCACTTTAGGTTCTGCTAGACCTAGGTGGGTCTACCTTTCACAACTAATGCAGATTTTTAATATCCTTCACGGTGGCAAATAGGTGTGACGTAGCTTAAAAGATAACTATTCTTACTCCTAATGTTAAGGTCTTAGATATGAATGCTTGAATAGAATTATGTAGAATTTCTAGAATGAATTTTGAATGACCAGTGCCTACCCTATTGGGCTATAGAGTCAATGAATGGATAATAATTATGGAGACAGATTTGTAAGATGGGTGAACCTATTATGCAGATTAACTCTAACTTGTTGGGCACTTGAGATGTTTGCACCTTATGCAAACATGTAGGTCTATATGTGATTGTACTCTTCTTATATAATCCTAGTGATATTCCCTTAAATTACTGTGAAATTATGAAAGGAAATTTAATTCTTGAGTTGATGGAAACCAATCACAATAACTTCTCCAAAAGATTTTAATCTTTGACAAGAACCAATTAAAGTCAATTATCTGAAAGGATTTTTAATTCACATCAACTAGAAACCAATCAAAAACTTCATAGAGTGACAACAATTGTGCCCTGACAAATGTAAACTTGAATAATTTAAAAGAACCACTTTGGAGACAGTACAACAACATGTAAGCATGAAAATCAACACAACAGTTGAACACTGAAATAGATCACCATTTAAAAGTATTCTGCTCCATAATATTGCTTCAAATAATATGTATTATAACATTTTCTGATATGGAATGGATGGGCGAATGGATGCAATCTGTCTTCTATTGGTAAAGATTTCCTAACCAACTCCTATTGATTCTGATCCCTTCTTTTCTCTGATTTGCATTTCCCATATATATTTTGTGATTTTTTAGGGTTACAACCCTTTATATGTCCAGTGCAACTCTTCAATAAATAAATTATCTTCAATAGATCTGATGATTAATTAATTTAACTCCTTTCACCCTGATAAAAATACTATAGTCTTTATTTCATCTCTCAATTATATTTTCCTTTATGTGTTTTCACCTTTATTTTGACAAAATATTCATTTGGGTAAAAAATTATTACCCTGTCTTTACATCCTTGGTAAAAATATCTCTCTGGTCATTATATACCTTCTTAACTCTTCCGGAAGAATATTTTGCTTTTGAAAAATATTCTCAATAATTGTTCACTTTTATCTCCTTCCACAAAATATGAGGTTTATATTTTATTTTACTATAGTCTCATCTCATTTAATTTTTTAGTTTTCTTTATCAGAGTAAGGCATACAGTTGGAGAGATATGAAAAACTTATTTCGATCATATATCTCTTGCCGAAATTGGGTCCATCGACATGACTTTTGAGATTGACACAGTTTAAAAATTTCATTCCGACTTTATCTCTCTTGCCAATGAGTTTTTGTCGGCGAATTTCTTCTGTGTGTTTTTAAATTTTGCCCTAATTGTTTAGCTCGAGCACGGAGGATGCTAGCAATGACTATGGTTACTGGTTTTATTCATGCAATCTTGGCCTTCTGTGAGGTCACATACGGTTCATGTGTTTCGTCCAGGCTTCCACACTCTGCAATCATGTCTCTTGGAGTATTTCAAACTATAATATCTAATGAAAATTCCCTTTCATTATTGGTGGAAATCTGACACAGTGCGCATTATTGTAATGTGAGCCTATTTTCAGATTACTTCATCTAGCATCACCAATAATCTTCACAAGAACGTTGTCCCTATTTAAAAGGTAGAAACAGTTCTTATTTCATAATAATTTCTCTTGTGACAATCAACACACATCCGAAGGCTCTAATAATTGTTCTATTGGGCATGTTTAACAAACCAACTGTAATTCGCAACTTTCATATTGGTGGCAGAGAAATAATTCTTTTATTTATCCTTCCACGACATTAAGTAAATGTCTTGAAATTGGAGAATACCCTGCTATCTTTATCTTCTATGACGATTTCTGCAACTTTTGTACTGATATTTTTACTAAATTTGAAACTCATGGAAATCTTTAATTGCATACATGGAAATCTTCTCATCATGGTGACTTCTTGCTAAGATAAAGTGATGTGAGAGGACATACTATATTCTTGACCAAACCATGTGTATCCAAGCCATGTTGTAGTAGCTTATCGCAACAAGTTTTTGCAGACTAAAAACTTGTGCAGGTGTTTGTTTTAATTCCTCTGCAGAGACACCACATAAGGCCGCGAAGAATTCTACAATTGAATCTCTTGGCAACTTTACACTATTCACAAACACCTGTTTGGTTGGTTTTCCAGTGAGATCTCTCAATGACTGAAGCAAAGCATAACTGTTGCAACCATAGAAGGTGTGAGCATGATATAGCCTAGATACACATTATAAAATAGTATTCTAAGTGTCCTGCAATGTTGTATACATATCCATAGATTTGAAGTCATCTCGAATGTACAAGAGTGCACCAAATATGATACCTATATCATAAGCAAACAACAGGCCCTTGACAACAATTATCATGTGTAGCAGTCAATAGACATGTGCATCAACCTTTGTGGACTTTTTTGTAATGCCCATTGGGCTTATTTATTTTTGTAGTTGTATTTCTTGACTTTGTTGTTTTGCATTTAGTTTTATGGTTGAGTTATTGACATTGTGGTTGTATGCCATAACTCCTTTGTAAATCCAGAACTCTATATATTGATGCCCTGCCTCTTCATCTCTAAGGCAATCTGGGCTTTTGCATTTGGTTTGTTTTGTGATCAGCAGATCACTAGTTTTATCTAATTTACCTTGATTTGGTATCAGATCCAAACATCTCTATTTATTATTTTGTGTAGGATTGGAGTGCAACAGAGCAAGCCACCAGAAGAGCTACTGTAGCAGGGTGAAGCTAGAGACTGCTCCGGGTGAAGTAAGAGCTGAACTGCTGTGAAAAGAAAGTTGTGGCTGTGTTAATTCTCCTTCTCCATTATTTGTAGGCGTCAAAATGGAGGAAGTAGCTTTGCTATGCAGAAAGGTCTGCAGAGCCATTTAAAACTTGCCGTGTGAAGAGGCGTGCTGCCAAAAGAGAAGGGCGTGTGAAAGTTTGATATTGTTGTGTGCAATAGGAGTGCAGAGGTGTGCAAACATGAGGAGGAGACCTGCTGACCCATGGAAGAGGCATGCAGGCCATTGGCAGCTTCACCGTGTGAAAATCCCTCCATTCACATGCACCATGAAAAGAGTCTTCATTCAAAGGCTTTCTTTCTATTTGTCACGTAAATGAATTAAAGAAGTGGGTTCCTCCTTTTAAGGAGAAAAGATTTTCTTTAAGTTTTTTAAAAGCCACGGGAAGTTTAAAAGTATTCTTCTTTATAAGCCTCTTAAAAGTCTTCTTTCCTTTAAGGTTAAAATCCATTTATTGAAGTGAGATATTTTTAAAGGTGAAATATTTAAAAAAAAAGGGTTAAGGATATAGAAAGGTTTGTTGGTCTAGACATTGTAATTAATTTTTAAAGGGGTTATAAGTTTAAAACCTTTCAAGGTGTAATCATTTTGTAAAATGATAAATAGATCATTTGTAATTAAGTGCATTTTCAGTTGAAACTGACACTTACTCCAAAGACAAAAAAAATATAAATTTTTTTTTGGTGTGGGTCCTATTTGAAAGGACAGGGAGAGTATCCATTTGCAGAGATCTCTCTAGATTTTTTGTGTTGAGCCTTTGGGTTACTTTGCATATTCCTCTTATGGCAAATATGGCAGGAAATGTTATGTCTAACATGTTAATTCCTGTGTTTGAAGGGGACAATTTCACATATTGGTGTACTAGAATGCAAACCCTACTCAAATCCAAAGATTTGTGGGAAATTGTACAAATAGGGTATGTAGAACTAGATACAGTTGTGTTTAATTTATTAAATGATCAACAAAAGAGAGAATACATAGCAAATGTAAAGAAGGATAATGAAGCCTTATTTTTGGTTCAAGGCGTAATCAGTCATGCTATCTTTTCCTAGGATAAGTGGTGCTAGTAATTCTAAGCAAGCATGGCAAATTCTCAATAATGCTTATCAAGGTGCACAAACTGCAAAACTACAGACAATGAGAAAAAATTTTGAAAATGTAAAAATGGTCAATAGTGAAAGTGTAAATGAATTTCTAACAAAGGTAGAAGGCCTAGTTAGTCAAATGAAAGTTCTAGGAGAAACTGTGGATGACAAGCATGTCATTGAGAGAATTTTAAGGAGTTTAGTTCCTAAATTTGATGGTGTAGTTTCTACAATTGAGATTTCCAAAGATCTCATAACTATGCAAATAGATGAACTAAGTGGAATATTGTTAACTGCTTAAGAAAGAATGAAAAGTAATGAGGAAGGTCTAGAACAAGCATTTGCCTCTAAAGCAAGCATAAGAGGTAAAAGAAACATATTTTTCAGGAATCAAAATAAAAATGAATACAAAGGTGAAACGGACAATTCTAGAGGAAGAGGTAATAGTTTTAGAGGAAGAAGTAGCAACTTCAGAGGAACAGGAAGAGGAAGAGGTAGAAATAATGGGGGAGATAAAAAGAATGTCAAATGCTTTCATTGCAACAAGTTTGGACATTATGCATCAGAATGTTGGAGTAAACAAGGAGAAGCAAAAAAGAGAAATTCTCACAATACTGTTGAAGATAGACAAAATTTGTTTATTTCTTCTTTCAATACAAATGTTAGTGAGAATGATGTATGGTACATTGATTCTAGATGTTCATCACATATGACATCTAATGAAAATTTGTTTATCAAATTAGATGAAAACCATGATAGTACAATGGTATTAGGAGATAATCAATCTCATGGAACTAAAGGCAAGGGTACTATTGTAGTTGCAACAGAATATGGTGAGGTAAAACATATCAATGAAACATTATTGGTTCCAGCCCTCAAGAAGAATTTGTTGTCTGTTGGACAAATGTTAGCGCAAAATGATCAAGTGACCTTTGATGAAAAAGAGAGCATAATAAGAGATAAGTTAAAAAGAAATATAGTTGTCACAAGAGCAAAGATGACAGGTGATCGGATGTTTCCTCTCCATTTCACCCATGGAAACCAAGCATTAAGGTCTAGTCAAATGAATGAAAGTAGAATTTGGCATCAAAGATATGGCCACCTCAGTTTTAGTGGGTTAATTTTACTCAAGACCTTAAAAATGGTTGAGGGTCTACCATTCATTAAAAATACAAAAGAAGTGTGTGAAGAATGTGTTGTTGGCAAACAACATAGAGCTAGATTTCCAGTTGGTAAATCCAGTAGAGCTAAGAAACATCTTGAGATAATCCATACGGATTTTTGTGGTCCTATGGAAACACCTTCTTTGAATAAATCAAAGTATTTTCTAATCTTCATTGATGATTACTCAAGAAAAACTTGGGTATATTGTTTGGTTTCAAAATCAAAAGTGGTTGACAAGTTTGTAGAATTCAAGAGGTTCGTTGAAAAACAAAGTGGTAAGTACATCAAAGCGATAAGGTTAGATAATGGGGGTGAGTACAAATCAAATCAGTTTCTAGATTTCTGTAGAAATCATGGAATCAAGAGAGAGTTCACTACTTCTTACACTCCATAACAAAATGGAGTTGCTGAAAGAAAGAATAAAACCATTGTTGAAATGGCAAGGAGTATGATGAAAGAGAAGAATTTAGATAAGATGTTTTGGGCAGAAGCAGTTTGCACAACTGTATATCTTCTCAATAGGAGTCCTACAAAAGTAGTTAAGGGGATGACTCCTGAACAAGCATGGTCTGGGGTAAAGCCAAGTGTTGAACATTTGAAAGTATTTGGGTGTGTTGCTTATGCACACATACCAAAGGAAAAAAGGTCTAAGATAGATGATAAAGGCCTAAAATGTATTTTTATTAGGTATGGATCAGAAAATAAAGCATATAGATTGTATGACCCAATAGGAAAGAAGCTTGTTATAAGTAGAGATGTGATATTCAATGAAGCAACAGAATATACCAAGGAAAATGAAACAAAGAGAAAATAGATAATGATTGATGAAGTTGAAGAAGAAGAAGAAAATGAACCTGAGTCTTCTAGTACAGGAACAAGAAAGTATCAAAAATATCAAAGGAGGACAGAAAAGAATCATCCATCAACTCTTATGTTGGATTCAAACTTTGAGAAAATGACAACAAGATCACAAGCAAAAGTGAATTATGCTTTGATGACTCAAATCATGGAAAGTAATGAGCCACAAACATTTAAACAAGCTCAAGAAAAAGAAGAGTGGGTTGAAGCAATGAATAGTGAGATAGAAACAATTGAAAGGAATGACACATGGGATTTGGTTCAGCTACCTCCTGGTAAGGAAATTGTTGGTACAAGATGGGTGTATAAAACTAAGTATAAATTTGATGAAAGCATTGATAAACATAAGGCTAGATTGGTAGCCAAAGGATACACTCAACAAGAAGGTATTGATTACACTGAAACATTTGCTCCTGTAGCATGAATGGATACTATCAGATTGGTTTTGGCTTTGGCAGCTCAACAGAGTTGGATAGTTTAACAAAATGGAAAAGAGTGCCTTTTTGAATAGATATATTGATGAGGAAGTGTATGTTTCTCAAGCTAGAGGGTTTGAAATACCTTGTAAAGAACATTATGTTTACAAATTGAAGAAGGCCTTGTATGGTCTTAAGCAGGCTCCTACCTATAGCAGAAAGGTTTCTTAAGAAAGCAATCTGGGCTTTTGCATTTGGTTTGTTTTGTGATCAGCAGATCACTAGTTTTATCTAATTTGCCTTCATTTGACATCAGATAGCAATATCTTCACGAAGGCTCTAACTCATGAAAGGTTTGAGACACTTAGAGATTTACTCCAAGTTCTTCCCAATGGTCATTATGGGGGAGAATGACATCAATTATCATGTGTAGCAGTCAATAGACATGTGCAACAACCTTTGTGGACTTTTTTGTAATGCCCATTGGGCTTATTTATTTTTGTAGCTGTATTTCTTGACTTTTTTGTTTTGCATTTAGTTTTATGGTTGAGTTATTGGCATTGTGGTTGTGTGCCATGACTCCTTTGGAAATCCAGAACTCTATATATTGATGCCCTGCCTCTTCATCTCTAAGGCAATCTGGGCTTTTGCATTTGGTTTGTTTTGTGATTAGTAGATCACTAGTTTTATCTAATTTGCCTTCATCCCTCAATGCCTTTGCAGTTCCTCATTCCATCTAGTATCTGAATAAAATGAATTGAAGAAACTGTAGGTATCTAATTTATTTCTGTCTTGCCATACTTAATAATCATCTTAAGTTTCGAGGATCGCCATTTAGAGAGGAATAGAATAGATATTTGTCTTCCTTCTAAGAGCACAAGTAACTATACAAACTGATGGTATTAAACATTTTAATAGAAATTCCATCTTCCAGTGCTGGCAAAAATGCTTTCACAACATAAAGTATTTTGATGAAATGTTCATCTTTTCTATCTTTTTTGATGTAAGGGAATGGTGATAAACCATCAATGAATTGATTCACTGCTTCCGAATTTGTCACGTATTTTCCCAACAATTGAAATAATTTGAGCACTCCCTTCCCAAGACCAGTAGAAATTTTCCTCCTCTTCTCATGTCGAACCTGCATATTGAAGCCCTTTGTGAAGCATCAAATGCAAGGTTTTGTAACATTTGATTTTAACGCCTCCCAATTGTATTTGCTTGAAAAATATTTGCATTTATAAAGTTAAACTTTATAAAATATTGAAATATTTAGGACTTTTCGATGTTCATTTTAAAACATTTAAAATGTTTTAAAATTTATGCCTTCTAAACTTTAGAACATAGGGAGAAATTTTTCAATTTCGGCTGGAGGACAAACATAGTAATTTGACTGCGGGCACACAGAGCATCCTGGAGCCATGAAAATTTGCAAGGGACCGTGATTAATTATTTTGGAAGTGGGTTTCTGACAGATTTTGAACAGCTCACCAGATTGAGGTACTTCCTTTGTAAATTGACCTTGCCGGAGTATGTAGCGGGAAAAGTGAAGTTTAAATTGATGCACCAAATGAGCTCAAAATCTAACAAAATCAAAACTGAAAATATTTGAGGCCAAAACATCAACTGAGTCACCCTCAAAATTTAAAAATTTGCAACTTTTTTGGGGTGCCAAATCTAGCCCGGGAGTAGTCGCAAAGCAATTAAAAGGCATATCAGAACTCCTTCGATGACCATGAAAATGCACAAACATATAGGCATATGATCCAAAAATTTATTGCAATAAATGAATTGGCAAAACTCATCATGAGGTGGGAGATATTTAATCTCAAAGTAGCTCACTTAGACTTTTCTGCAACTGCACCTGCCAAAAACCAACTTGAGCACACCAAGTCACCTCCTTGAAAAAATATCAAATCTCCTCCTGGGAAGTTGTCACTGGAAAGACTTGTTCATTTAAATCCGTCGAGCATGTGTACAAGAGGGATTTCCTTTAATTTTTTAGCTTCACAAGATATTCAGGGTCAAAGTTGACCTCTGTGAAACATGCAGGTGTTAAAACATGACAAAGTGCATTTGCTTTTGGCCTTGAAAAAATAGCAAATCAGATCTTGGGGCTTTAATACTAGACTAGGCAGCATATGAATATGGGGGGAATATAGAGCACCAATCCATTTTCCATGACGCTCATTCAGTTGGTAGATATTAGCCTCCAAAGTTGGCTTCCCAGGCTGATTTCACATTGTGCAGGTAGCAAATTTTAACAGAACCCTTCAACTTGACTCTCAAGACTCAGTCAAATCTTGTCATAGGAAGTTGTAATCAGACATGTGCGTTCACATATGATAGGTAAGCATGCTTGCAAAGTGGTTTTGCATGAAAATGAGTAGGCTCCGAATTATGATCCCTCAAAGAAAGCTCCTCAGGTAGACTGCACAAGTGTATTTCTGAGAGTTATAGTTGATTTTTTCACATGGAAACCTAAAATTGGTATGCAATTTTAGGTTCCAATAGTATATATATATATATATATAAACTAAAACTCCTGGCATACATATGAGGAAAAGAAACTGCATGCGTTATTTTTTTTAAATTTCAGAGGTAAGTTAACTAGATAAAAACTCTGGGTTCTAAATTTAAGAACACCAAAAATTTAGCGACATTGTGGGATCTTAAAAACAAGAGCGTAGCTCTCAGAGAGATACATAGAGAAAACTCAAAAAAATACAGGGTAGCAAACTTAGAGAGAAAAGAAAGCAGAATGGCACTCACACAAGAGGGGAGCATTCATTAGATTGGAGAAACACAATATAGAGAAGCACAAGCAAAAAGGAGGAATTGGGCATTCGATTACTTAAAACTCCTTTTGTGAAATACTTAGATGTTTGTGAATTAGTTTTTATATCAGTGTGTGTTTGAATCTTGTTAAATCGGCCCATGTAATAACAAATTCCTCCACCTTTGATATAATGGTCAACATGAGTGTGTTTAGATTGGCCTTCACATTATTTAATACATCTTGCTCTTTATTTCAACAACCTTTTCTTTTGTGAGGTGGCCCGATTATCTTGTCTCAACTTATATAGCATTAAACCCCATTGGCATGGAAATTTATATCAACTTCAAAACTAGGTGTAGGTGCATATATCGGTTTCTTTAATCTGAGTAGATCTCCTTGTTACTGATATTCTCATCCCTTTTGCATTGTTTCCTCTTGTCCTGTAGATACCATATCCACTTCTCTATTTCTATTTGACCTTGCAAATACTTATTATTCCTATGTCGGCTATCTCTTGATGTACTAGTCTATCTATTTATGTTTGATCGACCTGTTGATAGTAGCGGCTTGAGTTTTGTATGCATTAAAGTTTTACTTTCTTACAATGTAAGATTAATGGCCTTCTCTTGTGATCAAATTCCGTGTATAGATCTACGATGTATAAAAATAACTAAATGTATTTTCTTAGTTCGACCCGCTAGTAACTACCGGCCATGTTCTCTAATTTCTGACTAGCAATGCTCTTTCAAAACATCCTCGCTGTCAGTAAATGTCTTTGCTGTTTCTTTTAAAAGAGCATTTCTCCTATGTATTGAAACAATTACGCCTGTTGAGACTTGCCTCCTCTAGTGATTGAATAAAAAACTCTCTATTTGGCCTCCCTAATGCGTCCACCTGTGGTAAGGGTGTCGACCTTTTATTTAAATATGCCAGTCGTCTTAGAACGTCCATCTTTTGTAATCAGCCAGCTGGTATATGCCTTGTCATGGGCTCTGCTTTAAGAGTAAGTTAAGTAGTCAGCCTTCTTGTATACGATTTAATTCTTTTGCATGTTGCCTTAATGATCTGCTAACCGTTAGGAACGACTGCCTTGTGCCTCTTTATAATGTTCTCTGCATAGTATGAAATTGTTTAACCACTATAGGTTTGACTATTTATAGATCTGTTTGTATGTTCCTACCACGGGGTTTTGCTCTAACAAAAGTGGTATATTTTAATTGCTTTGATTTCATTTTAAATACTTTTTATTGTTACTTTCTCTACCTACACATGAGCATATAAGTTTAAACATAGATTGGGTAGGTATACTCTAATAAGGATATAGCTTGGTATTAAGACTAGAAGTTAGACAAACTATAGCCCTATTGTACTTTGGTTTATGGATTGATTCAGGGATATTAACTAGTTACTTCATGAAATACATGAACAATGGTTATCGATTAATTAGAAAACTTATACATGCTTAGACTTATACTATACACCTATCTAATGTGTATGAGTGACTGGATATATATATATATATATATATGCACAACTGTCTGACTGGGTAAATGCACAAAGATGAGTCCACTTAAGGTGGAAGTTTCGGACTTAGAAAAAAACCCAAAATTGGGTAAACCAAAACAGGAACCCGTTATGCTTTAGGGTCTTGAGCCAAAAGCATGATCTCATTTTCTAGAAATGGGATCTCGTTCTAGAACGAGATCCTGTTTCATAAAATTTGAATTTCTGACCCAATTTTTGCTATGGGTTTTGGGTCAGAAAAAAGGCTTGGGAACCCGACCCTTGGCTTTGGACCGGGTTTGACTTGCAAGTTGAAGGTCCTGTTAATGTCAAAACAAAATAGTGACTTTGGGCATATGTCTGAAGGCCTTTTTTGCAGAATTTTTTGATGAAATTAAAACCCATTATAGATGAGACAATGTAGATTCCAAATATGTAATTTTTTTTTACAATTGGATTATTTTTCTATTTTTCAATTAATTTCTTATGAAATAGGTCCATAAACTTGAATTATCAGGGTTTTTAATATTTTAATAACTTTTTATCAAAATAATTTTTTGTAAAAAAAATTGTACGAAAAGGTACTTCAGATAATTCTTTTCAATTTGAAAATAAAAATTCAAAAAATGATAAGTTCAAGTCATCTTATGCGTGACGTACATGACGATTTTTTAAAACACCAAAAATGGCCAATAAAAAATTAACAAAAAAAAATTCAATAAAAAATTACAAAAAATATGGAAAACGTGCTTCATTGAGTTACAAATCTTTTCCCAAAATGATTTAGAAAAATATGATTATTTAGGTCAAAATATGGATGACGTACACATGCATGGTATAGTAAAAAAAAGTGACTTTTAAACAGTGGTTTTTAGAAACGCCTATTAAAAATCAATTTGTATCATTTGGGTATTAAAAAAAATTACATATTTGGAAACTAGACTCTGAGTAATACATTTCATATTTCTTGACTTTTTTTAAGATTCCACCTTTAAGTGCTTCAAATTTTTAGGTCAAATGTGACAAATTCTAAAAATCAGGGAAAACACTTCCACTTTTTGGCCAAAAAGTGGACTCAACTTCTTACACACACCTGACTATGTAAAATTACTATTGGGATTAAAACTATACACCACCTTTTGAATGGTTAGAAAAGTATATTTCTCTTGTTTTCTAGAAAGAAGTGATTGTGTGAGTTTTGAGATTTCTGGCTATAGGTATCATGGGGAGATAGCTTATTTTTCTTGTTTGTATATGATTCCTGAAAAGAGACATTGGGGTTAGAATTATGATTTGTTATGTGCATTGGGTTACTTCCTGTGCTAGGATACCGAATGTGGAACAACATAGATGACTTTTCATCTTTTCAGGAACTGACCGTAACTATTTAAAATGCTTGGGCCAAGCTGGGGATTCATTGGAAATAGATGAATATTAGTCTAGAAAAACTCTAATTAATATATATCTTTGCCACATCCTGTTTTGAGTATAATGCATATCATTGTTAGGATAGCATTTAGACATCATGTTGCATCAAGTGTTCCCTCCTTTCATTTGTTTCCTGAGTTTCCTTCATGTAAGGAAGGAATCCGGGGAAGTGTAATAGCTACATGGTTGGGCGGAAAAGCGCTTGGGCCATGTTCCCATTCACAGCTTGCAGAAGACTATGTGTGTCAGTGGCGACTAGCGACAATATTGTATTTATTATTTATTCATGTAATGTATTTGATTATTGTATAGTATCATTATTGAGATCACTGAAGGCATGAGAGCCTAAGCTTCATGATGTATATTCTTTTATAGTGCTGACACTTGGATAGAGCACATGAATTTGTAAAATATATGGACATTATTATGGTTATTAATTTGCAAAATTTATCTTTAGGAAAAGATGGTTTAATTATGTTGTTTATTTACTTCAATAACTTTTGAGATGGTTTTAGTACTTTACAATCCTACACAGGTGTCCAAAACACTTCATTAGGTTCCTTTTTCTTGTTGGGCACTAATCCATTTTCAGCACTAACCTATTCATTTTAGGCATTGATCCTCAGATCTGGGCATTAATCCCTAGACCCGGTGCTACTTCCCTCCTAGGTGCTAAATCCGCCATTTTGGCACTAATTCATCCCCTTTAGGTGCTAAACCGCCTTCTTCTACCCTGCCTAATTAGGTGCTGATTCACACTAGTTGGGCATTAATCACCAGACTGGGTGCTAAACCCCAGTCTGGGTGCTAATTCCCACCGTTGGGGTGCTAAAAGAGACCCTTAGGTGCTAAAACTATCTACCCTAGCACCTAGATTATTCCTCCTTCCCCCTAACATTTATTTCTCCTAACTACCTCGAAACCCAAATCACAAAGTGTCGTTAGGGCACTTACTAGGTCTCTAGCTGCCGCAGGTCACAGGTACTCCCCACCCACTCTGCACAATTCTCCTCTCATGGAATCCATTCCATCTTGCCTTAACTCATCTTTTTCTCCTCTAATCAAGATTTGCAAATCATAAGAAGACAAATGAGGAGAATGGACCCCCCATCTCTTATATGTAGCCCCCAAAACCCTAATTTCTTCCTCTAAACCTCAAATTTCAGCTCCTGTCCCCATTTTTCCTCCCCCACCCTATCCTATCTTCCATGTTTATCCCTTTTTGCCTTATTCTCTTCCCGCCTAACCCTCCTCTCTTTTGAGACATCGCTGGAAATATCTTCATTTTTTTGCTAATCTCTCAAGGGGCCATCACCTCACTATCCTTTCTTCTCTCGCCAGCTGATTGGGGCATGCTAATTATTCAAATATTCTTTGATATCCTGTCAACCTTGATAGTAATGATGCCATATCAAAGAGGGGCAAATTGTAGACACCTAAAAATGGTCACAACCACCTTCATCTATCTTTCGCATTCTAAACCTGACAATTCATGCCTTTTCATCCAACATACATGTTAATTAAATAATTTGTAATTATTTAATTAATATTTTCCTATCTTTCCCCCATCACTAAAAAATCAATTTCTTCTACTATAGTTCAAAAATTAAATATTTTGACAACTATAGTTCATATATATCCCCCAAAAAATTAAATAAATACCCCTATTTATTTAATTCTTTATTTTGTGCACTTTTGATTACTTTTAGTAATCATCATTAGTTTCCTCCTAATCATGTACACATGGGTTACTTAAAATTAACTCACAATGACATCTCCCCATGTTTCTAGAAGTCCACTTGTCATTCAATGTACATGCATGTACATGACAAGTGGTACTTTGGAAGCATGGGAAAAACTTCCAAAAGAGTACATTTGTCCCATTTTCTTCTCATCCACTCCAAGTGTCACTATTCATGGAATTTTAAATTCCATGTGGCACTATTCCTTCACTATTCATCTAATTTTAAATTTCATTTGTCCTCTCCTCCCAATTTTAAATTATTCACAAAATCCAAACCATACCTTTTCATGAGTGAAGCCTTACATATCATACACCTACCCAATCCTAGCCATCCATCCATTCAATCATTCAATTTCATCCATTGATCTCCCCTTGAATATTGGAGCATTTCCCTCATCCAACCTCGTCATGACACTTGTCCAATTCTCCTTGCTTGAGGATCCTTAAGCAATTTGAGCCCTTGATATTTCAATTCAATCCTAGCCCTCCTTCCTCACCTCTAAAAATCTATAAATTGAGCATCTCTCATCCATTTCCAACAAGCACTTAGATTGTAATAAAATTTTGCTACATTGAGTACTCACATATAACTAAATTAGCATATAATATAGCATAACATCAGAGCATTAGGACAAATCAATAGAATTACATGTAACTAGGGTGCAAATATAGTTAGTTATGCATTTTTATTTAGTCTTAAATTGAGGTTGCATGAATTAGTGAATTGGATAGGTTAGATAGATCCTAGGTTGTTCTGCATAGCTCACTCATTCTTGTACACATTAACTATACCACTCCTAAGTTTGCAAATAGTTTGCAGTAAATCTGATGATGTACAAATAATCTCATCTTAGTATTAGCCTAATTACCCCTTTTGTACCATTAGCTAACCCAAGCCTATGCCAATTTATTAGTCTTAGGAGCAATAATTATCTATTTTGAAAGAGTATTGTACAAATCTTCGTTCTTGAATTGACTAGATTTTATCACTAATGTTAACATAATTTTATGAAAAGATCTGTGTGTCTTCTATAGGTTTTTGATTATAATGAAGTGGGAAGAATGGACATAAATGCAGACTGGAGTCGACAGCGTTAGAAGTCTAGCACACTAGAATTTTAGGGGACTCAGGATTGAAGACTTCAGTCATTTACTACCATCCTACCACTTAGCAATTATTTATCTTTCTATTATTTAGAAAACAAACTAAGAGATTTAAAGCTCCACTCGGAGCCTTTGTTGTATTGCATTTGAAAGACAACTTGTTCAATTAGTTTCTGTTATCTTGTTTTTAAGACTTTTTTGGTGGCATTGATGAGCCACCCCTAGTATCTAGGATTTTGGAAGTGATATATACTATCTTTGTTTTTCAAACTATTATGCTATGAATGAATTGAATCAAAATTGCTCTATGTCAAAATAGATTTACTGAGTGATGTGTATGCGAACTGAAATTTTAAGTTGTTAATGGTGAATGTGATTTGAGTCGATAAAAGACTTTCGGAGAGCTATCCACTCGAAGGAAATAGAAATAGATAAGTACTTTGATGTTCTGTGAATGTGTTCATTATCATTTATGTTCTATTTCTGTGTTGTTCTATTTTGGATTGTTATAATCCTCTGTTTCATGATGTTATGGTAAAATGGTGTTAATGTTAACCTACAGGGTATCATGTTTAGTTGTTTTCAGTGAAGTGTAATCTATAGTTGTAATTTCTAGAGTTTTGTGTGTTGTCTTGTAATTTTCAAAGTTCTAGAGTCGCTTTCTATAAAGAGAAATTACAGAGCTTCTGCCTAGTTCAGGAGTTCAATATAAGTTGATAGTGTGAATTTAGATTTGAAGTATTTACTACTTTCTTAGATTAGAAAGTTTCTTTCAAATCATAGCTTAAAGTTTATATGCTTTGTAGTTTAAGTTTATATGCTTTGTAGTTTAGGTCTATATTGTAAAATCTTTCCTGAAAGTCTAGAAAAATCATTGCTAAGTTGAGATGTTCGAACCTACCTCCTATTGCACACAGTGTTGGACACAACCCGATTGACAAAGATGACACATTTTCAACTAAAGTGTTAGGACTAAACGACATCCTGTCACTTTTTGGCGCCGTTGCCAGGGATCCTTCATAGTGTTATTAGGAGAAAATTTGGATACCTCTTGTTTAGTAAAAACAAAAAAATAGTTGTCAAATTATTTTTTTGCACGGTCAGGAAACAAGGTCCACACAGAAGATTCGTAGCAAAAACCCCACAAATAGTAGTCCCAATCGAATCAAATGAGGTAGAATTCTTAGTGGAAGAAATTTTCCAATACGAATTGATTCTTCCACTAAGAAAACATTTAGGGAAGAAAACATTCCACCACAACATTCCTTTCAACATAATGGCTGACAACAATAATGACCCTTTCAATCACCAAAATGGAAGGAGACCTGGAAATAATCAAGATGATGATAACCCAAATAGTAGGAGAGAAGCCTGGACATTTACCTATCCTATTGCTCTCAATCTAGATGAAGATTCACCAATGAAAAACATTTCAACTTCTATCCTACCAACCTTTATAGATTTGTCTTCTGAGGACCCGGACTAGCTTCTTTTCAAATTTAAAGTTCCATGTCAGACATATGACTACAAAACAGATAACCAGAAACTAAAACCATTTCCCTCTACCTTGAGAGACTGTGCAATGAGATGGTTCATGGGATTGGTCTCATGATCAATCACCACTTGGGATGATATAGAAACTATATTTTTGGACAAATATTAGAACTATTGTAGGGTCAGCGATAGGAAGGGAAAACTATTTAAACTAAGACCAAAAGAAGATGAGAGCCTAGAGGACTTTTTGGATAGGTTCATCGTTTTAGTAAAATGATGTGGAGAAGAAACAATGAGCCCAGAAATTCTCAAGACCATATTCCTCGAAGGTCTTGATGAGGACGCTTGAAGAAGCTTAGATGTGATGGGATAGGGAGACGTATCCCAACTCCACCTTGGCAATATCTTTGAGTTATGTAGAAATTTTTCTCAAACTCGAGGAGGAATCCACAAGTCTAGCCTAATGAGAGGATCGAATGAAATTGGCCAATTGAGAGAGGAAATTGTTGCAAGTATGTGCAGTTAGTGTTGTCATTGATGTCAACAAGCTTGTGTTGTCATTGGTGTCAATTGTATGAGCAAGAGATTATTGCAAGAATGTGAGCAGTTGATATTGAGTTGATGTTATCTTTGATGACGAGGAAGTGCTAAAGATGTTGATGATATGCTTCTGGTACTTGGTTTCCAAGTGCTTTTGAGAAAATTTGAATAAAAGAGGAAACCGTGTGTTGTAAAGATGTTTTGGCTTACTGAGTGGTGTTCTAGTTTTATTCCGCATTACTTCTATGTTGAAGATCTATTCATACAATTTGGATATGTTGATCAGAGGTGCTTAGAGGCACTACACTCAAAATTTGTTGTGTTGGATCGTTGTGCAAAGGAAGGTGTGTTCACTAGTGTGTGAACTGTGTATTGCAGAGGTGTCTAGGACAAATGTTTTTGCTCCACATTTCTCCGTAAAGTGGTTTCTAGTCTTGCGGTTCTAGAAGTGTGTTTATAAGGTTCACATCTACCTTTAATTGAAGTTGTTCATGGTTTGGTGCTCTGCAAGCTAATTTCCTGAGTTGCGGTGTATGGCAGAGATGTATGAGTATACTGGGTGTGTACTTTCTTTAGGTGAAAGTTGTTACAAAGGAATTTGTTGAATTTCAAGATGTTTATGGGATATTCTAGATTGCATTCAAGCATGGTGTGTGGTCTGTGAGTCATCTTTAGTTTTGAGGAAGTGTGTACTTAAATGTTTATGGTGTTAACATAGGTTTGACTGACCTTGGGTGTCTACACTAATTGTGGACTTGCTTTGAAGATTGTGGAAATGTGGCATGGCATGTATGAATGGATTTAGGTCCAAGCTAAGGTGTATTGTGGTCCACCCTCACTCCTTTCTACTATGGGAGTGTTTTGGTGCCGTCCTAATTTGAATTTACATGGTTAAGGTGCTTTGCCGACCTTAGAGAATGTTTTCAAGGTTGAAGACAGTATAAATAAATATTGAGTTGTTGAGGGATAAGGAAGAGAGTAGTGTGTGGTGTGCGAAATGCGAATTGTAGAGTGGTAGAGTGCAAATTTGTGAAATGCAGTGCAAGCTTTCATGTGTTAGATTACTGGATGTAGTGAGCAGAAGGTGTCTACAATTCTTTAGTATGATTGCAAAGGTGTTTATGATGTTGTGGTGGACTTCTCTGTTGCATTGAGATGATTCTCTCTTTGTGACATTTTTCTCTATCTTCTTTTCTATTCAGGCAATGAGCCTTTCTTTTGGGCAATGAGCCCTCTGGTAGTGAGCCCTATTATATTTGGTGTTGATAGTACTTTATATTGTGAGCTAATCCTCACCATAGTTTTTCCCTTCTTGGGTTTTCCATGTAAATCTGATGTTTCCTTGTGTATGTTGTTAATTTGGTTTAGTTTACGTTATTTGTTTCCATGCTTAATCTTCTTAACAATTTAAGAGTTAATTGAACTATTATGGATCTAAATGTATGTGAGGGTTTTGGAATTATAAGTTACGACTGATGCACCCCCCTTTCAGTTGTTTTGTGCATTCAACAATTGGTATCAGAGAAAGGTTCCTTGGAAGAGAGCTTAACCACGTGAGGTAGATCTGGGATGTCGCACAAGAAAGATGTTCCCCTATTTGATGGATCAGACTATGCATTCTAGAAAATAAGGATGGAAGGTTATCTAATTTCTCTTGGGTATGAAATCTGGAAGTCTGTCGAGTCTGCTTACACTATACTTGAGAATGGTCTGAGTTCTGCTAATGAGATCAAGGCTTATGAAAACAATGGTAAAGCAATGTATGCTCTTTTAATTTGTCTTACTAATTTAGAATTGGTGAAAGTTATGAATCTAAAAAATGCTAATAAAATTTGGGAGAAGTTAAATTTTTTTTATGAAGGAGATGCTAAGGTCAAGCAAGCTAAGATGCAAAACCTAAAGATCATGTTTGAGACCATGTGAATGTCTAAAGATGAAAACATCACAAGCTACTTGAAGAAGGTGGATGAAGTTGTCAATGACATCAAAGGTCTTGGTGGAGAACTAGAATAAAAAGAAGTGGTAATGAAAGTACTCAAAACTCTTCCTAAAGCTTATAGTCATAAAATGTCTGCTATTGAAGAATTACAAAATATGGATCAATTTACCAGAGATCAGTTGTATGGTACTTTAACAACTTTTGAAATGAGAGAATTTGGTACAAGTAGTGTAAAAGTTGTCACTACTTTTAAGGCTGGCAAATCAAAGAAGACTGTGGAATCATATCAGGAGAATTTTGATGATATGTAAGCTAACTTTGTGAGAAGAATGAAAAAGGGTACTGGAAAGTATAGTGGTAAGTTGCCTTTCAAGTGTTTCAGTTGTGGTAAGATAGGTCATTATGCTTCTAGATGTCCAAACAAAATTATGAAAAACAAAGGAAAGATGATTAAGAAGAGTTATTATGTTAGAGAAGATGCAAGTATATCTGATGATGAATCTGATTATGAAGGTAATGAGGATGATGAATGCTTGTTCATAGATTTAAAAGAGGATACTATCTCTGCTAACTCTTTGGGATGTGTGAACGAAAGGGCTCCAGAAGTAAGTACTAATGCTAAAGACACCTTAATATCTGCTTTTCATGCTATATAGGAAAAGAACTACTGGATCATTGATAGTGGATGCTCAAATCATATGACCAATGATAAGAGTGAGTTTGTTAAACTTGAAAAATATGATGGAGGACTAGTTAGGTTTGGTGATGATATATCTGCCAAGATTTGTGGAAAAGGTTCAATCAGTTTTGATGGCAAGCATAACATAGATGATGTTCTTTATGTTAAGGGTTTAAGACATAACCTCTCGAGTATTGGACAAATGTGTAACAAAGGATACAATCTTATGTTTCAGTATGGTGGCTGCGAGATTAGAAAATATTCTAGAATTATGATTGCTGCTAGAAAGAGGATAGATGGAAATGTTTATCAGCTCAAAGGTACCGATGGTTATTGTTTCATGACTTAGATCAGTGAGAGTTAGCTATGGCATAGAAGACTGTGTCACATCAATTTTGATAGCCTAGTGAGAATAAGTTCAGTTCAAGCAGTGAGAGATCTGCTAAGGATTACAAAGCCTATCAATGCTGTCTGTAAGGAGTGTCAAGTTGGAAAGCAAGCAAGAAGTTTCAAAGTCAAAGATCAATCATCTACTAGACTATTGGAATTGGTGCATACAGATCTTTGTGGCCCTACCAGAGTAAGGAGTTTTCAAGGTGACAGGTATTTCATGATACTGATTGATGATTATTCTAGAATGACATGGGTTACTTTTCTTAAAGAGAAATCAGAAGCCCTAGATAAGTTTAAAGAATTCAAAGCAATGGTTGAGAATGAAATGGATATGAAAATAAGATGCTTGAGGTTTGACAAAGGTGGAGAGTTCACCTCCAACGAGTTTAACATGTTTTGTGAGAATCTTGGAATAAAGAGGCATTTATTTGCCCCTAGGACTCCTTAGCAAAATGGAGTGGTTGAAAGGAAGAATATAACTATTCAAGAAGCTGCAAGGGCAATGATAAAAGAAGCAAATCTATCAAAAGTCTATTGGAGAGAAGCAATTCATACTGCTATTTATATACTGAATAGAGTGCAAGCAAGAGCAAACAACTCAAAGACTCCTTATGAGCTATGGTATGGAAGGATTCCTATTGTCAAATACTTTAGAGTGTTTGGAAGCAAAAATGCTACATCAGAAGAGATGAAGAAAACTTGGGAAGTTTGATGCAAGATCTGATGAAGGTATCTTTCTTGGATGTTCTAATAAAAGCAAAGCTTACCAGTGCTACAACAAGAGGCGAAGAAAGATTGTTGAGAGTGCAAATGTCAAGGTTGATGAAGATCTACAGATGAATTTAGAGAAGAATGGATATGAGTCAGATGAGTCTTTTGTAGTGAAGAAGAAAGAGCTAAAGAAAAAGAAGTGCAAATTGAAGATGAAGAAGCTCCAGTAAAGATTCCTAATGTTGGAAAGAGACTGCTATGTTGGATAATTGAGTGTTGTCATTAATGGAAACAAGAAAAGGAACAAGGTTGGAACAGAGTTTGTGGTCTGGTAAAGAAGATCTAGTCATATTGGCTAAGTATGGACAATATTTAGAGTAAGGGACAAAAAGTTGATCAGCAGGCCTTTGCAGATGAAGACTGGAAAATGCAATTCAGGTATGATGACTCATAGCTACTTGATGATGATATATTCCAGTGTTCAGGTCATGACTTCCCTTGGAAGTCATTTGAAGAAAATATCTAAGTCTAGATGAATAGAAGTAAGACATGGACAGTGTATAGTGCAAAGTAAAATGATCCACATTTCTCCGCAAGTGTATGTTTTGTTCTGCAGTTTTGAGGTGTTGTAAAAACTTATATGAAGTGTCTAAATCCAGAGTTGTAAGATCTGAAGTCCACTGGAAAGATAGTTGCAAGCTGATGAGTATCGCTATAGTGTTTAACATAGTTTGACTATGACAAAGTTTGAGTTCTGATGGTCTGCATTTTGCCACTAAAGAATATTTTTCTTTGCAGTTCTAAAGGTATGATTAGTGATGTCTAAGGAGTCTTTGATATGATTTTGAGCAAGCCCTATGGTTTGTAGTAAAATTTGTAGTCTGATAGATGAATTGTATCAGTGGTAGTCTGAGTCAGAGGCTGACATGATAAGTTTGAATTGTATGCAGTAAGTTCTATTGTTTAGAACTTAATCCTAAGTGGTTCTATAGTTGGAGCCGACATATGAGAAAATGTTTCAAATGTTATTTAGGCCTGCCATGTATTTTGATGAATGGATTTGGCCGACAAGCTACAAGTTTATTAACTATATGCTTCATCTGAGTATGACAACCTAATATGAAGATCATAAGTGTTGCAAATATATATGGGATCGAATTTAGTGTTAGGAGAGCAATGATGTGAATGTGATAGAAACATATGTGTGACATGTAGAGGAAGGTGATTCTATGGATGCAATAAAGAGTAGAAGAAGAGAGATCTTATTTCCATGTAAAAGAAGAGTAGTGAAAACATAGCAGTAAGAGATGAAGAGTTTTGAGACAATATTTCTGTGCTTCATTGGAGCTGAAACCATGCATGTGTAGATGCAGTCCGAGTAGTTCATTTTGGTAGTGAGACATTCTTCTTTCTTCTTTCTTTCTCTAGGTAGTGAGCTTGTTTTGGCAGTGAACCTTTCTTGCAGTGAGCATTTCTTTGGGCAGTGAGCCTTTTTGTAATATGGTATTGTGCTATATTAATATATTGTGAGCTAACACTCACCGTGGTTTTTCCCTTTTGGGTTTTCCACGTAAAAATCCTAGTGTTCATGTGTTATGTCTTTGTGGTTGCTATTTCTGTGTCTATTCTACTTTCATGTTATTAACTTTGGAAATTGGATAAATAAATCTGTTAAAAAGTGGTTTTGTGGAATACTGATTTACCCCCCTCTCAGTATTCCTTATTATCAACAATTGGTATCAGAGAGAGGTTCCTTGGAAGAAGTCTAATGGCTTGAGGAAGATCTGGGGTAGTGTAATCATGGCAGCAAGAAGATTTGGAAATTATGAAAGCAACAAGGAACTAGAAGGATCCCTTATTGATCTTGAAAATTTTGAAACAGAGATCAGGGATCTAAAAGCTAATATTCAAGAAGCTGATGAATGCATCCTAAAGCTAAGAGAGCAAATTAGGAAGTTCAAAGAGAGAAGCAAGGAGCTAAATGATCAATTAGATGAAGCACATGAGTTTCTAAATGGGTTGAGACTAGAAGTTGAAAAGAAGGAAGAAATTGAAAGGCATCTAAATCAAGTTGTTAAAGACAAATCAGAGGAATGTGAAAAATTGGGCAAAGCATTGCTACTTCTAAAATTTGATCTGGATGTAGCCAAGAGCTATGAAGAAAAGTTGAAGCTAAGTTCTGCAAAGCTTGATGAGGTGATTTCTAGTCAAAGGAGTGTTGATGATAAGCAAGGTTTGGGATTTGAGAAAGGAGAAAGTTCAAAATCTGGTCAAACAAACATTGAGTTAAAGTAAAACAGAGGAAACCAGTTCAGAAATCAAAGAAGAAGACGTAGAAGATCTTCGGTCAGACAACCAAATGCGCAAAGGTATCCATCTTTCAATGGCCATTGTTTTAAGTGCAAGAAGTTTGGTCATAAAGCTACTCAGTGCAGGAGTAGAATAAACTAGAATCAAAATGTTCCATCCTTTTCTGGTCAATGTTTCAATTGCAAGAAAATTGGTCATAAATCAAATGAATGCAAAAATCTGGTAAGGAACGGTTCCTACAATGCAAGGAATAGTCAATCATTCAATGGAAAGTGTTTTGCTTGCAATAGATTTGGACATATGGCTAATCAATGCAGATCAAATCTAATTAATGGAAGGAATCAAGGATAAAGGAATGTTGTGTGCTACAATTGCAACAAGTATGGACATATTGCAAGAGTCTGTAGAAGCAAAAATGTGAAAAGAAACTACCTTACTGAAGAAAGGAAAATAGAGTAGAGGAATGATAAAGGAAAAGAAAAGGTTGATCCGGTTGAAACCAAAAATGGAATGGGCAAGATTTGGATCAAGAAAGATGTGATTGAAGTCAAGGATGAATCCACACCATAATCTGGTGCAGATACTTCCTCCGGGAAGTAAATTTGGAGCTCTGGCTCAGGGGGAGCAGTGTTGAAAATCCAAAACCCCCAGCCAGATAGTTAGTGCTGGAATCCAACACAAAGATATGATAAAAAGAATCACATGATAGATCCTTTGAAGCAAGTTCTAGAAGAAATGGACCAATTGCGAAGATTTGTGGAGTAATCTAAGGTGTTTGTGGCTGTCAAGAAGGTACTCAACATCTTTTTCTAAGATGACATAAATGCCACTTAGGTTTTGGCATGTGAAGGTTAAAAGGAGTTGTATCTGAAGGAAAATCATTCTGCATTCCATGCACTCAAGTGACTAGGGTGAACCAAAGAAAGATTCAAAGCGACTACATTGTTCTCCAAAGGATTTCAGATCAAGATCAAGGAAACCCTAATCCAGTGAAAGATGTATTTACAACTTGAAACCCTACTGTGAAAATTAAATTGCTTTGGGAAAATGTTTACTCCTCATGTAATCGAGATAGGGAAAATTCCTCACCCTAAGTTTAAGAAACAATTCTTCAAATCACTGGAAAATGATCCGTTAGGGGCATTCTCAATTACTCCACATGGGGTTATGCATATGGAAGATATTAGAGCATACATTGATATTAGTCTAGAGGAATATGATCACATGAAGTTTCAAAAACTGTATTTGGACGAACTGACTACTATGGACATTGTGTTGAAAGATGATTACAAAGATCTAGGAGAAAAGAAACTTGACAACTGGTTGGATTTTCTCACAATTTCGATTGATACATGGGTCAAGCTTATTCTAAGTAGAATTCATGATGAATCTTTATGGCTTGATGAACCCTATATGATAACTAAAGAAGCCATTAACGCTGTAACTAGTATGAGCTCCTCCAGAAGGGTTCCAGGAATGAAGAAAATGAAGAACAATGTGGTAATGTAGCTAACAGGAGCCAAATTTGAGAAGAATGGCCTTACAGTAAATGATATCAAGGATCTGGCTGTCAGATTTGCATCAATGATTGTTGGATACAAAGTATACTTCTCCAATAAGGAAAATTCTGTGTCTGCATCAGCTATATACATAGCATATGACATGATCAAAAAAATATGAATTATGACCATTGTGAATTGCTCTGGAGTGAACTTATGGAGAACTTGAAAAGAACAAAAGAAACAAATCATCCTTTCAAATATGGAACATTGTTTACACGTTTACTCTTTTAATTCCTAAGATAGCTACCTAGTTTAGGAATTATTGTCTAGCTTGATCACATACCTGTAGCCACTCAAATAAGAAATCACTTACAGATTTTGGGTAATGCATATAAGCAGAATGAAATCCTATGGAAATATTTCAAAGATTTTCAATAGAAAATGTTAAGAAGGTTCTGGACACCTAAAAAAGTAGTGATAAAGTATGATAAGGATATTGTATTCATGGTGGATAAAGACAAATGCTTGATGGAAGCTGTGGAACCAAGAACTATATGGGTTCTGACACTAGGTTATGAAGTTACAGAAGATGTCTTAACTGAATTAGCTGATGCACTACTAAGTAAACCTATTGACCCCAAAAAGGACAGATTTGGGACATTCTCATAATTATCTTCCAGAATGTTGATGGAACCTGAGCAGTTTGAGAAAACATCAGATGAACATTAAGGCAAAAATCAAATCAGAAGGATCAAAGTCCATAAGTGCTCTGGTAGAATGGACATCAAGCACTCCAAAAAGGAAAGATAAGAGATCTGAAGAGGAGAGACCATCATCTAGTCCTAGAAAAAGAATAAGGAGCTCATCCATTACAGAAGCCACAATTGAAGAAAAGAAGAGAAAGAAAGTTTCACTTTGTGAAGAAAAAGTGGCAAGAGACACTATTGCAAAACCCTTGGAAAAGCTACAAAGTGCACAAATCCTAGATCCACCCAAATTTCTTCAAGAACTAATAAATCTAAATTCCTTGTCTCCAGAACATAAATTTGAATTAGTATCATTTTCCCAAGCAAAGGCTCAGGAAGAATTGCTGAAAACTCACATGCAGAACAATAAGCCCATTACAACATTATCTGATATACTGGGAGAATTGATGCCTGAATACTAGAAAGATACTTTGACATCATCTACTAATCAACTAAAAGGTATGATAAAATCAATTAGCAATCATTTTGAATCCTTTAAAAAATCTACAGAAACAAAGGTCAGAAAAGAATTTAATGAGAAATGATTAGCCGAGTTAAAAACCATGTTGATCAATGATAAAATCTCTTTAGAGCAAGGAATAAGAGGTATACAAAGTGCCATAAAAGAAGCCTATGACTTGTACAAATTTTGTTTATCTTGGCCAAAGGTTACAAAGGAATTAGAAGATAAAATCAAGGACATGGAACTCAAACTACTTAATATTTCTAAGACATATAATCTGGCAATTGAGTCAATAGGTGCTAAAGAGACACATGTTGTAAATATTCACAATGATCTAAGCATTCTCATGAAGAAAAGGGAAGAAATCCAAGATAGGTTGTGCTAGCTAAGGGGGGCTAATAAGTCCAAAAATCCCATGACCAACCTGGCAGATGAAGCCTTGAAATCACAAGTATTAATTGATACACCATTAGATGTGCAGAATGCAGAAAATCTAGTCTTTTTGATAAATAGCCACATCCACATTTTGGAGACTGCAAGGAATAGTTGGAATGGAGAGATAGCTTTGATAAAAACTATCTATAATGATATTCTACCTTCAACTATAAATTAAGATACAAATGTGTATTTGTACATATGCGGCAAAATATAGCAAATTTTGCAGTTTTGACAATTTTTGACTTCGGAACCTACACCTTTGCCATTGATGTCAAAGCGGGAGAAGAAGATCAGTGAAAAATGGGTAAACATCTTAGGGGGAGAAGAAATATAGAATGTAATTATAAAGGGGGAGCAGTCAAGCATTTTTCACTAAGTGTTGTGATCAATGCTAAAGGGGGAGATTGTTTGCAAGAGACACTGCTATGTTGGATAATTGAGTGTTGTCATTGATGGCAAAAAGAAAAGGAACAAGGTTGGAATAGAGTTTGTGGTCCGGTAAAGAAGATCTAGTCATATTGGCTAAGTATGGATAATATTCAGAGTAAGGGACAGGAAGTGGATCAATAGGTCTCTACGGATGAATACCGGCAAATGCAGTTCAGGTATGATGACTCATAGCTACTTGATGATGATATATTCCAATGTTTAGGACATGACTTCTGCCAAAAGTCATTTGAAGAAAATATCTAAGTCTAGATGAACAGAAGTAAGATAGGGACAGTGTACAGTGTAATGTAAAATGATCCGCATTTCTTTGCAAGTGCATGTTTTGTTCTGTAGTTTTGAGATGTTGTAAAAACTTATATGAAGTATCTAAATCCAGAGTGTAAGATCTAAAGTCCATCGGAAAGATAGTTGCAAGCTGATGAGTCTCATTACAGTGTTTAACATACTATGACAGAGTCTAAGTTCTGATGGTCTGCATTTTGCTGCTAAAGAATATTTTGCTTTGCTGTTTTGAAGGTATGATTGGTGATGTCTGAGGAGTCTTTGATATGATTTTGAGCAAGCCCTATGGTTTGCAGTAAAAGTTTTAGTCTGATAGATGAATTGTATCAGTGGCAGTCTGAGTCAGAGGCCGACATGAGAAGTCTGAATTGTATGCGATAAGTTCTATTGTTTAGAACTTAATCCTAAGTGGTTCTATAATTGGAGCCGACATATGAGAAAGTGTTTCAAATGTTATTTAGGTCCACCATGTATTTTGATGAATGGATTTGGCCAACAAGCTACAAGTTTATTAACTATACGCTTCATCTGAGTATGTCGACCTAATATGAAGATCTTAAGTGTTATGGATATATATGGGATCAAATTCAGTGTTAGGAGAGGAATGATGTGAATGTGATAGAAACATATGTGTGACATGCAGAGGAAGGCGATTCTGTGGATGCAATAAAGAGTAGAAGAGGAGAGATCTTATTTCCATGTAAAAGCAGAGTAGTGAAAATAGAGCAGTAAGAGATGAAGATTTTTGAGACAGTATTTATGTACTTCATTGGAGCTGCAACCATGCATGTGTAGATATAGTCTGAGTAGTTCATTTTGGTAGTGAGCCATTCTTCTTTCTTCTTTCTTTCTCTAGGTAGTGAGCCTATTTTGGCAGTGAGCCTTTCTTGTGGTGAGCATTTCTCTAGGTAGTAAGCCTTTTTGTAATCTGGTATTGTGCTATATTAATATATTGCGAGCTAACACTCACCATGGTTTTTCCCTTTTGTGTTTTCCACATAAAAATCTTGGTGTTCATGTGTTATGTCTTTGTGGTTGTTGTTTCTATGTCTATTCTTCTTTCATGTTATTAACTTTGGAAATTAGATAAATAAATCTGTTAAAAAGTGGTTCTGTGGAATACTGATTCACCCCCCTCTCAGTATTCTTTATTATCAACACCTAAAACTCCCAAGTATGTGTGCAGAATCATCATTCTGAAGAATAGATCATTGGTGACAAGAGCAAAGGTATACTAACAAGAAGGAAAGTAGCTAAAGAACATGTAAATCTATGTTTACTTTCTGAAGTTGAACCTAAAACAATGATTGAAGCATGCAAGGATGAGTATTGGATCAAGGCTATGGAAGAAGAAATAATTCAAATTAAGAAGAATCAGACTTGGGAACTTGTCCCAAGACCAACAAACAAAAATGTGATTGGAACTAAGTGGGTATTCTGGAACAAATTGAATGAGAATGGAGAAGTGGTAAGAAACAAGGCAAGGCTTGTGTGCAAAGGCTACTCACAAGTAGAAGGAGTAGACTTTGGGGAAACATATACTCTGACGACCAGAATGGAAGCCATTAGGATGTTTTTGGATTTTGCAGCACATAACAATTTCAAAGTATATCAAATGGATGTGAAGTCTACTTTCTTGAATGGTGAATTAGAAGAAGTATACCTTGAACAACCAGAAGGATTTCAATTATCAGATAAATCGGATATGGTTTGTAGACTAAAGAAGGCACTATATGGATAGAGCTTGGTATGCAAGGTTAGACAAGTATATGTTATAACTAGGATTCAATAAAGGTATTGCAGACATTAATCTTTACTTCAAAGTTGAAAATGATCAAATCTTGATTGTAGTTGTGTTTATTGATGACATTATTTTTGGAGGAAATGAAGCTATGTGTAAGAAATTTGTAGAGGAGATGCAAAAAGAATTTGAAATGTCAATGTTTGGGGAGATGAATCTCTTCCTTGGGATTCAAATCAATCAGACAGATAAAGATATTTTCATTTCACAATCAAAGTATGTCAAGGAAATGTTGAAGATGTTTGGAATGAAAGATTCTAAACCAGTATGTACCCCTATGGTTACTAGTTGCAAGCTAAGCAAGAATTATGAAACTGCTAAAGCTGATCAGAGAAGATATAGATCAATGATTGGAGGATTGTTATATCTAACTGTTACAAGGCCATATATTATGTATGCATTTTGTATTGTGACTAGATTTCAAGAAGATCCTAGAGAGTCACATGTTGCAGCAGTAAAGAGGATATTTAGATATCTAAAGGGCACTTTGGATCATGGCTTGTGATATCCAATGGATATTGACTTTATTCTAAGTGCTTACACAGATGCAGATTGGGCTAGTTGTGTAGATGACAGAAAAAGTACAAGTGGTGGTGCATTCTTTCTTGGATGCAGACTAGTGTCATGGCTAAGCAAGAAACAAGATTCAGTGTCTTTATCTACTGCAGAGGTAGAATACATTGCAGTAGCATCTTGCTACACATAGGTGTTGTGGATGAGGCAAACCTTGAAGGATATAAGAGTTGTATATGATGAACCAATTCCTATCCTTTGTGATAATACAAGTTCTATTAACATTTTAAAGAATCCAGTGATGCACTCAAGGACTAAAGATATCTCAATCTGATATCACTTTTTGAGAGAGAATGTTGTTAAGAATGAATTAAAGCTTGAATATGTGCCTAAAAAGGATTAGGTTGCTGACATATTCACTAAGGCTCTTCCTAAGGATATTTTTGAGCATCTCAGGGAGAAGTTAGGGGTTATTTCCCCTTCTTCATTGAACTAGATGCATCAGTCTTGTGGATTCCAAGTTTTATTCCTTGTTCTAGACTGATGTTGGAGGCTACCTCTCAGGGGGAGTAGGTAGTGTCTTTGTTGGTTGTTGCAGTCAAGGGGGAGTAAGTGCTGATGTGCAGGTTGTGTCAAAGGATATGTGCTATGGTTGCTAACTAATACAAGTGTTGTGTGCTCCTAAGGGGGAGTATATAGAGCAGTGAATGAAAAAATATTGCAAAGCAGTGGTAAGCAGGTACAAGTATGAGTAACATCTAAAGAGGAGAGTTGTGTCACCCTTTGCCATTGATGTCAAAGGGAGAGAGAGATTAATGTGAAAAAGGAAAGAGTCAGTTGACAAAAGGAGAGTAGTATGTTAAGGGGGAGAGAAAGAAAAAGGGAAAGAGTTGGTATGAAGCATAGTATTGAGGATGCTATTGTGTTGATGTTTTTTCACATCATGTGTTGCCATCAATGACAAATGGGGAGATTGTTGCAAGTATGTGTAGTTAGTGCTATCATTGATGTCAATAAGCTTGTGTTGTCATTGGTGTCAATTGTACGAGAAAGAGATTATTGCAAGAGTGTGAGCAGTTGATATTGAGTTGATTTTATCTCTGATGATGAGGAAGTGCTAAAGATGTTGATGATATTCTTCTAGTACTTGGTCAAGTGCCTTTGAGACAATTTGAATAAAAGAGGAAACAATGTGTTGTAAAGATGTTCTAGCTTACTAAGTGGTGTTCTAGTTTTGCTCCGCATTACTTCTATGTTGAAGATCTATTCATATGGTTTGGATATGTTGATCAAAGGTGTTGCATTCAAAATTTGGTGTGTTGGATTGTTGTGTAGAGGAAGGTGTGTTCACCAGTTTGTGAACTGTGTATTGTAGAGGTGTTTGGGAGAAATGTTTTTGCTCTGCATTTCCCTACAAAGTGGTTTCTAGTCTTGCAGTTCTAGAAGTGTGTTTATAAGGTTCATATCTACCTTCAGTTGAAGTTGTTCATGGTTTGGTGCTCTGCAAGCTGATTTCTTGAGTTGTAGTGTATGACAGAGATGTCTAAGTATATTGGGTGTGTACTTTCTTCAGGTGAAAGTTGTTGCGAAGGAATTTGTTGGATTTCAAGATGTTTATGGGATATTCTAGATTGTGTTCAAGCATGGTGTGTGGTCCACGAGTCATCTTTAGTTCGGAGGAAGCATGTACTTAAATGTTTATGGTGTTAACACAGGTTTGGTTGACCTTGGGTGTTTACACTAATTGCGGACTTGCTTCAAAGATTGTGGAAGCATGGCATGGCATGTATGAATGGATTTAGGTCCAGGATAAGGTGTGTTGTGGTCCACCCTCACTCCTTTCCACCACGGGAGTGTTTTGGTGCCAACATAATTTGAATTTACATGGTTAAGGTACTTTGCTGACCTTGGAGAATGTTTTCAAGGTTGAAGATAGTATAAATAAATGTTGAGTTATTGAGGGATGAGGAAGAGAGTAGTGTGTGGTGTGTGAAATGTGAATTGCAAAGTGGTAGAGTGCAAATTTGTGAAATGTAGTGCAAGCTTTCATATGTTAGATTACTGGATGCAGTGAGCAGAAGGTGGCTACAATTCTTCAGTATGACTTCGAAGGTGTTTGTGATGTTGTGGTGGACTTCTCTGTTGCATTGAGATGACTCTCTCTTTGTGACATTCTTCTCTATCTTCTTTTTTGTTCTTGTAGTGAGCCTTTGGCAGTGAGCCTTTCTTTTGGGCAGTGAGCCCTCTAGTAGTGAGCCCTATTGTATTCGGTGTTGATATTACTTTATATTGTGAGCTAATCCTCACCATGGTTTTTCCCTTCTTTGGTTTTCCACATAAATTTGGTGTTTCCTTGTGTATGTTGTTGATTTGGTTTAGTTTCTATTATTTGTTTCCATGCTTAATCATCTTAACAGTTTAATGGTTAATTAAACTATTGTGGATTTGAATGTATGTGAGGGTTTTAGAATTATAAGTTACAATTGATTCACTTTCCCTCTCAGTTGTCTTGTGCATTCAACATAAATAACAAACCTAAAAATTGATATCCTTGTTCAGTTGAACACCACTCTGGATGGGATACAAGCCAGGACAAGTACTCCCGAAACCTTATCTATCTACTATCCCAGATGTAGGAATAAACATCTGCTAAGGGAATATCCCTTAGATAAAGCTAACAATTGTCAGATTTGTGAGAAAAACCATGCCACCGACCAATGTGAGATACTTAATGCGATTAAAAACTCAAATAAAAGGTCATCTCAAATAGAGGAAGAAGTCAATTATATGGGCCAAAGACCAGGAAGAAATTTCTCTTATAGTCAAAACTCAAACTTATCCTAGTGGCCTCAAAATAATTGGAGTAACAATCAGTGGGTGGCACCTTGGCAACCAACACTGCCTAACTGGGGACCTTATCCTTGGGGACCCTAGAGTGGACGAACTAGTCCTAGACAAATCCTCAATGGGAAAATCAAACTCACCAACAATGGTACCCTCAAAATCATACACCACAATGGAATCAACCTTCAAACCAATTCTTTCATGGTCCATGGTGTATATCAAACCCACAAAAGAATCTCCTGCCAGCTCCCCAAAATAATCAACAAAATGAGTAGGTCAATCAACCCCAACTACCAGCATAGCCTATTGTGAATTCAAAGAATAACCATCAAGCTACACCTATTTACACTATGGAACAGGAAAACATGGTTGAGGTTAATGCTATTTATTATGAGAACCTATAGTTAAGGTCAGGAAACATGCTTCAACATCCTACATTATGGAAATTATGGAAGACCAAAATGAGATGCCCACTGAAGGAACAAAAATGACTTCTATACCTTCAAAGCAAACCATAGAAAGTAACCAAGGTATGCCCACTAGAATTTAGGAAAATTCCTTTGAAGCACCTTTGGCATCCTCTCAGGGACCTCTAGATAAATCTCTGGAATCACCTCTAGAGAAGACTGGTGACAAAAACTCACCACCCCTTCCGAAGAATGATCCCCATACAAAAAGGACGCCCTAAGCACTCTTTTTGGAGTGTCTTAAATAAGTCTCTCCGAAGAGTCCTCCTAAAATGACTTTGCTAACTAAACCTCTTTAATAAAGGGAATTAAACAACTCCACATTGAGATACCATTATTACAAGCAATCAAAGATATTCCCAAACTTAATGAGTTAGTTAAACAGCTGCGCATAAAAACACCAGGGAGGAAGAAGAAACAAATCAACACAATACAAATAGATGGATATTTGGCTAAACTTTTAGTTGGATAAATCCTTCCCCCAAAATATGGCTATCTAGGTAGCCCAGTTATAATTGTGATAATCAATGAGGTAGAAATACCCAATGGACTAGTAGACTTGGGAGTAGCAATTAATGGTTTGACTGTTGATGTCATGGAAAAATTGGGACTTATAAATCTATACCCCACAATGACCATTTAACAAATGGTAGACTAGTCTATAACCGTTCTGAAAGGAGTCCTGGAAATTATCCCTGTTGGAGTAAAAAATTGGGAATATGTAGTAGACTTCCAAGTGATTCAGTCACACACCCCCAAGGATAGTTATTCTTTGATATTAGGAAGACCTTGGTTGGCAACTGTTGCAGCCAAAATTGACTGTAGAGTGGGAGGTATGACAATTTCAAATGACCTTAACAACAAACACTTGTCCTTGTATCCCCTACTCAACCTGCTGTAAGTAAGTGAGATTGGCTAGATGAATCAAACTGTCTTGGCATGCAGGAAAACCTGGTCTCACTTGCAACGGTACTCATTAAACAAAACAGGGAGGAGATAGAAAATGAACTAGAAAATGACATGCAAAGTATCACTATAGATTCAAGTGATGAAGAAATCTTGAAAATTGAGGAAATATTAGGACACACGACCCAAACTGATGATATAGAACATGCACATGATATCGTCTAGACACCCCTCACAACACTTCCTTGTCTGCTGGCTAATACCATTTCGAGAACATATCACTTCGTTGAGGACATAACTAGATTCCATAGGATCATACCAAATAGCTATCCACTCAATGCATTAATGAGTGAAGTCTATACTATCACCTCTAGCCACCTAGGAATGCAAACTATCATGTTATTACTAGGAAAAACCCTGAACATCAATAACTGGTTAACAGAAATAGATGAGCTCAAACTATTTGATGTGTTGGTGAATAGATCCAAAGATTTTGCTTGGGACTACATAGATATGTGAGGAATACATCCTAGTTTCTATACTCACCACATCTATACTAAAGATGTTAGGCTAGTTCATTAGCCAAAACGTAGACTTAACCTTGCTCTCATAGATATCATCAAAACAAAAATTGAAAAAATCCTACAAGTGGGATTCATTTACCCTATCTTTGATAGCAAGTGGGTCTTGCCTTTGGTGGTTGTTCCAAAGAAAAATGAGAAATGGAGAGTTTGTGTAGATTATAGAGAACTCAACAAAGCAACCTATAGGGATTACTTTCCACTACCCTTCATAGATCAGATTCTAAATAACTTAGCAGGGAGAAAGTATTTCTCATTTTTAGATGGGTTTGGGTGATACAATTAGATACAAATAGTAGTAGAGGACCAGGACAAAATGAATTTTACTTGTCCTTGGGGAACATTCACATATCAAGTCCTTCCCTTTGGATTGTGTAACACCCCTGCAACAATTCAAAGGGCTATTTTGGCAATCTTTGCTGAACTTGTAAATGATTATGTGGAAGTCTACATGGATGAATTCATAGTATATGGCTCCACGTTTGATGAAGCACTTAAAAATTTAGACAAAGTATTGCAGCGATGTGAAGACCATCAATTATTCTTGAGTCATGAGAAGTGTCTAATAATGGTGGTACAAGAGATAGTGCTAGGACATCACATCTTAGCATAGGGGATAAAGGTAAATCCTAAAAAATTGAAGTGATACAACAACTAGAAACCTCGAAAAACTAAATTAACGTCAGGAATTTCTTAGGGCATGCTGGATACTACCAGAGATTCATAGAAAACTTCAGTAAAATTGTAGCTCCTATGTTCTCCCTCCTTCAAAAGGATGTAGAATTTTCCTAGACTACGAAATGCCAAACATCATTTGACATCATTAAAGAAAAACTTACCCCCACTCCAATATTATGAGGACCTAACTAGAGCCTTCCCTTCCATATCTACGTAGATGCTTCCAATGATGCAAATGGGGCAGTTTTAGGCCATGAAGATGAAAATGGAGGGAAATATGCTATATACTTTATCACTAAGAATCTAACTCCCACCGAATGAAACTACACCACTATGGAGAAAGAATTCTTAGCTATGGTTCATGCAATCAAAAAATTTCAACATTACATTACAGGGTACAAGGTAACTATCTTTATAGACCATTCAACCATTAAGTACCTAATGAATAAACTTGTGGTGAATGGCAGAATAATCATATGGTTACTACTTCTCCAAGAGTTCAACGTAACTATCATTGACAAGCCTAGGAAGTTTAACGTAGTAGCAAACTTTTTATCTAGGATTAAACAAGACAATGGAGAATGTGACCTTGTTCAAGATGAATTTCTAGACGAAAACCTATTTGCCATCTCCATTAAAATGCCTTGTTTATAGACATAGCCAACTATTTAGACACCTCTGAGTTTCCACTAGGGTTTACATCAAAACAGAAGAAACATATCATCAGAGAAAGTGCTCAGTTCAAATGGATCAGTGAGATGCTGTTCGAAAGTGGACCTGATCTAGTTTTATACCACTGCATCAAATCAAATGAAACATATAGAATACTGAGAGCATGCCATGATGGCCCCTCTGGATGTCATTATTCAGAAAAAAAGGACATCCCATAAAATCTTAGGTGCAGATACTACTAGCTCTCCATGCACAAAGATGTTAAAAACTATATCCATCATTGTGATGAATGTCAACATGTGAGGAGACCTACAACATCCAACAAAATGCTTCTTCAACTGCAAATAGTTTTAGAACCTTTTGAAAAATGGGGACAAGACTTTATAGGTCCCATAGATACTCCTTCACAAGGTAAAGAATACATCCTAGTTTGTATTGACTACCAAACTGAATGGGTAGAAGTTCATGCATTGAAAGTTGCTAGAGAAGAATAGGTAGCAGATTTCCTTTACAACAAAATCTTCCTCAAATTTGGGGCTCCTAGATCTATTGTCACATATCAAGGACCACAATTTATGTCTAAAGTTCTGTTGGCATTCACTGATCATTTCCAAGTGAGCCATAAGAAATCATCCCCTTATCACCCACAATAAATCGGTCAGGTGGAAGTAACAAATAGAGAACTTGAAAACATCCTGACAAAAATAGTTTCATCAAGAAGAAATGATTGGGCTCGTAAACTGCACAAGGTAGTTTGGGCCTACAACCCCACTTGAAAATTGACCACCACTAGTCTTACTCCCTATGAATTGGTTTTTGGAAAGAAACCCCTCTTGCCCATTGAATTCAAATTACAAACACTGAGGAAAACAATGGAAGTAAGTTTAGACCTTGATCGAGCCCAGGTTGAATGAGTCCTACAACTTAGTGAACTTGATGAACTTTGCCTTGAATCCATCCACCAGACTGAACTAGTTCAACAACAGAGTAAGGCATGGCATGACAAGCATATAAAAGAAAGGAAATTCCATAGTGGTAATTGGGCGTTGCTATTCGACTCTAGATATAAAGATAAAAAAGGTAAGCTTTGAACTCACTGGTTGAGACTTTACAAAATTTCCAAGTGTTTCAAAATGGAGTAGTGCAGCTCAAAACCATAGATGGTGACACTCAAACATTTCTAGTCAATGGTCATATATTGCATCTTTACCAAAATCCTATAAGCAAAGAAGAGTTTACAAAGATGGTAGAAATGCAAGGCGAGGACCAATGTATCAAATATGCCTTGGTCGAAGATATGTAAATAAATTTGAATAACAATAATAATAATGTGTGTGTGTGTAAATTCTTGAGTATTGGTTTAAACTATCCTATACTTTTTCAAGTTAATTGTCTAAATTTTTGTCTTGTTTTACAAGAATTTTTCCTCAAGATTGTGCTAAGTTTTAGTAGCATCCTTCACCGATGCTCCAAAGCTTCATTCCTATTCATGCTAAGTTTTGATAGCATCCTTCACCGACGCTCTAGAACTTCATTCTTGTTCGTGCTAAGTTTCAATAGCATCCTTCACCTATGCTTCAGAACTTCATTCCTATTCATGTTAAGTTTCGGTTGCATCTTTCAGTGATGCTCTAGAACTTTTTTGTTGCATTCTAATGGCATCTTTCAGTGATGCTCTAGAACTTTGTTCCTTCATTCCGACTGCATCTTTCAGTGATGCTTCGGATCTTTGTTGCTACATTTAGGTGGCATCTTTCAGTGATGCTCCAAAACTTTGTTCCTTCATTCTAGTTGCATCTTTCAGTGATGCTCCATGTTGGTTAACAGATTTATCCTTATTCTGAAAATAATCTATTCTAACTCTATACCCTTCCTTTGAAGAACAAATGAGTTAAACAACAAATGGGTGAACCTTTTAAATTAGTCCCCCTCTGAATTTAGGTACAGCTCCCTTTTAAGATTTTCAACGAATTTAATCTATTCAACTATCCACATGCACTTTTAACCAGAAAATGCTTAAGGTAGACTAACATTCATACATAACCATGTTATGAATGCGATAGATTTATACAGTAACAATGAATAATAGGGTGCACAGATCCTATTTTTGGTACATTCAAATATATGAATACATTCACACGAGCTTGCTGAACCAATAAATAATAAAACACATATGACGAGTTGTCCAAATAAAGAACAATTACCAGATGAAAGGAGATTTCACACAGAAAATCTAATTCCACACATTCAGACGTACAGATCCAAATAAGCAGTAAATGTTTCTTCTTCTCATTCACAGATGAAAATTACTCAGACAGTCATCACATAATGTAAAATTATGAATAGTTTAGCCCAAAAATTTCCTTCTTCTTTTCTTTTCTAAACTTCCATGTGTCTGCCCCCAAGATTTCAGAAACCTATAAATATAAAAGCCTTAATCATGTCCTTGAGTAAATTAAACCCAGAGTTAACATAACTCTAACCCATACGGGATTTAGTTTTTTTAACAACTGAATTAAAAGATCAAGATGCTGAAAATAACATGATAAAGGAACTGAAATAGAGAAAACGAGCCAATGAGGTCATGACTGGGACGACGGGTTTGTATCTCCGGATTTGTTATCGGTGGCCTGGGAAGCACGTTGGGTCTTCCATTCCTGAAAAGTAGCAACGAATTCCTGAATCTTTGGAAAGTTAGGAATACCGATATGCTTCATTCTTGACTTCCAAACCTCCTTTTCCCTTCGCATTTTACCAAATTTTTCTTTGTGTTCCAGAAGTGCGTCGATGCAGAGGTAAAGTAGTGATTCAACTTTAGAAATTTTGGAGAAGTCCTCAATTAAAACATTGTCATTTTCTCTGATGAAGTTGATTTTATCTTTGAAAGACTGGACCACTGCATCGACGTCTTCCACTGGTTTTCCATCATCTTTAATTTATTTAATATCAATATATTGCAAGTCATTTTGCAACGATTGAGTGAATTCTGTTATTTCCTTAATTAACTTTGAGAGTTCAAAACGACCTTGCCGGGATATGGAGTTCCTCCATTCAATATTCTTTTTGTTCACATATAACAAATCCTCGTCCAAACCAGTCAGGATTTTCTCTGTCAAAAACTTCGCCAGCCCATATTTTTGAACTTCATCCATCTAGTTTATTACATTCGTCCACTTGCCCTCATCTTTCGCCCAAACAACGACCTGTGCTTTGAAATCTTCAACGATGGCAGTAGTCAGGTCATATATACCCTTGAGCTCACGGATGTATTCAATTCCCTTCTGCTCAATGTTATCCAACCAACTGTTAAATGTTTTTGTCACCATTTTGCTTCTATGAACCTGATCTAACATCTTTTGGTTGACAGGTGATTTCGGGTCAAAAGACAGGGGAAGCTGTGAGATCGGCTGCGGGTTAGGGTTGTTAATGGCCTCAATGTACTCTGCCATTGAACGCAGAGTTTGTTTCAACTCCTTCTTGTCCTTTTCATCTTTCCATGTTTGACTGATCATCCTCTTAGTAGAAGCTTCGAGGTGGTGGACATCTATAGCTCTGGAGGCAGTACCGAGATCCACTTTCTCCACAGTGAAATCATGCACTGTTGGGTCCTACACCTCTTCCTCTGTCACTGGCCTAGCAATTTCAGCAGTCCAGTTACCAGTGCTTGGATCAATATTTATTCTGGATGTTGTCTTGAGTCTCTTGGACTTGGGGGTTTTCCCCAAACATTTGCTTACCATGTCCTCCAAGGGGACAACAAAAGGAATCACTTTTTTCTTATCAGAAATAGAACTTTCTAGCCATTTCGGTGCAGGGGCTGAGGTTGTCTTCTCGGGGTTCACTTCATTAGAGGATTTATTTGAAATCATTAATATTTCAAGGGTCTCCAGAATGGCCTCTGACTGTAACCCGGTGTCAACCTCCTCTATTCTGTTTGGGCTTAGCTCCTTGTCACCCATAGGTCCTTTTGAATCTTCTTCTGAATTCAAATCAACAACTATTGTTTTAGAAGCCTGTTTCTTCTTTTTCCTTTAGTCCTCAACCTGGTAACACGAGATGGCAGAATATCTATGAGGACTCTTCTGGATCTCTTAGTGACAGGGCTTTTCTCAGTTGATGACTTTGAAGCACCTGCACCACAGATAGCAAGAGGTTGATTAGAAGACTCTATGGGACGTGGTGATCCAACCATTGAAGAGATTTGTTGGACATTTTTATCCTGAAGTTCTCCCTGTCTCTTTTCTCTCAGCCATTTCTCAATTCTTCTTATTACTGGAAGAGTTTTAACTTCAATTCTGTCTTCTTCCTTTTTGCTCCAGTCCACCTCTAGAATGGGTAAGTGTTTTACTTTTTCAAACTGTGGATCAACCACCTGTTCTCCATCATCAGAAATTCCAGAAATATCCATGTTTAAATTGAGTGTAATTATTTGCCCCAAAGACAACCTACACCACAGCCTTCTTCTAACCTCGAATTCATCTGGGCAGTCTTCCCAATAATCCTCCAGTTTAGGAAGGTGTGAATGCCCTATTCCAGAATCTAGGTTCTCTCTGACAAATCTTTTACTGTCAAATTGAGACCTAGCAGTGAAGGATTGAAAATTGAACCTTTTGAGGTTCACCTCCAAATTCAAGGCATCAGATTTTGAATGGCATGAATAATGCCCAAGTTCAACAGGAAAAGAAATACCACAACCCCTTTTTGATGGAAATTTCTTATCAACATGTGCCAGTTGCCTACATACCTCCATCAGCACAAAATGATCAAACACATATCTAGGTAACTTCACAGGTTCACCATCAAATCCTCCAACTCTGATATAAGTGAACTCAGAAAATTGGATGAAGAAGCTACCATAGATACTGATCAGTTGCATTGCTTCACTGGACATTCTCTTACCTAGGTTCCCTGCCAATTCATAAGTCATTTTCCCAGTGAAGACATCATTAACCCTTTTGTAATTTTCATAGCAATTCTTTCTCTGCAACTATGAATAATATTCATAAATTTTACTATTTTCAGCTATGGGTGCATGGGGTAGGTCAAACCAATCTCTTGTAGATGCTAGACAATAGAATAGGTATGAAGACATATAGAAATCTCTGTTACCTAGACAATTGCTCAAACTCTGATGTAGACAGTCAGCCACTATTTTGGCCCAATCCAAATATTGTTCTCCTTGAAGGATGACTTGTATGAAAAAGTACATCCAATCTTCCCAATAATAGGCATGTTGATTGCCTCTCAGTCTGTGTAACAACACTACAATATCCCTTACTTCTTTTATCAAATGATCTCTGGTAAGTGGCCTGGGCAACCTTGAATCGCCCTTCTAAAATTTTAGTAGCTAGTTCCTCGCTATTACACTTTTGTAAGTTGGTCTTTTCTCTGAGAAATACCCATTGGAGGCAGTAATGTCAAGGCTGGAATACACCTCCTTGGGCGGTATCTTCATCACAGACATGAGGGTTTGTCTATTGACATAAAATAACACATCCCCATTTGTATTTCTGACACATCTGTCCTGGGGATCGTACCTATTCATACACTCTTGAACCAATTCTAGGCACAGTATAGCTTGAGGAAAGGTTGCGGCTTCAATTAAGCCGCTATCTACAATTTTCTTCATTGTAGGGGTTTGAACAGGGTTTCTAGCTCTTTCTTTAAATTCCTCTAAATCATATTGAACCAATGCAGTATCTCCAAATTCTGAGTGAGAATAAGTAAGGCCAGGACCATGTTCATCCCCCAAACACGTAGATTTCAAAGACATAGTTGGAGAATTACAATAAAACACTTGGAATTTTGAAAACAACAGAAATTCTAGAGATTCTTCTTTCCAGCATAAGAACTAGGAATAGCATATGGGAAACAGAACTCACCTTCAAGATATCTGAATTCACTATGAAAACTTGAATAAAAAGAGCCTTACACTTCCGGCGTTATCCTCCTCCGCATTGCACAGTATGTTAACTTGCTAAACTTGGCTTGTTCTTGGTTAATAATGGCACTAACCAGAATGAATAATTATCGCTCGGAACAAAACGTGCCAAAAATATTTGAAAAGACGTGAACTCTGATTTCTTCATTAATATCAAGTAGTATTCACGCGCCATCATGAAGTATAATGATTATCCGTAGTCTCTGCTAAATTAGAGTTCTTGGTCTCATAATGAGTTTCTGACATAATTTCCTCCAACTTTCCTACTAAATTTGACTTAGAAAGCCGTGGGAACAAATGGGACCAAAATCACCAAAACTTTGAACTATTGAACCATTGAACCTTTAGGATGTGGTTCAATGTGTTGGTTCAATATAGTGGTTCAAACATGCCAATCGGACCATATAGATAAGCAAAGGAGTGACTTACTGAAACAGGAGCTTAACTCACAAACCGTTGAACTTGAAAAGACATGGTTCAATATGAAGGTTCAAAGATGCAAGGGTTATGTAGACCAACAAAAGTTACGTGGCTTTGGTAAAAGGTTTCCAATTATGAAACAGTGAACTCTTGAACCTTGAACCCCGCTGCAGAGTACAAGCGGAAGGTTCAACGATACAATAATTACACAAGGTAACTGCGTGACCCGACTTATAAGAAGACAGAGTGTTGAACCTTAAGACCGTTGAACCATTGAACCTTGAACCCCGCCATAGAGTACGAGCAGAAGGTTCAAGTTCAACCCGAAAGTTCAAAGGCGCATAAGACAAACAAAATGACATCTTGCTTTATGAGACACTTAGACATATTGAACCATTGAACTTTGAACTTTGAGAATGGTTCAGGTTCAAAGGTTCAAACCTTAAGTAACCTTGTCTACAAAGAAAACAAACAGATACAAATTGAAGGACCAAGAGCAGATTTACGAAACAAAGGCATGACCAAAAATATAACATGGTAAACTGGCTCTTGGCTCGGGAAATATTACCAATGAATAAATAAATAAGGGGCGACTCAAAAGGTAACACTCCAGAACTTTGTTGTTGTTTTCCAGCGGCATCTTTTAGTGATGCTCTAGAACTTTGTTCCTTCATTCTTGTTGCATCTTTCAACAATGCTCTGCAACTTTGTTGCTATGTTCTGGTGACATCTTTCAATGATGCTCCAAAACTTTGTTCCTTCATTCCAGCGACATGTTTCAGCGATGCTCCAGAACTTTTTTCCTTCATTCTGGTTGCATCTTTTAGCGATGCTCTAGAATTTTGTTGTTGCGTTTTGGTGACATATTTCAGCGATGCTCTGGAACTTTGTTCCTTCATTCTGACAACATCTTTCAACGAGCTCTGGAACTTTGTTCCTTCATTCTAGCTGCATCTTTCAGTGATGCTTTGATACTTTGTTGCTTTGTTCCTGCTATGGTTGTTTAGATCGCATCCATCACCAATTCTCTAGAACTTTCTAGCCCTTCACAAATACTCCTAAATTTTTAGCCACACCCACTAATACCATTTTCTACCATCCAACACCTCTGTACCATGGAATTCATTAAAACAAATTCCTTATGCTACCACCCTCTATCATAATAATAGAAATATTATTATGGCCACTTGGAAGTCATAATTATAAACATCCCAACCCACGTCATCGACCTCATCAATAAATCTGCCAAACCATTATTAACCATCCCATCAAATGTTTCACATTAATGATGCATAAAATCATAAATGTGTTCTTGTTATCAGCAAAAGTGGAATGAATTCAAGTCGATTTATGGACGTGAGGTAAGTACAAACTCTTTCTTAATTAGGCAGTAAATTGTTATTAGGACTTAATAAATTGGTACATTTTTCCCTTTTTTCCAAAATAAGAAATCTGTGTTAACTGCACTTCAAACGAGAAAATGGTGGCACTTTTATTCTGCATATTTAGAAAGTAATAATGAACATGGAGCCCAGGTTGGCATGCTGATTTGAAAAGAGATCATGTCACCTTCTTTTCACGATTCTAACGAATTCGTAACTAGTTGTAACTTCACTATTCCATGAATCTTAGCTGGTAATATAGTTCAACATGCCCATTATTTCATCGTTTCAGCTAAGTCATACAGTTCAGTAAGCAAAGAGCAATCACGAGACAATTAACATGGGGACAAAGCAGAAATCAAAACCAGCCTCTGCTGACAAACTCCTAGCTCTGCAGAACATTACAAAACTATTCTAGGCAGCAAGATGGCTAGATTTTATAAAGAAGTTTGAGGGTTACAACCTGGAATTAGTTAAAGAATTCGTCAAGAAATTCATAGAAGGGCATTCCATAGTATGAGGGAGAAAATTCAAGGTAAGTGCCCAAACTATTTCTGATATTTTTGGAATTGAAAACGAAGGTATAAATCTGGCTGAAGAAACAAACATTCCTTATCAAAAAATGATAGAACTATTTATTTGGGAAGGGGAACCTCAACCTCAATTGGTCATAGGTCCTAGGGGTCAAAATAAGGGTATCCAAAGAATATTAATTGCAGAACCTTGGAAAACAACAGTAGCCTGGATTATTAAATATTTCACCTATGATGGCTAATGTGCCACCATTGTAGGGCCTCCTTTTCACTTGCTCATTCATTTGGCACCAAGAAATCCAAACTTAGAATCAATATCCCTACCCTCTTGTTTAATTCTCTAGTCAATATGATGGAAAGATATAAATTTGGGTTTGGACCCTTGAAACACCATGGCCTAATTGCACTAATTTGTAAGCACCAACTTTTGAAGATAGGAAAAATAGACAAGAAGTGGCAAAAATATCTTCAAAAAATTGAAGCCCTAGCACATGCAAAATCATTTGAGAGAGGGGAATCTTCTGGTATGGTTGTAGAAAACCCTAGAAAATCTTCTCCTGAACCCCAACAAACCCAAGGGACTCTAGAGGAGCAAGCACCGGACATACATACCACACCCTTCAAAAAATGATAATTCTCCTAGGGCTCACAATATTCCGGAGGCTTTGGAAACACAAAGGAATATAGAAGTTATTGTTTTTGCAGAGGAGCAAGAAACTAGTCTGTCTAGGGCTAGAAACCAATGCCATAAGTAGAGATTGTAGATCCCCCCTCCTCCATGAAGAAGTAAAAGGCTAGCTGTAGATGTAGGTTTTTCTGCCACATTTGAACACCCTCCTATTCCAAAAAGGAAGAGGCATGATAGACAGTCGAGTGTGAGTGAGACCCTAGGAAAAGATAACAAAGAAGAAGCCGTGAAACAAACTAGTCCAGATGGGAAAGAAGAAGAGGAGTCAGGGGAACAAAATCAGCCTGAGAGTGAGCCTAAGACAATCTTGCTGAGTGAACAACAATCTCCAATAGGGAATGTAGGTGAAATAGAGCAAAGCCCTCAAAAAGAGGCTAATGAAGAAAATTTATTTGATCAAAACACAAAAGTTTTTGAGCCACCCTTTTCAACAAATGTAGATAATGTAGAGCACAATCAAATGGAAATTGAATTAAGTAAATTGAAAGAGGAAATTATACAATTAAGAAATAAGGTACAACAAAGTGATGAGCAAAATTTGTATAAAAATAGAGCATTGATAAAAAAGGAGAAATAATACATCAATTGAATAAATCTTTAGAAGAAAAAGTAGGAAATTTGGAAACTAACTTGCAGCAGAAAGATGAACTCATCTCAAGCTTACAAACCCAATTGGAACAGTCTGAAGAAAAGTATCGAGGACAACTTGCAGCCCTGTCTGATAAATATGGGAAAATCAAAATATTGAATGACAATTTCACAGACTTCCTCCATGTTTTTCTAGAAAAACAAGAAAAACATAAAAAGGAATTAATGACAGCCCTCAGTCAAACTGTGGAATTAGAACAAGAGCTGTAAGAGGTAAAAACCAAACCAACCATAGAATCCAAAGAAATCCAAACAAAGCCTACAAAGATGAAATGGTTTTAGGTTCATATACCTCCCCTGTTGAGAAAATGAATTGAAAGATGTTACTTTTTAAGACAAGATGGAGTGGAGAATTCTCGATTGAAGAAGGAGTTAGTCTTGTTAAAAGAATCTTTTGACAGGCTGTATGAGGCAAAAATAGAGGCATGTAAGATAGGAGAATTGTTATTAGCCTGTAGAAAGCCTTCTAGACTATATTCTATGTTTTGAAATGAACATGCTTTAAGATGGAAGCTACTCAAAATTTCTTGCAATCTTCCTTATGATCCAGATGATAAGCAATTTTTGGTAACCTTAAAAAATTTGCCACCTGCTCAACAAAATTTGCTATGTGAATCATTTATTCATAATTTGCTTTTAGAAAAACATAATGATTTTTTCATCAATCTGTTTGTGGGAGAAGTTCAACTTAGGGCCTTTGTATCTAACCTACAAAATCAGATTAGTTGGCAAGAGAGAATTAAAGAGTATCTATAGGCAAAGAAAACAATTAGCCTTCTCGTGAGGCATCCCTATCATAAGCCATATGCATTCAAGAAACAATTTAGATTGACAAAGAAATATGAAGCCATGAAAGAAAAGTATAATGACAACCTTAGGATCTATTTTGAGGACTTCAAGATAAGTGGACTTGAATTAATGAGCAAGGCATTGAATGCATGTGAGGACAAATATACTCCTCTTCTAATGTACTTGAAGAGAAGAGAGATGATCTCCCATACTAACTTGAGATGGTCTTACAGGAGAACAAAAGCACTAGCAGAGATACTACAACTCAAAACTAAATGGATTGGCATGAGATATAGACCTCCTTTGCTCCTACAACATGCACCTACAGTTTTAGTCACTTCAAAGCAATCTCCAAGGGATTTTCAAACATGGAAGGTAAGAGTTAAATTGCACAAAGGGTTTCTCAAATACCCTGATCATCAGGATCTAGAATCAGGTGACACATATGACCTCAATGAACTGTTTGAAGGGATAAATAAGAAAAGGGAAGGAGAAAAATAGAAAGAATACTCATAGCAAAGAGCAAGAGGACCTACTCACTCTTAAGAGGGGGAGGAATGATGAGGTACAGATAACCTCATCTTAGTATCAATTTAATTACCCCTTTTGTGCAATTAGCTAACCCAAGCCTATTCCAATTTATTAGTCTTAGGAGCAATAATTGTCTATTTTGAAAGAGTATTGTATAAATCTTTGTTCTTGAATTAACTAGATTTTATCACTAATGTTGACATAATTTTGTAAAACGATTTGTGTGTCTTCTACAAGTTTTTGAATATAATGAAGTGGGAAGAATGAACATAAATGTGGACTAGAGTCAATGATTCTAGAAGTCTAGGGTGTTGGAATCGTTTGCCGTTGCACCAAAAGCTCGAGCTATCAACGCTCTCTACAAATGCCAAACTTAACCTAGATCCACGGGAGGCTCACTGCCATGTCACAAATCTTGAGGTCAGTGTTGAATGCCTCACTGACAAGGGGGTAGCTCACTACCAACAATCCCCCTCTCAGTGCAACCCGAGGGATTCAAACCCGTGACCCATGGCTCTGATACCAATTGTTGGAATCATTTGCTGTTGTGCCAAAAGATCGAGCTATCAACGCTCGCTACAAATGCCAGACTTAACCCAGATCCACAAGAGGCTCACTTCCATAACATGAATCTTGAGGTCAACGTTGAACGCCTCACTGACAAGGGGGTAGCGCACTGCCAACATAGGGTGCCAGAATTTTAAGGGACTCAGGATTGAAGACTTCAATCATTTACTACCATCTGACCATTTAGTAGTTATTTATCTTTCTATTATTTAGAAAAAAAATTAAGACATTTAAAGCTCCACTTGGAGCCTTTGTTGTATTGCATTTAAAAGAAACTTGTTTAGTTAGTTTCTGTTATCTTGTTTTTAAGACTTTTTCAGTGGTATTGATGAGCTGCCCCTAGTATCTAGGATTTTGGAAGTGATATAGAGTATCTTTGTTTTTCAAACTATTATGCTATGAATGAATTGAATCAAAATTTCTCTATGTCAAAATAGCTTTACTGAGTGATGTGTATGCAAACTGGAATTTTAAGTTGTTAATGGTGACTGTGATTTGAGTCGATAGAAGACTTCCAAAGAGCTAGACACTTGAAGGAAATAAAAATAGATAAGTACTTTGATGTTCTGTGAATGTGTTCGTTATCATTTATGTTCTATTTCTGTGTTGTTCTATTTTGAATAGTCATACTCCTCTATTTCATGATGTTATGGTAGAATGGTGTTAATGTTAACCTGTAGTGTATCATGTTTAGTTGTTTTTCAGTGAAGTGTAATCTATAGTTGTAATTTATGGAGTTATGTGTGTTGTCTTACAATTTCTGGAGTTCTAGAGTCGCTTTCTATAAAGAGAAATTCTGGAACTTGTGCCTAGTTCAAGAGTTAAATATAAGTTGATAGTGTGAATTTAGAATTGAAGTATTTCCTGCTTTCTTAGTGTTGGTTTATAGATTTTCCACGTAACTCTATTTTCTCATGCCCATACAAGTGACAAATGTAACAACAGTTGAATCAGTTGCAATGGTATTTTACGACTCTGCTTATTTACCAAGGTGCAACTACCTTCTTATGATATTCAATGAATGAAAACTCAGATTACTTTTAACCAGAAAGAAAATAAAAGGTGGTGCTTTTAACCAGAAAGCATAAAGGCTATATATCCCAAAAATAACTAAATTCAAAGAAGTACAAAGACTTCAGCAACAATAAACTCAACTAAATCGATAAAGAATTCCACCATATATCATACAATCACCACCATAAACCATATACCGAAAGATAGATAATTCATAGTAGTCAGCAAGAATTAAAGATATCCAACCACTTCGATATAGAAATACAATCAACATCAGCAGCAATATATCCAACATAAGAAGAATATAAATTCAAACAACCATAACACAAAGTTTACGATTATCCAAACTCCACTATATTGATTTCTATTCCATATATAAAAGTAATTTAACAGAAAGCAAAAATTAATCTATCACCAACACAAAGTTTGCCAAAAGATCCTAAACACTGACATGCTCGCTAAATTTATAGCCATGTCTCCCAATAACTATCTTTCAAAGATAACGGCTTCTTGAAGACAACCGGTTATAAAAAGGTTTTTAAATTAACATAATTAAAATAAAGGGCCCTCCAGAGCCAATAGTTTTTGAGCAAATATGGAAATAATACTAAAGCATATGAAAAGAAAGCTAATTAATGATAGCCACATCCTCTGCTTCAACATTATCTTCTTGTGTCGCTTCCTTCTCCTTCACCTATCCATCGCTAGCTCCTACATCTACTTGTGCCACCTGTGCCCTCAGTCTTGCCTTGTATGCCTTGTACCTGTTGATAATGGGTGATAATGATACGCCGGTTGGAGTCCCAGTCATGCTGATTTGACGCTTCCTTTTACTCACTGCTCTATCAACATTACTCACTTTTTGATGAATGTCATCCAACCCACTTTTGACAGTCTTGATATAAGCATCAATCCTTGCAAGTTTACCAAGTGAATCCCCTGTTATGATATCATAATTCACTATCTCTTTGGTCACCAATTTCTTAAAATTTTGTTTGATTTCTTTAATATCCAACAACTTATCATCATCGTCTGCAGTGGCTTCTATTTCTAAGATGGAAAAATTGGTTTTGATTCCTCTCATTTCTGAATAATAAACTATGATAGCATTTCTCATTTCATCCTTAGCTAATATCAAGACACATAACTTCCACTCAATTATGTCAGCCCACACAGATGCATCTAATTCTTCAGGACCATTTAAAACTTTCTCAACCACTAAGATATTGAGATCTATGTTGGCCATTTCTTGTATCTCGTTCGAAGTTGAGGAAAGGTTGTTATGGTCATTTCTAGCAGTTTGGAACTCAACTATCAAAGTCTCTATTTTACTAGAAATAGAATCAAATAATTTAACAGCTTCTTTAATGAACATGAGAACATCTAAAACCACTTTTTCCACCCACTGGTCCATGGCATTGCTCAGGGGTCGGGATTGTTTTATTTGTTGTAATAAATTTGGATCAGAAGCACTAATACTCAAGTTAGGCAAGGCATTTTATGATTCTGTAGTGACTTTTAGAATAGATTAAATGAAAAGAGATAGTCAACTTACTTGACTTTCACTAAAAATTTTGCATGATAAATATCCCCTTCAATGGTGGAGGGTCCCATATCTACTCTACTCAAGTTGAAGTCTACTTCAGTGACTTCATTCTCATTTTTACCTCCAACAGGATCAACTATTTCCAAAAAGTGGTGTCCTGTGTCAGAGTTAGCCACCATTCTTGACATTCTCTTAGGCTTCTCAGGCTTGGGTATTTCTTGTAAGAGTTTCGCCACAGTATCAACATCGGCATCCATCGTAGGAGTATACCTTTCTTTTTTCTCTACTACCTTTCTTAACCAGGAAGGGGATAAGGAAGGAACATTAACACTTCCAATCATATTCATTGCACCATTTGAATGCACAGGAGGGGAATTGTGCTCCGAGGGATTATTTGGAAGAGGTGAATTTGAGGACTCAACAAAGATTGTAACATACTATCTTCACCCAATAGAGTAAAAATTAGAGAATCACTGTCACTTACAAATGGAGGTGTAGGGGGCACATGGTCTGCTTGTAATGATGAAGCAACCATCTAGCATTACTTTTCATTGGTTGATCATCCTGTTCGCAGGTAATCTTCAACTTGTTAACATCATCATCAGGCTGCTCACCGTCACCACCCAATTGTGAGCCAACTCTGTGAAGAGCTGGATTCAAACTTGAGGATCTTCTCCTGGTGTGGCTAGGTTGGGCTTTATTCTGTGCTTGAGTAGATGAATCCTTAGGTGCTGCTGAACCAGCCTGCTCTCTAAACTTTCCTTTCATTCATTTTTCCATTCTTATTATAGGATAGGAGCGCAACAGGAGATTAGTACATTCTTTATCAGACCATTTAACATGAGGTAGTGGTTATAGATAGGCATTTTGATAGCCTTCATCCAAGATATTAGAATTATCATCAACCAATTCAGGAACTTGTATTGGTAGTTCAAATGCACGGACCTAATCAATACTCAACCTCTTCTTTGCACTTCTCTTTCGTCAAGGCAATCTTCCCAAAAATCTTCTAACTAGGGTTTGTGCTGGTATGAACCACCACCATGCATATTCCTTTTTACAAAATTCTTATTGTCAAAGGCCACACGAATAGACAACCTATGAAGATTGAATTCGGCTAATAATTTCTCAGCACCTTTAGCAATATCGTTGCTCTTATAGAAATAAAATGAAAGAGACACAGGGAAAGAATACCCTCTTTTCTTCATCGCATGGTATTTTGTATTAACCACTTCCATTTGACGACATACCTCAAGAAATATGAGATAGTCAGATGGGTACCTCGACTGTTTCACTAGAGTACTTTCATAACCTCCAATTCTTAAGTATGAAAAGCAGTCCAATCACACATAAAAGATACCAAAATTCATCATCGAGGCAGCCACTTGTGTAGAGAACCTCTACTCTAACGAGCCCTCAATTTCTTTAACAAGAAACATGGAAAAATCATCATTAATGTGACGAAAACCTTTCATACTGGTATTTCTCTGCAACTGTAGAAAAGTCTGGAACATAGGTGTGCCTAGGGCAGGAGCTCCTTGAGCTCTTAAACTGGGCCAAGCAACCTCTTTAGTGGCTAACATGTATATTAGCTGAGAACACCTTTGCAAGTTAGCTTTGTGCGAGAAATTTATCAATTGCTCGTGCATGCATTCACTGATAATTCTCTCCCAATCTATGTGGTGATCTCTATAGATAAGTAGTATAAATAGACACATCCAATACTCAAAAGAATCTAAATCTGTGCTTCCAACCACATGATGCAAGAGGGTAATCATATCAGAAATATCCTCCTTAAAATGGCCCCTTTTTAGATTGGTAAGAAGTCACGATTTTCCCTTCTTCTCAGCTTCCAACCATGTTTTAGCAATGTGGTATTCACACCAATCCTTTTTCTCATAATAATATGTCCAAGTAGAAGACATTGAAACATTAACGTTCTCCTCATACTCATCTAAATTCAAAGCAAAAGCCATAGATTCAGCATCAATCCGAGCAATTACAGAGCCATCACGAGCTCTTATCTCCTGATCATCTGAAAAATAGTTATTGGCACACGCGATTATCAAGTCTAGATAGCACACAAGTGGAAAATCTCTAGCCCAATCCAAACCACTTCTTACAATCTTATTAGCTAGGGGGGTTCTACCCTCAGGTTGCATTCTTCTCCAAAAATAATTAAGGTTGATGTGACCCGATTTAGTATCCTTTACATTAGACAATCCGTTCTTCAACATAGGAACCATAGGAACCATAGGGTCCCCTTAGAATTTAAATTTCATCTTTACCAGCTTGAAAACCCAATCAGCCAATAACTTATAAATATTTACAGGCACAACAGAACTCCACAATACAGGGGAAGGACTATGAAGATTCATGAAAACAAAGGGTTTTCACCACCAAAGAACTTCTGTATTTAAGGAAAATAGAGAAAATGAGAGAGAGAGAGAGAGAGAGAACTAAGCTGACCTGTTTCTCAAGAATTCTGTGAACTTCTCAGTGTATGGTGGATTCCACTCTACAACGTAATCCCCTTTGAAAAATTATGAATACTTTCTCGGTGGGACGATTAACTTATTCAGTCTTCATATCACCTCTCATAAATTCCAATAAATGTTGGCGGCAGATCAAGTCTTGAAATTTGTAATATCCCTTGCAATTTCCCTCTGAAAAGGGTGCCCACATACTTTCACATATTTTGAATTAAATGTGAAATGACAAGTGTCATTCCACCCCAGTTCTTGCCAACTCAACAAAGGTGCCAAGGGAGTAGCTAGCACATTCGGTTGACGAGTCAAAGATTTATTGAACTTTTGAACCACAAGATTTGAAAGCTCAAAAGTTTAAAGAACTTCTGACCTCCCGACAACAAAGGTTTTCTTTTAAATGAAGGCAACCAAGACCGATGATGAAAAAGTATTAGAGATGCAAGACTTAGAGACTAGTTAGGAAGTCGGGCAGTTCATGAACTTTTGAACCTGTCGACTTAGGTTCAAAGACTCAAAGATTTTTTGACAAAACACAAAAATGACTAAGTAGAAGGCACAACTTGGGCAAGGAAGAGGACAATGATGAGTAAAAGAATAGGGACTTTCCTAAGACATAAATGCTTTAGCAAAATTTTGAAAATGGGGTAACAACAGGCTCTAATTAGGGACAGGTCTAAGGAGGACAGAGAGAATCCAGACAAACTTTGGCAACAAAGCCTTATTCAGAAGGGCGATAGATTCACACCAAAAACATGACAACAGAAACATGAAAGACAAGGAAAGAAACTATAGTTCAAGGCAGGGCTCAGGAGTGTTACCAATTGTATAGCTTCAGATCTTGCCCATTGTAGGCAAGAGGCAACGGTGTCCTGTCAGGATATGCCAGTAGAAATGCATTCTCTCCAATGACTTGTCTAATCTGGAAAGGCCCCTTCCATATAGAATCAAACTTCCTATGGGCCCCCTTCAGCTCTCTTCTCTTGTCCCATAAAAGTACTAAGTCTCCCACAACAAAACTTATTTGCATAGCTTTCTTATCAAAAATCTTCTTAACATCTTGCTGGTGGTTGGTAATCCTATCCACAACAACTTCTCTTTCTTCCTCCAACTTGTTCAAGTACATTATCCTCTTTTCCAATGCTGATTGAAATTGTTCACCTTCAATTGCCTTCCATAAATTTAGTGCAAATAATTTCAAAGGAATGGGAATTGCACTGTCAATCCCATAAACTAGTTGAAAAGGGGACATACCAGTGGCTCTTTTGTAAGTTGTTCTATCTACCCAAAAGAGCATCATATAAACTCCTATTCCATCTTCTTTGATTTTTATCCACTAGCTTTTTGACAATTGAAATGAGATTCTTATTACTAGATTCAGCTTGCCCATTGCCTTGTGGATAATAGTCAGATGAGTGGGCAAGGCTGATACCATAATCTTAATAGAAAAAGAGTAAATTCATAAGAGGAGAAACTGGTGGCATTATCAGCTACAATCCTTTTAGGCACACCAAACCTAAGCAAGAGATTCTCTTTCATGAAATTACAGACTACCTCATAGGTGGTGTGTTTAACAAGGATTTCTTCCACCCATTTGGTAAATTAATCTGTAGCTGTTAGGATATGAGTATGTCCAACACTGGAATTGGGGTTAATAGGTCCAATGAAGTCCAATCTCCATTGCTGAAATGGTTCATCAATCACTACCGACTTTAGAGGCAATGCTGCTAACTGAGGTCTACTGGCAAAACTTAAGCACTTCTCACATTTAGATACCTAGTTATAGGTGTCCTTGAACATGCTTGGCCAATAAAAACATTGTCTTGAGATTTTGAAAGCAGTCACAGATGTTGAGAAATGACCTCTGTAGGCTTCATTATGAAAGGTCTCCAACAGTTTCTTCTACTGTTCATTATCTATACACCTTAAAAATGTTCCATCCACTCCCTTTTTGTATAAATTCCCTTCGCAGATAACATACTTGTTAGCTTTAAGATTCAGATTTCTTCTCTCTTTTGTAGACAGGTGGGGTGGGCAGTCACTATATGTTAGAAAGTAAGAAACATTAGAAAACCAATCATCAGTAGTACTTTTGAAAAGAACCAGAGGCAACTCTTCATCTTGATTAGCCTTATTCTCAGCAATCATTCTACATAATCCTTTACCTCTGATCAAATTAGTAGGTTTGGTTTCAACATCATATTCTTGAACTTTAGCTATCCAGGCTCCTTTGTTATTACGTCCGATTTCTTGTTGTGTAAGGATATTTTTTACAATAGACTCTAGAACATAGATAACTGCATGTGAATGTAGAATGTAAAACCTAAAGCTTTTTAAAGCTTTCACTACTGCATATGCATGTTTCTCTAGTGCATAATATTTCAATTCATGTTTCTTTAACGACACACTCATGAAAGCAATTGGAGCTTCAATCCTTTGTTCATTCTTTTTGTAGTAAAATAGCTGATAGGGTGTGTTCTAATGCGTAACAATAGATAATAATTTTTTTTTTGAAATTGGGATGCACTAATGTAGGTACATTGGCAATAGTTGTCTTAATCTCCTCAAATGCCTATTTACCTTCATCACTCCATTTAAAAATAGGATGGTTTTTCATCATCTCAACAATATGTCTAGTTAGCTTAGCAAAATCAGGAACAAACCTTCTCAAAAAATTTACTTGACCAAAGGACCTTGTATTACTTTGGGTCGTAGGTAGGCTCAGCTGCTAGATTGCTTTGACCCTCTCAGGATCAATTTTGATACCATCCTTGGAGACAGTGTGACCTAACAGTTTCCCTTCCGTCACAACAAAAATTAACTTTTTAGGATTTAAAGAAATGCCATGTTCTCTACAGCGCTGCAACACCACCTCCAGATCATGCAAATGGTCAGTGCTTTTCTTAGAGAAAACTATTAAATCATCCAAATAAATGACAATGATTTTATTCTTCAGATCACCAAATGTTAAATCCATTGCCCTTTGGAAAGTGGCCCCTGCATTGATAAGGCCAAATGGCATCCTACTGTAAGCAAAAAACACCAATAGGGGTAGTGAATGTTGTTTTGTGTTGATCCTTTGGGGCTACCTCAATCTGATTATACCCTGAAAACCCATCTAGCATAGACATCATCTCTAAACCAGATACTGTTTGCAATATATGATCCATCACAGGTAAGGGATAGTTATCTTTTAGAGAAGCTTGGTTTAGATTTTGAAAATCAACACAAATCCTTATTTCCCCATTCTTCTTTTTGATAGGAACAATGTTATCCACCCATGTAGAGTGGTGAATGGGGTAAATAATATTCACCTTCAACATCTTGTCTATCTCACTGGAAATAGCCTCAGATACTTTAGGGTTGTAAGTCCTCTATTTCTGCCTGAAGGGAAAAGTACCGGGCTTTAATGGAATGTGGTGCTGCATTCTCCCATCTCTAAATTTCATTAGGTCTGCATAGCACCACACAAAAACATCTTTGTAGCGAATAAGAAAAGAAGTTAAATGCTCTCGCTCTTTTAGAGAGCAACACTTCCCAATACCAACAATCTTTGGATCCTGCTCAGTGCCAATATTAACTCGATCATAATCAGCTGATGATTTGATTGAAACTTTGCTTTTCTATTTCAGATACTGATCATGTTGGTTGAAAAGGTCCTCTAGTGAGACCAAGCCCTTGGGAATTTTATTTCCTTTCAATTGGATCACTTCATATCCCCGACCATTGTGAGAATTGGCCACTCCTTCTAGCACATCATTACTTTCATCAAGACCCCCTTCAAAGAACACGTTTGCAAATGACTCAGCTTTTTCTAAGAAAGATATAATTTCCCTATAATTGTTAAATAACTACCAATGATTGATGTTGTCAGGCATGTTGGGTTGATAGACCACGTCAACTCTGTAAGGTTTATCTTTGAAGTCTGGGTAACGTAACAGGAGAGATGCAGACACTACCAATGAATCAACTCGAGTGTTCTGATCCCTACGCATAGCTTCTATTGAGAAAGCATCAAAATTTTCTATGCAATTCCACACTCTATTTCTGTAGTGCCTCAACCTTCCATTTTTCACTGTATATATTTTTCTTACTTGCTTAACAATCAATTCAGCATCACCCCTAGCTCTCAGCTGCTTAATACCTTTTTCTTTGGCCAATGCTAGCCCTAGCAACAAAGCTTCATATTCTGCAGTGTTATTGGTTTTTTCAAACTCCAATTTGTAAGCAAAAGGAAACTTAAAATCATTAGGGGAAATTAGAACTACTCCAGCACCAGAACCTATAGTAGAACAACTGCCATCAAACTTCAATGTCCACACCTCATTGGCTAGATCAGGACTTATTAGATTTTCATCATCTCCCATCATCAAGGTGCACATGTATGTAACAGGCCCAGTTTCTACATATAAAATGTCTACCCTTGGGTCCCCTAACTTCAGTACAGTGAACTTGGCCTTAGGTTAAGGGTTTAGGTGTACTCTCTTCCCATCTACTGGTATCCGGGCATGTGACCAGTCCATCTGAATCTCTCCTCCCAAGTCTCTATAGAAACTGTGACTTAGAAGCATCCCATAGCTTGCAGGTATATCTGCCACTAAAATGGTTAACTTCAATATCTTCATAGGATAAGTGGCAAGGGTGACATGTGCATCTTTGACTTGACCTGGGATAGGTATTGGAGAGCCATCCATGGAAAAACACCTACCATGTGAGGATGTATAAGATAAACCTAGAGATTTAGCAACCTGGGTGGGCATTACATTATGAGAGGCTCCAGAGTCGATGACACAATGGCTTAATTTATAACCAGCAATGTATAACGACACATAGAAAGGTTCTGGTTTTTCAAAGGGGTTTTGAGGACTAGGTTCTTAGGAACGGGAATTTAAGCAATTTTTTTTTCCAGCATGGGCCTCACTATCATTTGACACCTGAGCATTGCAATGAGAGGGAGATGGCTCTTGCTTGACATATCTAACCAGTCCATCTAGTTCAGAAGGGTTGAGCCTAAGGTATTTGACTTGTGAGATTTGGATTTTAGTATTTTTATAAGAATCAATGATGTCAAAAGAACTAGAAACAAGAGCTTCAGAAGAAAATGTAGAGGGTACCTCAGGAGATGCAACTTTGGGTGTATTACTCTCTGTCTTCTTAGAACTGGCATTGTTCTGTCTTGAAAAAATATATTTTGGAGTAGAAGAGGAACTACTAGGTCGGCCTTAAGGATTTTTCCCTTTTGCGCTTGTTGTCCTCTAGTGAATATTGCACAATTGGGACTATCGATCTCTATATACACATACTCCCCACCTTTAGGGTCTAATTCATATTCAAAGAAATTAACACTCACGTCATTGGATGGAGAAGGTTCTTCTATGTAGGGTTCTTTTGTATGCTCATTCATCAAGAGCATCTGCATGAATCGGACCATCTTTGGATATGATGCCCCATCATGATCAGAAGTTAGATGGAAGTTACACATCATATGATTTTTCTTGCTGGTAGAAGGACCAACTTCAATTGCTAACCTCTAGGTTGGACCAGGTAAGGGTAAGGTTCTGTTATAGTTCCCCTGGGGACCATGATCTTTCCTTGTTACATCTTGATAAAAAGGCTGCTGGGAGCCTTTAGGCATCTACCTCTTCAAGGTAATTATGTCATTGGCCAACCTTTGTATGATAGGGTCGATAGAGTTAATTGCTGAAGGTTTACCTGTCTGCAATTCCTTCTTCCATTTGCCAACAATTATGAGATCATCTTCAATCGTAATTGCCAGGGATTGGGCTGCTACCAAGTTAGCAACACCTTCCCTGTTTATAGCATAACTGACATCGGGAGGAAGGGATTTGATAAAGAAGCATTTCAACAGTCCATCACCTGGCATCACATTGTTACGAATTATATTTGTAAGTTTGTTAAATTTAGCTATGAACTGTCTCATTTGTTCACATACTTCTTTCTTCATTGAAGAGAGTTGAGCTACCAATGTGTGCTTATTGTCAATAGTTTTGAACCTATATCTTCAAACTGTTGCCTCATGGTGGCCCAGTCTCTAATGGATGCATTAGGTAAATGGTAAAACCACTCAATTGCGGCATCAATGAGGGACTCAACAAATAACTTAATAGATACATCTTCATGCTACACCCCCAAGATAGAATAGGCTATGAAAAAGGCATTTATGTGTTCATCTAGAGTGACCTTTCCATCACCTCTAAATTTTGGTACAATTTTACTAGACCCCCTAGGTAAATCATGCAAGTTTACTTCAGTGACTTCATTCTCATTTTTACCTCCAATAGGATCAACTATTTCCAAAAAATGGTGTTCTGTGTTAGAGTCAGCCACTATTCTTAACATTCTCTTAGCCTTCTTAGGCTTGGGCGTTTCTTGTAAGAGTTTGGCCATAGTATCAACATCGACATCCATCGTAGGAGTACACCTTTTCTTTTTCTCTACTACCTTTCTTAACCAGGTAGGGGATGAGGAAGGAACATTAACATTTCCAATCATATTCATTGCGCCATCTGAACGCATAGGAGGGGAATTGTGCTTTGGGGGATTATTTGGAATAGGTGAATTTTGAGGACTCAACCAAGATTGTAACATACTATCTTCACCCAATTGAGTAAAAATTAGAGAATCACTATCACTTACAAATGGAGGTGTAGGGGGCACATGGTCTACTTGTAATGATGAATCAGCCAATCTGGCATTACTTTTCATTGGTTGATCATCTTGTTCGCAGGCAATCTTTAACTTGTTAACATCATCATTAGGTTGCTCACTGTGACCACCCAATTGTGAGCCAGCTTTGTGAAGAAATGGGTTTGAACTCGAGGATCTTCTCCTGGTATGGGTAGGTTGGGCTTTATTCTATGCTTGAGCAGATGAATCCTTAGATGCTATTGAACCAACCTACTCTCTAAACTTTCCTGTCATCCATTTTTCTGTTCTTCTTATTACAGGATAGGAGCACAACAGGAGATTAGTACATTCTTTATTAGACCATTTAATAGGAGGTAGTGATTGCAGAGAGGCATTTTGATAGCCTTCATCCAAGATATTAGAATTGTCATCAATTGAGTCAAGAACTTGTATTGGTAGTTTGAATGCATGGACCTGATTAATAGTCAACCTCATGAAACCTCTTCTCTGCACTTCTCTTTCGTCGAGGCAATCTTCCTAGAAATATTCTAGCTGGGGTTTGTGCTTGTACGAACCACCACCATGCATATTCATTTTTACAAAATTCTTACTGTTAAAGGCCACACGAATAGACAACCGATGAAGATTGAATTTGACTAATAATTTCTCAGCACCTTTAGCACTGTCGTTGCTCTTACAAGAATAAAATGAAAGAGACACAGGGAAAGAATACCCTCTTCTTCATTACATGGTATTTGGTATTAACCATTTCCATTTGATGACATACCTCAAGAAATGTGAGATAGTCAGATGAGTACCTTGGTAGTTTCATTGGAGTACTTTCATAACCTCCAATTCTTAAGTGCAAAAAGTGATCGAATTGCACATAAAAGCTACCAAAATTCATCACCAGGGCAGCCACTTTCGCAGAGAACCTCCGCTCTAACTAGCCCTCAATTTCTTTAACAAGCAACATGGAAAAAACATCATTAATGCGATGAAAAATATTTCATACAGGCATTTCTCTGCAATTGCAGAAAAGTCTAGGACACAGGTGTGCCTAGGGCGGGAGTTCCTTGAGCTCTTAAACTAGGCCAAGCAACCTCTTTAGTGGCTAACATGTATATTAGCTGAGAGCACATATGAAAGTTAGCTTTCTGTGGGAAATTTATCAATTGCTCGTGTAGCACATTTGCTGATAATTCTCGCCCAATCTATGTGGTGATCTCCGTAGATAAGCAATATAAATCAGCACATCGAATACTCGAAAGAATCTGAATCCACACTTCCAACCACACAATGCAAGAGAGTAATCATATTAGAAATTTCCTCCTTAAAATGGCCCCTTTTTAGATTGGTGGGAAGTCTCAATTTTCCCTTCTTCTTAGCTTCCAACCATGTTTTCGCAATACCGTTCTAACACCAATCCTTTTTATCATAATAATGTGTCCAAGAAAAAGACACTGAAACATTAGCATTCACCTCATACTCATCTCAATTCAAATCAAAATCCACATATTCAACATCAATCCTAGCAATTACAGAGCCATCATGAGCTCTTATCTCCTGATCATCTGGGAAATAGTTAATGGCACACACAACTATCAAGTCTGGACAACACACAGCAAGTGGAAAACCTCTAGCCTAGTCCAAGCCACTGCTTACAAGGTCTTATCAGCTAGGGGGGTTCTACCCTTAGGTTGCATTCTTCTCCAAAAATCATTAAGGTCGATGTGATCCAATTCAATATCCTTTACATTGGACAATTCATTCTCCACCATAGGAACCATAGGGGCCCCTTGGAATTTAAATTTCATCTTTACCAGCTTGAAAACCTAATCAGCTAATAACTCAGAAATATTTAAAGGCATAATAGTGTTAGACTTAGGGCATACAACTAAGAGGGGGGGTGAATTAGTTGTGCAAAAATTTCTCCATTTAAACACTTAAAACTTCTTAGTGATTAGCAGTATATTAATCATGAACTAAAATACATTCAAATCAAGAGCAGAAACACATCAACACATAAGACACCAAGATTTTGACGTGGAAAACTTGGTTAAGGGAAAAACCACGGGGTGATTAACCCAAGATTGTATTCTCTGTTAGAAGAATAGAAAGAACAAAATGGCACATGCCAATTAGGGCTCACTGCCTGAGCACATTGCTCACAAGAGGCTCACTACCTACAAGAGGCACACTGTCTACAAAGAAATAAATATCACATACATGAACTAGAGAATATCATCTTCACCATGCTTGAATCAGTTCCATTTAAGCCAAATACTTCTGCTCTATCTTTTGCTCTCCTCCTCTCTACCACACTCTCATCACCACAAAATCAACTTCAAACTAACTTTGCAATCCTTTATTTATACAAGGCATCAACTTAGAAATGATCATCTAAGTCAGCAAACATTCATAAGATCATCCGCCAGATGCATAACTCATTTGGTCAACCTGTCTCAAGAAGAACACCATCATCTAGAAGTTACTCTTCAATTGCGAGCTCCAACTTCAATGCGGACCACCAACACAAACTGGATATGATCCAAAGACCTCTACAAGATTTCTTGAATCACCAAGAACATCCACACTTCTTCTGCTTACTAAAATCCTTCTCTCCTTCATCCGGAACCTCAAGAACACAGTCTGTCATTACTGTCACAAAGGAATAGATTCTTCCAGACCTTCAAACCGTGAACCAATAGAGTTGATACACCACAAAGACTTCCTTAGCACTCCCTTAAATCTGTAGAATAGGAAACTTCATTTCTGGATCTCACCAGACCTTTCTTGTTACACTCTGTCACCTCTGAACACCTACTGGAACCGGTTTTACTTAAGCAGCCACAACTTCTTCATATCTTCATGTGGACCTCTGAAATCTCTACTGGATCACATGCAAACACATATCTACAAACCCTTTAATCTGCATCCTCTGATCCTCATCCTATCTTGGACTTTTGCCTTACAGTCATCACTGTTCTTCACTGTTCCTGATTGAGACTAATTTTCTTAATATCCTCAGCTCACGGCTCATCCAAACCTTATCATTAATGCAACAGGAGTGTGTTGACATCAATGACAATACTAGTTAGGCCCATACTTGCAACAATCTCCCCCTTTGTCATTGATGACAACATAAGATGTGAAAAAATGTTTTAACCATCAAGTCAAGAACTTCTTCTTACTGTCACAGCTCCCCCTATCAGCATCAATCATTCACATGTCTTCTCTCCCTTTATTTCTCCCCCTTTGATCAGAAACCACTTGTTTTTCACATGTCTTCTCTCCCCCTTTGACATCAATGGCAAAGGGTACATACTTGCAATTCCAACACTTTATAGTCATACCTGCTGCTCCCCCTGAGTAGCAGCTCCCATCAATCTGGATCACAAGATATTGACTATGATATCCACTGGACTGATGCACCTCAGTGCACCTTAGTTCATCACCGGAGGGTCAATAACCCCTAACTTCTCCCTGAGATACTCAAAAGAGTCCTTAGGTAGAGGTTTAGTAAAGATGTTTGCAATCTGATCCTTGGAGGGTACAAACTCCAATCTGACTTCATTCTTGTTCACTTGCTCTCTCAAAAAGTGAAACTTGATGGATATGTGTTTAGTCTTTGAATGCAACACTGGATTCTTAGATATATTTATAGCACTTGAATTATCACAGAAGATTGTGATAGGTTCCTCATACTCCACTTTGATATCTCTTAGCATCTGCTTCATCCACAAAACTTGAGTGCAACTACCTACTGCTGCAATATATTCTGCTTCAGTTGTAGACAGAGATATTGCCTCTTATTTCTTGCTTAGCCAAGAAACCAATCTCTTCCCCAAAAAGAATGCTCCACCACTGGTACTCTTCTGGTCATCTACATCTCCTGCCCAATCGACATCTGTATATGCATGAAGAGAGAAATCATAATCTCTAGGATACCACAGACCATACTCAACCGTCCCTTTTAGATATCTAAAAATCCTCTTGATTGCCATGACATGGGATTCTCTAGGATCAACTTGGAATCTAGCAACAAGACCAACAGCTTGCATAATATCTGGTCTAGTTTGAGTGAGATACAACAATCCTCCAATCATTGATCTGTACTTTATCTGGTCTAGTTTGAGTGAGATACAACAATCCTCCAATCATTGATCTGTACTTTGTCTGGTCTACCTTAAGAGAGTCATCATCTTTGCTCAACTTGCATTCAGTTGCCATGGGAGTATTCATTGGCTTTGAATCTTCCATCCCAAATTTCTTCAATAATTCTTGCACATATTTGGTCTGAGAAATGAACATTCCTTTCTTTGTTTAAGTAATTTGCAGACCCAAGAAGAAATTCATTTCACCAAGCATAGATATCTCAAACTCACTTTTCATTTGATTTGCAAAAGTTTTACACATACTATCTCTTCCTCCAAAGATGATATCATCAACAAATACTTCAACAATCAAGATGTTTTCATAATCAATTTTGAAATATAAGTTACTATCAGTAGTACCTTTATTGAAACCAATCTTCAAAAGATGCTTATCCAATCTTTCATACCAGGCTCTTGGGGCTTGCTTTAATCCATACAGTGCCTTCTTCAACTTGCAGACCATATCACCATGATCAGACAACTGAAATCCATCTGGTTGTTCTATATACACTTCTTCTTCCAAGTCACCGTTTAGAAAGGCAAACTTGACATCCATCTGATATACCTTGAAATCCTTGAAGGTAGCAAATGCAAGAAATAATCTGACTGATTCAATTCTTGCCACCAGAGCAAAAGTTTCTTCAAAATCAATTCCTTCTATTTGAGAGTAGCCCTTGCAGACCAATCTGGCTTTATTTCTGATTACTTCACCAACTTCATTTAGTTTGTTCCGGAAGACCCATTTGGTTCCAATCACATTCTTGTTTCTAGGTCTGGGAACAAGATCCCAAGTGTAATTTTTCTCGATTTGCACCAGCTCTTCCTCCATTGCTTTGGTCTGGTTTTCATCATTGCAAGCTTCATTCACTGTCTTAGGTTCAATCTTGGAAATCAAACAATACTCTTCTGAATCTTGAGCAATTCTCCTTCTTGTTAGTACTCCTTTGCTTTTATCACCCATGATCTGATCTTCAGAGTGGTTCAGTCTTACATACCTGGGAACTTTAGGAATTTCTTGCACTTCTGATTCTTGATCAGGCTCATTGAAACTCATTTCTTCTTCCCAGTATACTGGATTAGCTTGAATCTAACTAACAGATGAGGCTTGGGCTCCTTGAGTTAGAACACCATTCTGATCATCTTCATCATATTCATAAAACCTTGAGGGTTTCTCAATTCCCTCATCAACCTTCACATTTGTACTTTCTATCATCTTTCTTAGTCTTTTGTTATAACACCGGTATGCTTTGCTTTGAGTAGAGTAACCCAAGAATATTCCTTCATCACTTCTAGCATCAAACTTTCCTAGATCTTCATCTCTTTTAATGTAACATTTGCTACCAAAAACTCTGAAATACCTTATAGTAGGAGTGATGCCAAACCAAATTTTATAAGGAGTCTTACCAGTATTGCTTCTGATTTGAACTCAATTGAGAGTATAGACTGCAGTGTTGATAGCTTCTCTCCAATAGATATGAGGAACATTTGCTTCCATCATCATGGTCCTAGATGCTTCCTGTATGGTCCGGTTGTTTCTTTCCACTACTCCATTTTGCTGTGGAGTCCTAGGAGCAGACAACTGTCTCTTTATTCCATGTTTCTCACAGAACTCTATGAACTCACCGGATGTCAATTCTCCACCTATATCAGACCTTAGACATTTCAATTTCAATCTGGTTTCATTCTCTACCATAGCCTTGAATATTTTGAATTTCTCAAAAGCTTCTGATTTTTCTTTTAGAAAAGTTACCCACATCATCTGGGAATAGTCATCAATTAGTAACATGAAGTATCTATCACCTTGCATACTCCTGATTCTTGACGGGCCACAAAGGTTAGTATGAACTAAGTCCAATAATCCGGTAGAAGACAGTTCCTTAATCTTGAATGTGATACTGCTCAACTTACCCAACTGACATTCTTTGCACAAGCTATTAGTAGGTTTCACCAATTTTGGAAGATCTCTTACAGCCTGAGTATTCCTTATCTTGATGATATTATCAAAATTCACATGACACATTCTCCTATGCCATAACCAGCTCTGATCAACTTGAACAAATAAGCAACTTTTACCAGTGCCAACCAAGTAGAAGATATTACCTTTAGTTTGGGTACCGGATGCAATATCTATTCTAGGGCTTTCAAAGATCTTGCATTTTCCATTCTTGAACCGGAGATCATAGCCTTTGTCCACCAACTGTCCAACACTGAGAAGATTGTGCTTCAAGCCTTGAACATATAGAACATTACCGGTTTTGTTCCTTCCATCAAAAGAAATAATTCCTCTTCCTCTGATTCTACCAGCAGAATTATCACCAAACTTCACCACTCCTCCTTCATACCTTTTCAAATCTATGAACTTATTTTTGTCACCTATCATATGGTGAGAGCAACCACTTTCAATGACCCAATCATCCTTTTCTTCAACTTGGGCAGCCAGGGCTCTTTCTACAACTTTATGAGTGACAGATACAGAGGCTATTGGTTCTTCTTCTTTGATGGCAATAAACACCCATTCACTTCTGGATTTGTATCCAGTCTTTGATTCATCATTTGTTACTCTTTCACTATCATCTTCTTCATGAACATAGTAACAATTCTTTTGGAACCTTGATCTATTAAGATTTGGCCTTGAAAATCTTTCCGGACATTTTGAGGCAAAATGACCAATCTTATTACAGTTAAAACACTTAAAAGACAATTTTCCTTCATACTTAATGGATCCTCTTGACAGTCTCTTTGCAATAAGGGATTCAAGTTGAGCAGTTTCTACTTCTTCTTCTTCCAGGTCTTTTCTTGCTTTTTCATACCATGACAGTTTCCTTGATGAGTTTGTTGGCAAGAGACACTATATGGATTCATGGTTGTTGTCATTGATGGCAACAAAGGTCATCCCACATATCCGCAAGTCATGGTGTGTCTCTACCGGAAGTCAGAATGAAGATTGTTGTGGTCCGGTGAACAAGAATAGAGCTTATGGCAAGGTCCGACAGATTGGTCCGGATCTCTCAGAGGAAGTGTCTTGGTACAGTACGGATTTGGGGAAGTCAAGAGGACTACCTTGAGTAGTATATTCCAAGGATTTAGCCTCCGGTGATGAACAGAGAAAAAGATATGAATAGTTGAGTATCGGATTCTTGAGAGATAGTGAGAACAGAGGAAGAACTGACTGACAGAGTATCAGACTATTTTCCGGATGTGTTACTGTTGATGGTAAAGGTTGTGAAGGCATGAATCATGTTTGGCCGACATGATTAATGATATCTACAAGTATATGCTTGATCCGCATTGCTTGGTGAGCAAGGATTCAGCCGACAGAACAGAGTTTGTAAGAAACTAGACTGTTCCGGATGCCGACTAGAAAGGTGATGAAATTACTTGTACGGATATATATAGAGGATGGATTTAGTTGTGAAGTGTGTGATTATGTGAAGGCATATGCGAATAAGTGCAGAACAGAGTAGATGTAGTAAGAAAGATCTGGTATGTGAAAGGATAGCAGAATAAAGAACAGAGGAAAGATGAAGTGCAGCAGATCAGTGTACTGAGCCTAAACCGGAACTGAACACCAGCATATGTAGATGCTTCCAATCAGTTCAAGACTGTGATTCTTATCACTTTGTAGATAGTGTGTCTCCTTGTAGGCAGTGGGCCTCTTTGTGAGCAGTGTGCTCGGGCAGTGAGCCCTAATTGGCAAGTGCCATTTTTGTAATTCCCTATTCTTCTAACAGAGAATAATCTTTGGGTTAATCACCCCGTGGTTTTCTCCCTTAACAGGGTTTCCACGTCAAAAATACTGTGTCATGTGTTTCTTATTTCATGGTAATGTTTTTGTGTTTGATTCAGTGCTGCATTAATTAATAAGAAAGTTCAAAAAGAAAATAAATAGGATAACTGATTCACCCCCCCTCTTAGTTATCAACAATTGGTATCAGAGCTAAGTTCCTCCTAATAGAGCCTAACAGCTTGAGGAAGATCTGGGAGTTCAAATGGATGCATATGGTTTAAGGGAGCAACTCAAGACTGCCCTTGAGGATCTTGAACAGTCAAATTCTGAAGTCAATGAATTAAAGGAAAGACTCAAACAGGCTGATGAATTCATGAGAGAATTAAAAGACAAATTAAGTCTCTCTATGAAAAAGAGAAAGGAGCTGCTCCAACAATTGGCAAGACAAAGTGAAGAAAGCAATACAAATGAAGAATTGACTGAGCAAACCAAATTATGTGAAAAGTTATCAAAAGAAGTCATTATGTTAAGACATCAAATGGAATCAGGAACTATAAAGTTTACTCAAGAGATTGAAGAAAAAAGAAAAGCTGAAGACAATCTAAGACAATCTCTTAAAGAAAAATCAGAAGAATGCCACCAGATGGATAGGATTATTAGACATCTTGAATCTGATCTTGAAGATGCCAAAGATAATGAAGAAAAACTTGAGGATCAAATTGCCTCTCTCAAAAGAGATCTTCAAATAGCAAATGAATATAAAGAAAAATTCAAGATAAGTTCTGCCCAACTTGAAGTACTTCTTGGAAGTCAAAAGAGGACAGATGACAAGTATGGTTTGGGATATGAGAAAGGAGAAAGCTCCGGATCTGGTCAAAAGAATTTTGGATCAGAAAATCCAAGGAATAGGCCTAGAAGACCTCCGGTAAGACAGCCCAATGCTCAAAGATATCCATCTTTCAATGGATACTGCCACAGCTGCAACCACTTTGGTCACAAAGCTAATCAGTGTAGAAAGAGAATGAATCAGATTAATTCATCCTTCTCCGAACAGTGCTTTAACTGCAAAAGGTATGGACACAAATCCCATGAATGCAGAAATATGCAAGTAAACAATTCATTCAAAGGTAGATGCTTTACATGCAATAGAGTAGGTCATATGGCTAATTAATGCAGATCAAGAGGTCATCAGTCAAATATGCAAAGAAATGTTATTTGCCAAATCTGTAATAGGTTCGGTCATAATGCTAAAATCTGCAGAAGCAAGAATCAGGACAAAAGAGGTCCGGTGTATAATCAGAATCAAGACAAGGGCAAACAAAAGATGAATGCGGATGAAGTTAGGAATCAGATGAGCAAGATTTGGGTGAAGAAAAGTTCAGAGAATGTAGAGGTTGGATCCGCACTAGACTCTGGTGCTGATATTCCTTCTGGAAATTAAAAAGTGAGCTCTGGCTCAGGGGGAGACTCAAAGAAAATCCTGTTCCCCCAGCCAATCAAGTGGTGCCAGATGTGGCACAAGATGCGGAGTAAAGGGTTTAAAGATATAAGTCTTGAGATGATCCAGATAATATTTCAGAGGTCCACATGGAAATGTGAAGAAGCTGTGATTGATCAAGTAAGACCTGTTCCGGGAGATGCTCCGGAATGACAGAGGATTACAAAAAGGTCCAGAGAGATCCGGAAGTGCATTATCTTATTTTGCGGATTGGACAGAGTGTTTGGGATGTCCTTGTGATGTGTTATCTCGATTTATTCATAATTGAAAGATCCGCATGATGTTCATAGATCAGGACTGATCCGGGATACTCCAAGCTATCTGGACAAGGCAAACTGGAATAATATAGGTGAAGCATTTATTGCAAACAGATATTAGGGTTTGCGAAATGATATAAGGGATTTCTCAACAATCATTTGATCATTCCACATCCAAGAAGAAGTGAAACGCGGAGCTCTGCAACAAAATTCATCAAGTTTACCGAAGATCTCCTGCTGAAGTCATTACATACAGAAATCAATCCAGCTACTCCGTGCAACCGAAGACGCAAAAGGTATTTTCCACTTTCGATATCTTGCTACAAATCTTTTGAAGAAATGGCTACTCCAAATATAGTAAAAATCTCAGATAGGCCCCGCCTGAATTTAAGAAACATCCATACAAGTCATTGGAGGTAGATCCCTTAGGAGCATTTTCCAGTGTTCCTCATGGAGTTTTACACACATAAGACATTAGGGTTTACATACATGCAAGCATTGAGGAATTTGGGGAATTCAAATTGAGAGATCTCTATCACAAACAACTGATAGACAATGCTTTTGAGCTTAAACCAGAGTATAAGGGTATCCAGAAGAAACAATTTGATCAATTCATTCATTTCCCCTGCTTTGAAGAAGATGAATGGGTCCGGTATGTACTGAGCAGGATGCATGACAACTTCCTATGGCTGGATAGACCCTGCAAGATCACAAAAGAGGCAATTAGAGCAGTAACTGGTCTATACTCTTCCGGAGGGATACCTATCCTCAAATCTGTCAAGAACAACATTGTAACTGAGGCCACCAGATCAAAATTTGATAAGAGGGCAGTGACCATTGAAGATATTTCGGATCCGGATATCAAGTATGCATCCATGATAATAGGATACAAGATCTATCACTCCAGCAGGGAGAATTCTGTATCCGGAACTGCAGTATATACTGCCTATGAAATGCTAAGGAAGAATGCAGAATATGATCTCTGCGAACTGCTCTTAAGCCAATTAATGGAAAATATACAGAAAATCAAGAAGGACAAGAAGAATTCCTTCAAGTATGGTACTCTTATATTATGTCTATTCTTCTACTTCATGAATGAGCTACCTGGATCAAGTGGATGGGCATGGCAGAATGACAAACCTATTGCAGTACAAATAAGAGACTACCTACATGGGCTTGGGGATGCCAAAGCAAGAAATACAGCCCTATGGGGATACTTCAAAAACTTCCAAAGCATGATGCAAGCAAGAGAGAGAATTCCCCAGTCTCTTGTTGAAAAATACAAAGACTCTGTGTGCTTTATGGTGGACACTGATCAGTGCCTAATGGAGGTAGTGGAGCCAAGGACTGTCTGGATCATGCCCATGGGGTATGAAGTGGATGAACAGATAGTGGAGCTGCATGTTCAACACATGCTAAGTCAGCCCAAAGATCCAAAGGCAGAAAGGTTTGGAACCTTTGAGGAGCTGAGTGTAAAGAGACATGTAGAACTCAGGGAACCTGAGATAAAGAGAAAGGTGAGAAAAGAAGTAGAGCACATTGCTCAAGGCCTAGGCATCTCAAAAGAGGCACTTGATGCTAGCCGGGAAAAGAGAAGAAAATCTGAGGAAGAAAAGAAAGAGGTAGAAAAGAAAAGCAAGAAAAGTGCTCCGGTGGAATCCTCAACCCGGACCAGATCATCAAAAGGATCCACACCTATCAAAACCAAAAGCTCAAAACCGGAAGTCCAGGGATCCGGTAAGAGATCCAAGACAAAAGCCTCAAGAGCTTATCAAAGCCAAAAGGATGAAGAAGAAACTGAGTCAGATGAGGGAGTGAAAGAAATAAAGAAACAGAAAAAGAAAGGATCCGGTAAACCATCTTCTGGCCGAGACAAGGAAGAAATGACAGAAGAATTTTCTGAAAAGCCCACCCTGTCTCTAGACAGTGTAGTCAAATCAGTCACTATGGATGGGAACCTTCAACCGGTGGCTGAATTCTATGATGACTACAATGAGGCAGATCAAAAGATCCTGCAAGAAGCCATAATAAGGTACTTGAACATCTACAATAAAGCTTTTATTGAGATTATTTCTGAAATTCCTAAAAGCCTAGAAAAGGAATTAGAAATAAGAAAGAATAATGCTCATGCAAAAGATCTTGAGATCCGGGAGCAGATAGCTATTCAGCTATATCCTCAAATTGATCCCAAGACAATGAACATAATATTCAAAGATTGCAAAGATGAGTTTAGAAGTAAAGCCAGGATGAATCAACTCATGCTTGGTGAGACTGACAAGGTGGCCAAAGAGACAGAAGAGATCCTCCGGAAAGCCTTCAAAAGTTTCAATCTTCCTGTCATAGAGGACTTAGGTGCAGAAATAGCTGTGGACTTGGAACCCTCTGCTCCAGAAGAAGTGGCCTATGAACAGGCTAGCATCTCTCCTCTGGTTTCCCCTACAGTCTTTGGATCCAAAGAAGAAGAGAAATTACAGGAGAAGGAAGCAGTGGTGAAAGATACAGAGGTTGACAGTACCAAGGGTGCAGAGAAAGAGAAGACTCCATCAGAGAAGACCATGACTGATAGCGGTAAGAATGTGGAAGGAGAGAAAATCCCAAAGGACAGTTCCAAGACTGCAGAAGAAAAGAAACATCTGTCTCCGGCAAGAGACACTGCACAAACTATTCAACAATTTTTGAGCAAAGAAACAATAGAGATCGATGAACCGGAGCTACTACAAGGCCCATTCAACTTTGATTCCCTCTCTCCGGTGCAGACAATGAAGATAGCCTCATTTGCAATTGCTAAGGCAAATGAAAAGCTCCTAGAGTCTCATATGGAAGACTGTGAGTTGATAGAGGCTGCCTCCGGAGTGCTTGAGAAGATTATGCCATCGGTCCAGATAGATCCGACAGCCTCCTCTTCCGGTAATCTAAAAACCTTAGTCAGCAGTGTTGATACACATTTTGATTCTCTAGAAAAATCAGCTGAAGAAAAGGTCTGGAAGGAATTTTTGGATAAAAGATTTTCAGAAATATTAGGATTAATCTCTAATGATAGAAGAAATATGAGTATTGGAATAAAGAGCTTAGAAAATGCTCTTAAGGATGGCGGTGACATTTACAAATTTTGTATATCCTGGTCAAAGGCAACAGTAGAAATTGATAAGAAAATAAAAGAGGAACGGGATAAACTACAAAGTTTATCTCAAAGTTTTGATCCTCTCTCTTCCTCCATAGTAAATCAAGAATGTCAGACTATTGCAGTCTTGAGTGAAATAAAGAACCTTGAGAAGGAAAGAAAGAATATCACTAACCGGATGGGAGAACTTAGAAGGATTATAATCCCTAAGTTAGAAACTATGCATGAGGCCATCAGTGATGCTCAGACCACCGCCCAAACTAATGATCCGACAGATCTCAAAAGGGCAGAAGCTTTTGCATTTTTGTTGAGTGGTCACATTTCAATTTTGGATAGAATGAAGCAAAGTTGGGCTACAAAACTGATCCAATTGAAGACATCCTTTGCAGACATTCTTCAGTATATGTGAGTATGTAAATATGCGGCTATGTATAGAAATTTTTTGAAAATTTTGGTGTGCGGACCCTACCCTTTGCCATTGATGTCAAAGGGGGAGTGAGGAGTAGTGAAAAATGAGGAATCCAACTAAGGGGGAGTTCTGGAAATTACATATAAAGACAGAGCATCAGCAAAGGGGGAGCATAGTGTAAAAACACTTAGTCATTTTTCACTAAGTGTTGCCATCAATGCCAAAGGGGGAGATTGTTGGCAAGAGACACTATATGGATTCATGGTTGTTGTCATTGATGGCAACAAAGGTCATCCCACATATCCACAAGTCATGGTGTGTCTCTACCGGAAGTCAGAATGAAGATTGTTGTGGTCCGGTGAACAAGAACAGAGCTTATGGCAAGGTCTGACAGATTGGTCCGGATCTCTCAGAGGAAGTGTCTTGGTACAGTACGGATTTGGGGAAGTCAAGAGGACTACCTTGAGTAGTATATTCCAAGGATTTAGCCTCCGGTGATGAACAGAGAAAAAGATATGAATAGTTGAGTACCGGATTCCTGAGAGACAGTGAGAACAGAGGAAGAACTGACTGACAGAGTATCAGACTATTTTTCGGATGTGTTACTGTTGATGGTAAAGGTTGTGAAGGCATGAATCATGTTTGGCCGACATGATTAATGATATCTACAAGTATATGCTTGATCCGCATTGCTTGGTGAGCAAGGATTCAGCTGACAGAACAGAGTTTGTAAGAAACTAGACTGTTCCGGATGCCGACTAGAAAGGTGATGAAATTACTTGTGCGGATATATATAGAGGATGGATTTAGTTGTGAAGTATGTGATTGTGTGAAGGCATATGTGAATAAGTGTAGAACAGAGCAGAAGTAGTAAGAAAGATCTGGTATGTGAAAGGATAGCAGAATAAAGAACAGAGGAAAGATGAAGTGCAGCAGATCAGTGTACTGAGCCTAAACCGGAACTGAACACCAGCATATGTAGATGCTTCCAATCAGTTCAAGACTGTGATTCTTATCACTTTGTAGATAGTGTGTCTCCTTGTAGGCAGTGGGCCTCTTTGTGAGCAGTGTGCTCGGGCAGTGAGCCCTAATTGGCAAGTGCCATTTTTGTAATTCCCTATTCTTCTAACAGAGAATAATCTTTGGGTTAATCACCCCGTGGTTTTCTCCCTTAACAGGGTTTCCACGTCAAAAATACTGTGTCATGTGTTTCTTATTTCATGGTAATGTTTTTGTGTTTGATTCAGTGCTGCATTAATTAATAAGAAAGTTCAAAAAGAAAATAAATAGGATAACTGATTCACCCCCTCCTCTCAGTTATCAACAGAGTTCTCTCCCAGATCAAACCTTTGTTTACCTTTTACAGAGGCACTGGCTTTAAATGCAGATTTAGTCTTGGGTGGATCATCTCCAAACTTGGTCATTTCAAATGCAGCCAATTTGCCAACCAATTGATCTCTTGTGATAGTTGTATGGGCTCTAAATTCATCAATGGCAGCAACCTTGATTTTGTAAGAAGCAGGAAGGGATCTGAGAATTTTGCCAACAATCTCATTTTCATCGAAGACTCCACCAACATTTCTAATTCCACAAACAAGCTCATTTACTCTTGGCATAAAAGTAGTAATATTTTCATCATCTCTCATCTTCAGGTTTTCAAATTTCCCTTTCAGACTCTGTAACCTTGCACATTTAACATACTGATCTCCTTCATGCAAAAGTTCCAATTTTTTCCAAATATCAAAAGCAGTCGGTAGATCAATAACATTTGAGAGCTCTGAATCAGATAATGCACTTAGAAGAGCTATAGTTCACAGATTGTTTTCAGCATTTGTGAGTTCATTTGGAGCTTTCGGACCACCCTGTGGAGGTACATACTGTGTTGTAACCATGGTCCAGTATGCCATTCCCATGCATTGCAAGTGACACTTCATGCAACCTTTCCATAGATTAAAATTGGTTCCATCAAACTTCAAACTATCCTTCTTGTAGGATGACATCCTGGATCTCCTCAAGCGGTTAAGCTCCTTTTAGAGGAACTTGGATCTGATACCAATTGTTAGACTTAGGGCATACAACTGAGAGGGGGGGTGAATCAGTTGTCCAAAACTTTCTCCATTTAAACACTTAAAACTTCTTAATGATTAGCAGTATATTAATCATGAACTATAATGCATTCAAATCAAGAGTAGAAACACATCAACACATAAAACACCAAGATTTTGATGTGGAAAACCCAGTTAAGGGAAAAACCACGGGGTGATTAACCCAAGATTGTATTCTCTATTAGAAGAATAGAAAGAACAAAATGGCACATGCCAATTAGGGCTCACTGCCCGAGCACACTGCTCACAAGAGGCTCACTACCTACAAGAGACACACTATCTACAAATAAAATAAATATCACATACATGAACTAGAGAATAGCATCTTCACCATGCTTGAATAAATTCCATTTAAGCCCAATACTTCTGCTCTGCCTTTCGCTCTCCTCCTCGCTACCACATTTTCATCACCACAAAATCAACTTCAAATTGACTTCGCAATCCTTTATTTATACAAGGCATCAACTTAGAAATGATCATCTAAGTCGGCAAACATTCATAAGATCATCCGCCAGATGCATAACTTATCTGGTCGGCCTGTCTCAAGAACACCATCATCCAGAAGTTACTCTTCAATTGTGAGCTCCAACTTCAATGCGGACCACCAACATGAACTAGATACGATCCAAAGACCTCCACAATCTTTCCTGAATCACCAAGAACATCCACACTTCTTTTGCTTATTGAAATCCTTCTCTCCTTCATCCAGAACCTCAAGAACACAGTCTGTCATTACTATCACAAAGGAATAGATTCTTGTGGACCTTCAAACCATGAACCAATAGAGTTGATACACCACAAAGACTTCCTCAGCACTCCCTTAAATCTGCAGAACAAGAAACTTCATTTCCGGATCTCATCGGACCTTTCTTGTTACACTCTATCACCTCTGAACACCTACCAGAACCGGTTTTACTTAAGCAACCACAACTTCTTCATATCTTCATGTGGACCTCTAAAATCTCTACTAGATCACCTAAAGACACATATCTACAAACCCTTTAATCCACATCCTCTGATCCTCATCCTATCTTAGACTTTTGCCTTACAGTCATCACTATTCTTCACTGTTCCTGATTGAGACTAATTTTATCAATATCCTCAGCTCACGGCTCATCCAAACCTTATCATTAATGCAACAGGAGTGTGTTGACATCAATGACAATACCATTTAGGCCCATACTTGCAACAAGCAGAACTCCACAATACAAGGGAAGGACTATGAAGATTCATGAAAACAAAGGGTTTCCGCCACTAAGGAACTTCTGTATTTAAAGAAAATGAGAGGGAGAGAGAAATCCAATTGTGCTAACCTATTTCTCAAGAATTTCGTGAACTTCTCAGCATATGGAAAATTCAACTTTGCAATGTAATCCCCTTCGTGAAATTATGAATACTTTGTTAGTGGGACGATTAACTCATTCAGTCTTCATATCATCTTTGATAAATTTTCTCATAAATTCCAATAAATGTTGGTGGCAGATCAAGTCTTAAAATTCATAATATCCCCTGCAATTTCCCTCTAAAAAGGGTGCCCACGTACTTTCACACATTCTAAATTAAATGTGAAACGACAAGTGTCATTCCGCCGTAATTCTTGCCAATTGAGTCAGCAAAGGCGCCAAGGGAGCAGCGAGCACATTCGGTTGGCGAGTTAGAGATTTATGGAACTTTTGAACCACAAGATTTGAAAGTTTTTAAGTTCAAAGAACTTCCAACCTCCTGAAAATAAAGGTTTCTTTTAAACAAAGGAAACCAAGACCAACGATGAAAAAGGCTTAGAGATGCAAGACTTAGAGACTAGTCGAGAAGTCGGGCGGTTCATGAACTTTTGAACCTACCGACTTAGGTTCAAAGGCTCGAAGATTTTCCAAAAAAACATGAAAATGACTAAGTAGAAGGCACAACTTGGGAAAGGAGAGGACAATGACATGTAAAAGAATAGGGACTTTCCAAAGACATAAATGCTTTAGCAAAATTTCAAAAATGGGGTAACACTTAGATTATAATGTTTCTTTCAATTCATAGTTTAAAGTTTATACATGCTTTGTAGTTTAAGTTTATATGCTTTGTAGTTTAGGTCTATATTGTAAAAGCTTTCCTTAAGATCTAGAAAAATCATTGCTAAGATGAGATGTCTGAACCTACCTCCTATTGTAGACAACCTTGGATACAACCCGATAGACAAAACTGATACATTTTCAACTAAAGTGTTAGGACTAAACGACATTCTGTCAAAATCCACCACTTTAATTGGTACAATGGTTTGAACTAGTTAGCTTGAAATAATTTTATTTTACTCAATTTGTTACTATACACCTATTAATGTGGTTGTGACCAAGGGGTCTTATCAAACTGCCCAGTCACACAACTAACACAACAATATCTAATCGAAGAACAAATAAATGCAAACAAACATTCATTAATTTTATTTCTCTTCCCAAGCCTCCACATACCAAATCAATACAACACCAAATTCACAAAACAATACCATTTAATTTGAATTTATTCAAATCTCATACTATATCTACATCATATATTTGTTGTAGAAAGATAAGGAATACAATTTTTTTTATAATATTCAATTCAGTCTTCTCTTCTTAAGGAACTACTCCCAAGTCCACTCCCAGGCTAACTCCTAGGCCAATTCTCAAAAACCATCTCTCAAAACCAATGAGAAGAACCCCTATAGAATACAATGATTTTACTTATATATTAACAGTTTAGGAAGTTAAACCACAATTAAGTTTTGACTATTGCAGAAACTGAATCACCACTAATTGTAAAAACTCAAAATGATAGGTTTTGTCTCATCAAATAGCACTTCTTTTGTGTTTCGATCATTCTTTGGATCATGGTACTTTGGAAAATGTCTTTTACAATGCAGAACAACATGTAGGTAAGTCGTTGAACTTTCATTTCGATAAATTTGTACCCTTATGAACTTGGAACTGTGGCTTGTAATCGGCATCTTTGAACCTTTATGAACTCATCAAGTCCTTCTTTGATGATTTAATCCTTCTCTGTGTTGGAGCAGCCAAGATCAACAAGAAAAGACCAAACAACTTCCACAAAAGACAATTGCACATAAAAGCCAAATTGATATATTCAAGAGATAAGTAAAAATGTACAATATGCCTTGTATAAATAACCATGAGGGAGGAGGTAGGATGGTCAAACACAATGACTGAATAACCTTCCTAAGATGCAACACTTGTGAGCTCAAGTGACAAGTGCTCATGCAAGTGGCAAATAGGCATGCAAGTGTCTCATAAGGATGAGGAGACATGTCTCAACCACATGAGGTGAGACAAACTCTAAAAATCTAAGTAAACTTAAGCTAACTGTGAATAGGTTAATCTTAGAGAGGTGATATCCTAACTAGATATAATATGACCTTATTTACACTAACACTTTGTACCATTTAAACGCTTTTTTCTGTACATTGACTCCTATTGAAACCTTTGAATTCTTCATCAAGATTGTTTTTTGGAAAATTAGTAATATAATATCTCGATGAACTTCCTTTGAGTTACCAAGCCAGTACTTTCAATGCTTTTCTTTATTTTGAGAATGTACTTCGACGCTTTATTGATCCTTTATCAGTAATATCCATTATTAATGAACTTTCAATTCAATGAAACAACACTAATTTGAACTTGTGATCTTTCCATCACTAAGTGTGAAACAAGCAACTCTTTCATCAACAATTTTCTATATACATGAACCTGAAATATTCTCAAAATGCATTAAACAACTGTGCTAAGTCTTAAAAGACACCTTTCACAAAATAAACAATTCTATGAACCTTCATATTTTAGGGGATCCATATGTATTTGAACTTACAGTCCCAACATCCTTCACTAAGGCATCGACATGTCTATGGCTCCAAGATTTAACCATAATTCTGCTAGAGTTAGCAATGCTATAGCTTGAAGGAGCTCAAGGTTGAAAGACTAGCACATCAACAAACTTGCCAATACATAAGGCAAGCCAGAGATTGCATTTCGTGATTTCTTGTAGATCTCTGCTAGCAAAAGAAGAACACTTGTACTTTCAACTTGCATGTTGAATTTGTAACACATTTAGAAAAGCGAATAAGCAAACGACGTTGCCTCATGTTAAATTGTTCTACAACAAGAAGAGTACGAGCACATGGTGAAGACTAGCTTCATCATTGAACAAGAAGATTTAATTTGTAATGATTTAACCATAATTCTGCTAGAGTTAGCAATGCTATAGCTTGAAGGAGATCAAGGTTGAAAGACTAGCACATCAACAAACTTGCCAATACATAAGGCAAGCTAGAGATTGCATTTCCTGATTTCTTGTAGATCTCTGCTAGCAAAAGAACACTTGTACTTTCAACTTGCATGTTGAATTTGTAACACATATAGAAAAGCAAATAAGCAAACGACGTTGCCTCATGTTAAATTGTTCTACAACAAGAGTATGAGCATGGCGAAGACTAGCTTCATCCTTGAAAAAGAAGAGTTAATTTGTAATGATCATTTAACCATAATTCTGCTAGAGTTAGCAATGCTATAGGTTGAAGGAGATCAAGGTTGAAAGACTAGCACATCAACAAACTTGCCAATACATAAGGCAAGCCAGAGATTGCATTTCTTGATTTCTTGTAGATCTCTGCTAGAAAAAGTTGAACACTTGTACTTTCAACTTGCATGTTGAATTTGTAACACATATAGAAAAGCGAATAAGCAAAAGACGTTGCCTCATGTTAAATTGTTCTACAACAAGAAGAGTACAAGCATGGCGAAGACTAGTTTCATCCTTGAACAAGAAGAGTTAATTTGTAATGATTTAACCATAATTCTGCTAGAGTTAGCAATGTTATAGGTTGAAGGAGATCAAGGTTGAAAGACTAGCACATCAACAAACTTGCCAATACATAAGGCAAGCCAGAGATTGCATTTCCTGATTTCTTGTAGATCTCTGCTAGAAAAAGAAGAACACTTGTACTTTCAACTTGCATGTTGAATTTGTAACACATATAGAAAAGCAAATAAGCAAACAACGTTGCCTCATGTTAAATTGTTCTACAACAAGAAGAGTACAAGCATGGCGAAGACTAGCTTCATCCTTGAACAAGAAGAGTTAATTTGTAATGATTTAACCATAATTCTGCTAGAGTTAGAAATGCTATAGGTTGAAGGAGATCTAGGTTGAAAGACTAGCACATCAACAAACTTGCCAATACATAAGGAAAGACAGAGATTGCATTTCTTGATTTCTTGTAGATCTTTGCTTGCAAAAGAAGAACACTTGTACTTTCAACTTGCATGTTGAATTTGTAACACATATAGAAAAGCAAATAAGCAAACGACGTTGCCTCATGTTAAATTGTTCTACAACAAGAAGAGTACGAGCATGGCGAAGACTAGCTTCATCCTTGAACAAGAAGAGTTAATTTGTAATGATTTAACCATAATTCTGCTAGAGTTAGCAATGCTATAGGTTGAAGGAGGTCAAGGTTGAAAGACTAGCACATCAACAAACTTGCCAATACATAAGGCAAGCCATAGATTGCATTTCCTGATTTCTTGTAGATCTCTGCTAGCAAAAGAAGAACACTTGTACTTTCAACTTGCATGTTGAATTTGTAACACATATAGAAAAGCGAATAAGCAAACGATGTTGCCTCATGTTAAATTGTTCTACAATAAGAAGAGTACGAGCATGGTGAAGACTAGCTTTATCCTTGAACAAGAAGAGTTAATTTGTAATGATTTAACCATAATTCTGCTAGAGTTAGCAATGCTATAGATTGAAGGAGATCAAGGTTGAAAGACTAGCACATCAACAAACTTGCCAATACATAAGGCAAGCCAGAGATTGCATTTCCTGATTTCTTGTAGATCTCTGCTAGCAAAAGAACACTTCTACTTTCAAATTGCATGTTGAATTTGTAACACATATAGAAAAGTGAATAAGCAAACGACGTTGCCTCATGTTAAATTGTTCTACAACAAGAAGAGTACGAGCATGGTGAAGACTAGATTCATCCTTGAACAAGAAGAGTTAATTTGTAATGATTTAACCATAATTCTGCTAGAGTTAGCAATGCTATAGGTTGAAGGAGATCAAGGTTGAAAGACTAGCACATCAACAAACTTCTCAATACATAAGGCAAGCCAGAGATTGCATTTCCTGATTTCTTGTAGATCTCTGCTAGCAAAAGAAGAACACTTGTACTTTCAACTTGCATGTTGAATTTGTAACACATATAGAAAAGCGAATAAGCAAACGATGTTGCCTCATGTTAAATTGTTCTACAACAAGAAGAGTACGAGCATGGTGAAGACTAGCTTCATCCTTGAACAAGAAGAGTTAATTTGTAATGATTTAACCATAATTCTGCTAGAGTTAGCAATGCTATAGGTTGAAGGAGATCAAGGTTGAAAGACTAGCACATCAACAAACTTGCCAATACATAAGGCAAGCCAGAGATTGCATTTCTTGATTTCTTGTAGATCTCTGCTAGCAAGAGAAGAACACTTGTACTTTCAACTTGCATGTTGAATTTGTAACACATATAGAAAAGCGAATAAGCAAACAACGTTGCCTCATGTTAAATTGTTCTACAACAAGAAGAGTATGAGCATGGCAAAGACTAGCTTCATCCTTGAACAAGAAGAGTTAATTTGTAATGATATAACCATAATTCTGCTAGAGTTAGCAATGCTATAGGTTGAAGGAGATCAAGGTTGAAAGACTAGCGCATCAACAAACTTGCCAATACATAAGGCAAGCTAGAGATTGCATTTCCTGATTTCTTGTAGATCTCTGCTAGCAAAAGAAGAACACTTGTACTTTCAACTTACATGTTGAATGTCTAACACATATAGAAAAGCAAATAAGAAAACGATGTTGCCTCATGTTAAATTATTCTACAACAAGAAGAGTACGAGCATGGTGAAGACTAGCTTCATCCTTGAACAAGAAGAGTTAATTTGTAATGATTTAACCATAATTCTGCTAGAGTTAGCAATGCTATAGGTTGAAGGAGATCAAGGTTGAAAGACTAGCACATCAACAAACTTGCCAATACATAAGGCAAGCCAGAGATTGCGTTTCTTGATTTCTTGTAGATCTCTGCTAGCAAAAGAAGAACACTTGTACTTTCAACTTGCATGTTGAATTTGTAACACATATAGAAAAGCGAATAACAAATGACCTTGCCTCATGTTAAATTATTCTACAATAAGAAGAGTACGAGCATGGAAAAGACTAGCTTCATCTTTGACATCCATATCAATTCTAGATAAAGGAAAATCCAAACCTCCGAACTGATTGTAGACTAGATAGGCCAATTTCAACTCACCACGATGTAGAGAATGATCATGAATTAACTGTAACTTTAGTAATTGGATACAAGAGTTAATAACCATTGAGTTAAGTGCTCATTTTGTGTCATGGCTTACGTAGCTTCAAATTTCCTCTTTGTAGATCTAAGAGCTTTCTTGAGAAATGGTAGGCTCTCTAAAATTGTGTGAGTTTAATAGAATGGGAGGGTTGGAGCTCATAGAGGAAGTAATGACTTCCTTGCTAGGGTGCAAACCCTAAAGACAACTCACCCTTTGCTTGTTTTGATGCATAATTCTAGATGTGATGTTGGTGCTGATTGAATGTTGGTTTGGTTGTCTACTATCTACCATGAGTTTTTTGGAGCTTTTTAATAATCTTCATAGATTCCTTATTATTATTTAAAACTTATTGTTAAGGTTAAGACACTTCTTGTAATTTACCAATATTGATAACAACATTCAAGGAAGCTATCTTTAAGCCTTTAAAAGATGACAAAAATGGGATGGCAACCCAAGATCATTTAGGTTAAGTTGGTGAAAGCTTCTATAGTCATTCCTACAACAACTGGCAACTCTAGAGCACTAGATACTTTTGTTTTACCACAAGATATTGTAAAGCAAGGTTTTATTTTGGAGCATGCTACAAAAGCCTGGTGTTGAACTAAAAAATGAAGAGATTGATGATTGGATGGTATCTTTAGAAACGCTCAATTTTTTTCATGGTCTTTGGATGACTCTCCTCACCGTAAATGGTTAGTTGAAGCTCTCCTTGAATTGCAATCCACACCTTCAAAATGATATCTAAGCCATTCCCATGCCCTTAGTGTTTTCAAGTTTTGTTTTATATCATGGTTTTCAAAACACAGGCCATATAAGAAGCCACTAAAAAGTGGTCCCGAGTTTTGTAAGCGTGTTGAACTATTAAAAAATTAAGCAAACTAGATTTAAGGCATCCCTTGAAACCCTCATTTAAGTAGCTATTTGGTGCTGGCTTCTGGAGCTGCTTCTTCATTTCTGGTAGCCAGAAACCCCACAGTTTTTGACACAATACAAATTCAAAAAGTAAGACTACGAGAATGTGACCATATGTAAATCTTGATTCCGAGATGAGAATTTGTCTCCAAATCTCTACAAGTGGTGCATTGTTAGAATAATAAGATTTACATTTAAAATAAAGTCACCTTAGTGACTTATGTTAGTATTTAAATAGTTTTATTAATATATCGTTAATTGTCTTCCCTTGAGGTAGTTCAAATAATTATTTGTTGAAAGAAATTTATAAAAACCATCTTGTAATGATTGTAAGATCATTCCAAGATAAACTCAATATTATTATTTCTTATGTTTATTACTGTACTGATGTAAATACTCTACCATTTTCATCATGCATATACATAAAGATTATTCAGTCATGCCATGGAAGTCAAGGATGGTGTCAATCCAGTAAGACACAAGAAAAATCAAAAGATCACCCGGTAGAAGAATGCTTCCACGGGATCAACCTAGTGATAGAATGATTACACCTGAATAGTTGAAATTTTATAACAGAATTAGAAATATCTGTTGCATTTGTTTGTTAAAAGTGACTGTATTCATAGGTATGTTGGAACTGTCTCTGTAATTATTATTCAAACGTGGTGGAGAAAGACAAACCTTATGAAGACACAATCTACTCTCTGCACCTCAAGTTCCCTACCGCCTCAGGTAAACAGCTGACACGTTATGTTGACTGTTTTTTTTCAATTTTTGACTGACTTGTTCAATCATTTCTATCAACTTGTTCAATCCACAGTCCTTCATACTTTCGACATCATCAGTCAGCTAAATTTTGACTAAAAATAGATTAGTCAACAAGATTTGACGAAAATTGAAAAAAAGCAATCGGCACTGTTTAAGTTCTTCCCAATCTGACATCAATCATCACACGCAGACAGCTGCACTGTATAAACAGAATATTTTGTACCCTACTATTTGAGCTATAATTTAGATGAATTATAATGTATAGTTGCAACACGTCGCCAGAAAATTAAATTTCCGCATTACATGATTTCTGCTCGACCTCATCAAATTCAAAACTTCTAAAATGACTAGGCAGCATTACTAACCTTGAATGAGCTGATGAGAACTTGCAAATACTCAATATCTGTCTACGAGGTATCACAACTTCCAGAAGTTATTTTATTTTATATTAAGAATTATTTATTATTTTTATTTGAAGAGTTTTTTTTTAATTTTTTTTTAATAATATTAATTTTTTTTTTTAAATATATGTTGGTTGTGTTTTAGTTCTTATGTATATGACAATACATGATGCTCCCTGTCTTATTGTTATTATAGAATGCCTCTCAGCATAATTATTTATTTTAACTTTTACTATTTTTTTTTTTTAATAAGAATATTAAATTTTAATATCTATTTAAACTACTATATATACACATGGACACATGAATAGGTACTTCGATTGATAAAAAAAGTATAAATGTATTTTTTTATTCACTTAAGAGTTACTTTATTTTGTTAATGATAAATAATGCTATACTTTTATATTAATAAAATAAAAGTTATAATACATTGTTTACATAAAAAGTAGGTGGAATGCCATCACACCCAAAAGTCTGTGTTGAAATTACAAAGCAACAAAAAAGAAGCAGTCACACTGCTAAGCCGCCAAGGCTATATGAGTAGGAGGAGGGGGATCCTTATCAAGGGGAGGACCCCAACCATCTAGGAGATCTTAGTCATTTGAAATGGGCTCCCAACCCGTAATGGTACAATCTTTATCTTTTTCTTCTTGAGTAGGATTTGCACACACATGAGAAATTAACAAGGTCTAGGAAAGGAAACTTTCCACTATTAGGCCAACCATAATGACCACACCGAGAGATAGAGGAATAACCATGTTGCATGGGAGACCAACCGCAACATTGGTGATGGGGAGAGCCCTATTAATTACGAGGTCCACGTTTGGATCTATGGCTATGATCATTGTTGGAACTATGGTTATAACCAGGGCAATGCCCATGTGGCAAATAGGCATCCTAGTTGGCAAGAGAAGGTGCCACACGAGCAACTTAATATTGGGCATTAGCCCAATGCTTTATATGGGAATCTACTATTGGAATTAGTCTGAACAACTGGGAGGGGGGGTGAATCAGTTGTCCCACAATTTAACCTTTTTCTTCCTTTAATCTTCTTTATCAATTTTCAATCAGATTAATGATGTAAACATTAAAGCATGAAACAACAACACATGAGTAGAAACAAATTGAACACACACAACACCAAATTGTTTTTATGTGGAAACCCGGTTAAGGGAAAACCACGGTGGGGGTTAACCCACAAGATTTGTACCCTGTTAAAAGTACTTGAAAGAAATGAAAAGGCACTTGCCTTAGGGCTCATTTCCCAGAGCTCACTGCTCAAAGAGGCTCACTACCTACAGGAGGCTCACTGCCTACAATAATTTATTTTTAATATAGGAAGAATGAACTGAGAAATAGCATCTTCTTTATGCCTGGTTCAGTCCCTTTGAAAGCTCACAAAACTTCTGCTCTACCCCAAACACTTCTTCACCATCTCTTCATACCTTACTGCTCTTGTTCCTCTGCTCCTCCTCTTCTCTGCTCTGCCTCTGTACCTTTCTTAGGATTTTATCATTTTCGCACAAGGACAACTTTCCACAATTCATTCACAAGTATTTATACACTTCATCAACCTTAGAATGAACATCAAAGTCGGCACTGCAACCATTTGACTTAATGCGAATCACTATACTATTAGCCAAACATAACTGGGATCCAAATCTTCCTTGAACAATACTCCACACTTCATATAATTCTTCTTAGATCATCCGCAACACGCTTGAGTCATCCGGTCGGCCAAGACTGGGAAGAACAACAACACCAAGGAAGAAATCTTCAACAATGAGCTCAATTTTCAATGCGAACCTCTAACATAGCAGGCACATGATCCAGAGACCTCCACAAGCACATTGAATTCAACAAAAAACATCCGCACTCCTCCAAATCATTAGAGTCACTTGCATCTTCATTTATAACCTCAAGAATACTGTCTGCCATGACTATCACACTAGAAGGATTGCTTGTGGACCTCCAACCATGAACCACTTGAGTCGATGATACACACTGACTTCCCAAACATGCCTTTAGATATGTAGATCATAATATTTCAATGCGGAGAAATCCAGACCAATTTACTGTCACTCTATCTCTTCCAAACACAACAAAACCTAGTTCTACTTAGATGGCCATAGCTTCTTCAAATCTGCATGCGGACCTCTTAAATCTTAACTAGAGCTACTTCAGACAATCCTCTACATAGCCATATGGTCCGTATACATTAATTTTCTCAATATCCTCAACATTCCAATCTTCTAAACAGGCAACAAAATGGAATATAGTTGACACCAATGGCAACAAGGATATGTTGACATCAATGACAACACCGATTAGGCACATATTTGCAACAATCTCCTCCTTTGTCATTTATGACAACATATTATGTGAAAAGATGATTCAACCATCAAGACAAGAACTTCTCCCCCTTTCTCTTATCACTTCTGCAACTATTTTCTTCACTGCTCCTCCTTTCATCAGCAACTAGTTTTTCACGTGACTTCTCTCCCCCTTTGACATCAATGGAAAATGGCACAAATTTGCAATCTTTTCTCCCCATTTTAATTTCAAATTGATCTCCAAAATTTGCATACTGACTACTCCTCCTGAGTAGTATCTCCTTAACACCACACAAGATATGACTGTGAATTCCACTGAACTAATGCACCCTAGTGCATCTTAGTTCTGAATAGGAGAGGTAATAACCCCTAACTTCTGTTTGAGATACTCAAAAGTATCCTTAGGTAGAGGCTTGGTGAATATATCCGCAATCTGATCCTTTGAAAAAACAAACTCCATTTTGACTTCATTCTCACTTACTTTTTCTCTCAAGAAATGAAACTTGATGGATATGTTCTTAGCCTTTGAATGCAACATCAGATTCTTTGAGATATTTATTGTACTTTAATTATCACAAAAAATTGTAATAGGTTCTTCAAACACAATTTTGATATCCTTCAACATTTGCTTCATCCACAAGACTTGAGTACAATTGCTTGCTACTTCTATATACTCTGCCTCTACAGTAGACAGAGATATTGCCTCCTACTTTTTGCTCAACTAAGAAACCAATCTCCTTCTCGAGAAGAATGCACCACCACTAGTACTTTTCCTATCATCCACATCTCCTGCCCAATCAACATTTGTATATGCATGAAGAGTGAAGTCATTATCCTTTGGATACCATAAGCCATAATCAGATGTTCCCTTTATAGATCTAAAAATTCTTTTGACTGCTATAACATGGGATTCCCTAGGATCAGCTTGAAATCTAGCAACAAGTCCAACTGTATTCATAATGTCTGGTCTGGTCTGAGTCAAATAAAGCAGTCCCCCAATCATTGATCTATACCTTTTCTGATCTGCCTTAGGTGAATCATCATCTTTTCTCAACTTGCATCTAGTTACCATAGGAGTACTTATTGGTTTTGAGTCCTCCATTCCAAACTTTTTCAACAATTCTCTCACATACTTAGACTGAGATATGAAGATACCTTTATCTGATTGAGTGATTTGTAGACCTAAGAAGAAATTCATCTCACCAAACATGGACATTTCAAATTCACTTTGCATTTGATTAGCAAATTTATTACACATGCTTCCATTTCCACCAAAAATGATATCATCAACAAATACTTCAACAATTAATATGTGCTCATGATCAATCTTGAAATAAAGATTACTGTCAGCGGTGCCATTGCTAAATCCTAGCTTTAGTAGATACTTATCCAATCTTGCATACTAGGCTTTTGGGGCTTGTTTAAGTCCATACAAAGCTTTTCTCAATCTGCAGACCATATCTTCTTGATCAGACAATTGGAATCCTTCCGGTTTCTCAATGTAGACTTCTTCTTCTAGCTTTCCATTTAGGAATGTTGACTTGACATCCATCTGGTAAACTTTGAAATCTTTGAAAGTAGCAAATGCAAGAAATAATTTAACTGCTTCTATTCTTGCTACTGGAGCAAAAGTTTCTTCAAAATCAATTCCTTCCACTTGAGAATATCCTTTGCATACCAACCTTGCTTTGTTTCTTATAACTTCACCATCTTCATTTAGTTTATTCTGGAAGACCCATTTAGTTCCAATCACATTTTTATCCTCAGGCCTAGAAACAAGATCCCAAGTGTGATTCTTTTCAATTTGCATTAATTCTTCTTCCATTGTTGTTACCTAGTTTTCATCATTGCAGGCTTCACTTATTGATTTTGGTTCAATCTTTGAAATCAAACAAATCTCTTCTTGATCTTCAACAATTCTTTTCCTAGTTCGAACACCTTTATTTCTATCTCCTATGATCTAATTTTCAGAATGATTCATCCTTACATACCTGGGAGTTTTGGGATTTTCTTGAACTTCTATTTCTTGAGCTTGTTCCTCAACTTTTGCATTATTCTCTTGAGTCACTAGATTTTTTGGATCAATCTAGATCTGAATCTGGGTTTGAACTTGCCTTCCTTGACTTTGACTTTCATCTTGATCATCTAAGTCATATCTGCAAGACTTGGAATGTCCTTCTTTGCTTTCATCAACTCTAACATTAGCACTTTCAACAATCTTTTTCAATCTCTTGTTAAAGCACTGATATGCCTTGCTTTGAGTTGAGTAAACCAAAAATATTCCTTCATCACTTCTTGTATCAAACTTGCCTAGATCCTCATCTCTTTTGATATAGCATTTACTACCAAAAACTCTGAAATATCTCACAGTAGGAGGATGACCAAACTATAGTTCATAAGGTGTTTTACCAGAATTGCCTTTTATCTACACCCAGTTAAGAGTGTAAACAACAGTACTCACAACTTCTCTCCAATAGACTTGTGGAACATTTGCTTCCATCAACATGGTCATAGCAGCTTCTTGAATGGTCTGGTTCTTTCTTTCCACAACTCCATTCTGCTAAGGAGTCCTAGGAGCAGATAACTACCTTTTTATTCCATACTTTTCGTAGAATGTATCAAACTCACCGGAGGTAAACTGTCCACCTCTATCAGATCTTAGACATTTTATCTTCACACCAATCTCATTCTCTACCATAACCTTGAACACCTTGAATTTGTCAAGAGATTCTAATTTTTCTTTTAGGAAGGTTACCCACATCATCCGGGAGTAATTATCAATCAACAACATAAAATATTTGTCTCCTTGCACACTCCTAATTTTGGCAGGGCCACATAGATCAGTATGTACTAGTTCCAATAGTCCACTTGAAAATTGTTCTCTACTCTTGAATGAAGTTCTGTTCTATTTACCCAATTGACATTCTCTACACATTCTATCAGGTTTCATAAGTTTTAGAAGATCTCTCACAGCTTGAGTAGAACTTATCTTGACAATGTTATCAAAATTCACATGATGCATTCTTTTATGCCATAACCAACTTTGATCAATCTGAGCAATCAAGCAACTCTTACCAGAACTACTTAAATGAAAGATGTTACCTCTAGTCTGAGTACCAGATGCAATTTCAGTTCTAGAGCTTTCCAAGATTCTACATTTTCCATCCTTGAATAGGAGATCATAACCCTTGTCAACCAACTGTCCAACACTGAGAAGATTATGCTTCAGTCTTTCCACATACAAAACATCATTAGTGTTATTCTTACCATCAAAAGAGATGGATCCTCTACCATAGATTCTACCAGCTGAGTTGTCTCCAAATTTCACAATTCCACCTTCATATTTTTCAAAGCTCATAAACTTACTTTTATCACTAGTCATATGATGAGAAAATCCACTATCAATCACCCATTCATCTTTTTCAACAACCTGAGAAGCCAAGGCACTTTCCACATTTGCATAGCTAGCAGATTCAGTAGACACCGGATCTTCTTCTTTGATAGCAATGCACACCCAATCACCTTTAGTGGAACCTCCATGATCAGATTCATCATCTGTGACTTCTTCTTCTCCAATATCTTGGACATAGTAACATTTCTTCTGACCTTTATATCCGTTAGGGTTTGGTTTTGAAAACCTCTCTAGACATCATAATCACTTGCATCTTCATCTGGAACCTCAACAACACTGTCTTTCATGACTCTCACACTAGAAGGATTACTTACGGACCTCCAAACCATGAACCACTTGAGTTGATGATACACACTGACTTCCCAAACATGCCTTTAGATCCACAGATCATAATATTTCAATGCGGAGCAATCCGAACCAATTTATTGTCACTCTGTCTCTTCTAAACACAACAAAACTAGGTTCTACTCAGATGGCCATAGCTTCTTCAAATCTTCATGCGGACCTCTCAAATCTTAACTGGAGCTACTTTAGACAATCCTCTACACAACCATATGGTCAGCATATATTAATTTTCTCAATATTCTCAACATTCTAGTCTTCTAAACATGCAACAAAATGGAATACAGTTGACACCAATGGCAACATGGATATGTTGACATCAATGACAACACCAATTAGGCACATATTTGCAACATCTACAAGTGGAAAACTTCCAAAGCCACTTTATTTATCTAGAGCTATATTTGTAACATAACATTAGAGCATATAATTACTTTAGTATAAATAGAAAAATGAGTATCCATAGTAGCTCCTACAAAATGCAAAATTTTGATCTTTCCATATAGTAAATAAAATCTCTGCTTTGAAACCATGCCAAATTTGAGCATATCTCACTTTCATTTCTGGCCAGTTACCTAAAAGGATCATGTACTAGGAAAATTCTCTAGTTATATTATTTGAAGAAGTGAACGTATAAATAAAATTGCTTCTTCTCATCATTCTACCACTCCTATTACTTCCACTATTTATCATTCTACTTATCACTACGACCAGACTACCACAACCCTTCCCCCTCTGCCTACTTCTCCCACTATTAAATTTCATGATCTAGAGGGAGAGTTTGATCATGAAGCCACTATTCACATATAGAATGAGGAAGCAATTTTTCATATTGATCGATAATTTTCCATCTTTCTGTTGAGGATGATTTGTTAGCCATAACAACATGCATAAAAGTTCACACATCAAACCTTTATTATCTTGAAAAGTACGATCAATTTGGAATGAATTGATGACTCCAAGTCTCCGTGGATTAGGTCATGATTGTCTGACATTACTCAGAGGTTGATGTGATATGTTATTTTCCATTTAAGGGGCCTTACATTGTTCTATACTGTGAATTGATGTCTGTACATTCGATTATGCACCTGTTTCCTGTAAAATCTCTCCACAAATGCAGTTAATCCTACTGTATTTAGTAGATGATGATGATATTTATAAGTTTGATCAATTCTTCTGATCATCAACTGTTATGAACTTAGCTTTACTTCTGCACTATGTATTTATCTAAATAATGTGCCTACAAGCAGATATTTGTATGAATACCATTGATATTCACATGTATTTGCATGATATTTATCATTTTGACATGCTTTTACTCAAATATGCTCTGTATATTCAATTATTTGCGGGATATAGGCATATTTCAGGTTATTTGCTTTAGATTATCTGTTATTTGTAGTTATGGAAATGATTGTAATGAAATCAAGAAAATTGAAAGAATGCTTTCTAAATTTAATGAACCTTTAGCTATTGATTCACATACATTCCAGATACTTTCATGAAGAGAAGAAACCAAACCATGATTTCACTAAGATGTTCCACAGCTAGATATGGCTGATGCTAACTTCAAAGGAATAAAGAATAAAAACAACGCATGTAGACTAATAAGAACTCCAAGGGACGTAGCTAATCAATGCATGTATCCAGAATTCATCCCCTGATTACTTAAGATTTACATTTATTTGTAATCAAAACAGTTTCTCTATCATTAGGTATGCAAAAGACATGTACATTCACAATGAGCTTTGAAATTAGTCTCGAGTGTTAGTTTCAAGACAGACAACTGAGAGTGGGGGTGAATTAGTTGTCCCAAAACTTTCTCTTATTAACCACTTAAATCCTTCTTGTAATTCAGTAGCATAATAATAAATCAATCATGGAAACATAATGCAACAATTCAAGAGCAAAAACACATTAACACATATGACACCAAGATTTTAACGTGGAAAACCTGGTTAAGGGAAAAAACCATGGGGTGACTAACCCAAGATTGTATTCTCTATTAAAAGAATAAGAAGAACAAAATGGCACATGCCAATTAGGGCTCACTACCTGAGCACACTGCTCACAAGAGGCCCACTGCCTACAAGAGACACATTGTCTACAGAATGATAAATATTACATACTTGAACTGAAGAATAGCATCTTCACCATGCTTGAGTCAGTTCCATTTAGGCCCAATACTTCTGCTCTGCCTTTCGCTTTCCTCCTCTCTACCACACTCTCATCTCTGCCAAGATACTTTTGAAATGACTTCACATCTCTTATTTATACAAGACATCGACTTAGGGATAATCATCAAAGTCAGCATACTTTACAAAGCAAATATAGAAATACAACTTGACTTATTACAAAAGACTTCATGCAAATCATCACACTGTCAGCCACACAGATTTGGAACTTCAATCTTTTTTGAGGAACATGCCATGCTTCGCAGAACATCTTCAAGATCATCTGCAAGATGTGTAAATCATCCGGTCGGCCAAGTTTAGGAAGAACATCATCATTTGAAAGTAATTCTTCAATTACGAGCTCAATCTTCAATGTGGACCACCAAAACGAACATGACACAATCTAGAGACCACCACAAGCTTGCCTGAATCACCAAGAACATCCACACTACTTCTGCTTATTGAAATCATTCTCTCCTTCATCTGGAACCTCAAGAACACAGTTTGTCATCACTGTCATATTGGAATAGATGCTTGCAGACCTCCAGAACATGAACCAATTGAGTTGTCAATTCACATTAACTTCCTAAACACTCCACCAAATCCGCAGAACAAGATATTGCATTTCTAGATCTCACCGGACCTATTTGTGTCACTCTGTCACCTTTGAACATCTACCGGAACTGGTTTTACTCATACGGCCATAACTTCTCCAAAACTTCATGCAGACCTCTCAAATCTTTATTGGATCACCTTTAGACACATATCTACAAACCCTTTGATGTGTATCCTCTGATCTTCATTTTTTCTGGGATCTTCACTTCACTGTCTTCATTGTTCTTCTATGTTCCTGATAGGACTAATTTTGTCAATATCCTTAGCATACAACTCATCCAATCCTTGACATCAATGCAACATGAGTATGTTGACATCAATGACAACACCGGTTTGGCCCATACTTGCAACCATCTCCCCCTTTGTCATTGATGGCAACATATGATGTGAAAAACTATTTTAACCATGAAGACAAGAACTTCTCCTCACTGACTGACATAACTACCCCTATCAACAACAACCATTCACATGTCTTCTCTTCCTTTACTGCTCCCCCTTTGATCAACAACCACTTTTTCTTTTTCACATGTCTTCTCTCTCCCTTTGACATCAATGGAAAAGGGCACATAGTTACATCACTTAGAATCATACAAACTGCTCCCCCTAAGTAGCAACTTACTATCATCATTCTGGACCACAAGATACGACGGTGAAATCCACCAGACTGATGCACATTAGTGCACCTTAATTCAAAATCAGAGGGGTAATAACCCCTAACTTCTCCCTGAGATACTCAAAAGAGTCCTTAGATAGAGGTTTAGTAAAAATATCTGCAATCTGATCCTTGGAGGGCACAAACTCCAATTTGACTTTATTCTTGTTTAGCTTCTCTCTCAAAAAGTGAAACTTTATGGATATATGTCTTGTCTTTGAATGCAACACTGGATTTTTTGATATATTTATTGCACTTGAATTATCACAGAAGATTGTCATAGGTTCCTCATACTTCACTCTGATGTCTCTTAGCATTTGCTTCATCCATAGTACTTGAGTGCAACTACCTGCTGCTGCAATATATTCTGCTTCTGCAGTGGATAGAGATATTGCGTCTTGTTTCTTGCTTAGCCAAGAAACTAATCTTTTCCCTAAAAAGAATGCTCCACCACTGGTACTCTTTCGGTCATCCACATCTCCTGCCCAATCCGCATCTGTATATGTATGAAGAGAGAAATCATGATCTCTAGGATACCATAAACCATACTCAATTGTCCCTTTTAGATATCTAAGAATCCTCTTGATTGCCATGACATGAGATTCTCTAGGATTGACTTGGAATCTAGCAACAAGACCAACAACATTCATAATGTCAGGGATTAGTTTGAGTAAGATATAATAGTCCTCCAATCATTGACCTATACTTTTTCTGATCAGCCTTACGAGAGTCATCATATTTGTTCAATTTACATCCGGTTGCCATGGGAGTACTCATTGGTTTTGAGTCTTCCATCCCAAATTTCTTCAACAATTCTTTCACATATTTGGTCTGTGAAATGAAGATTCCTTTCTTTGTTTGAATGATTTGCAGACCCAAGAAGAAATTTATTTCCCCAAACATGGACATCTCAAATTCACTTTTCATTTGATTTGCAAAAGTTTTGCACATACTATCTCTTCCTCCAAAAATGATATCATCAACAAATACTTCAACAATCAAAATATTTTCATGATCAATTTTGAAGTACAAGTTACTGTCAACAGTACCTTTGTTGAAACCAATCTTCAAAAGATGCTTATCTAGTCTTTCATACCAGGTTCATGGGGCTTGTTTGAGTCCATACAATGCTTTCTTCAACTTGCAGACCATATCACCATGATCAGACAATTGAAATCCATCTAGTTGCTCAATATATACTTCTTCTTCCAAGTCACCCTTCAAGAAGGCAGACTTGACATCCATCTGATATACCTTGAAATCCTTGAAGACAACAAAGGCAAGAAATAATCTAACTGCTTCAATTCTTGCCACTGGAGTAAAAGTCTCTTCAAAATCAACTCCTTCTACTTGGGAATAACCCTTATAGACCAATCTAGCTTTGTTTCTGACTACTTCACCATCTTCATTTAGTTTATTCTGAAAAACCCATTTGGTTTCAATCACATTTTTGTTTCTAGGTCTAGGAACAAGATCCCAAGTGTGATTTTTCTCAATTTGCATTAACTCTTCCTTCATTTCTTTAGTCCATATTTCATCATTGCATGCTTCACTCACAGTTTTTGGTTCAAAATTTGAAATTAGACAATACTTTTCTGAGTCTTGAGCAATCTTTCGTCTTGTTTGAACACCTTTTCTTTTATCAGCTATGATCTGATCTTCAGAATGATTCAGTCTTACATACCTGGGAGTTTTGGGAATTTCTTGCACTTCTGTTTCTTGAACAGGTTCATCTAAAATTATCTCTTCTTCCTAATTCTCCGGATCAGTCTGGATCTGAATTTCAGAAGGGGTTTGGACTTCTTAGACCAAAACATCATTCTGATCATCTTTATCATATTCATAAGACCTTGAGGGTTTTTCAATACCTTCATCAACCTTCACATTTGTACTTTCTATAATCTTTCTCAATCTCTTGTTATAACACCGGTACGCTTTGCTTTGAGTAGAATAACCTAAGAATATTCCTTCATCACTTCTAGCATCAAATTTTCCAAGGTCTTCATCTCTTTTAATATAACATTTGCTACCAAAGACTCTGAAATAAGTCACAGTGGGAGTGATGCCAAACTAGAGTTCATAAGGGTTCTTACTAGTATTGCTTCTGATTTGTATTCGATTAAGAGTATAGATAGCAGTGCTTACAGCTTCTCTCCAGTAGATCTGAGGAACATTTTCTTCCATCATCATGGTTCTGGATGCTTCCTGGATGGTCCAGTTCTTTCTCTCCACTACTCCATTCTACTGTGGAGTCCTTGGAGCAGACAACTGTCTTTTTATCCCATGTTTCTCATAGAATTCTATGAACTCTCTGGATGTGAATTCTCCACCTCTATCAGACCTAAGACATTTTATGTTTAATCTAGTTTCATTCTCTACCATAGCTGAATATTTTGAAATTCTCAAGAGCCTCAAATTTCTCTTTTAGAAAAGTCACCCACATCATCCAGGAGTGGTCATCAATTAATAACATGAATTATCTATCACCTTGCAAACTCTTGATTCTTTCCGGACCACATAGATTAGTATGTACTAAGTCTAATAATCCGGTAGAAGACTGTTCGTTACTTTTGAATGCGACTCTGCTCTGCTTACCCAACTGACATTCTTTGCACAAACTATTAGTAGGTTTCACCAGTCTTGGAAGATTTCTTACAGCCTGAGTGTTGCTTATTTTGATGATATTATCAAAATTCACATGACACATTCTCCTATGCCACAACCAACTCTGATCAATTTGAACTAATAAACAACTTTTGCTAGTACCTACCAAATGGAAGATGTTACCTTTTGTTTGAGTACCGGATGTAATCTATTTTCCAAAACTTTCAAAGATCTTACATTTTCCATTTTTGAATCAGAGATCATAGCATTTGTCCACCAACTATCCAACACTAAGAAGATTGTGCTCCAGACCTTCAACATACAGTACTATTGCAAGTATGGGCCTAATCGGTGTTGTCATTGATTTCAACATACTCCTGTTGCATTGATGTCAAGGATTGGATGAGTTGTATATTGAGGATATTGAGAAAATTAGCCCTATCAGGAACAAAGAAGAATAGTGAATACAGTGAAGTAAAGATCCCAACTAAGATGAAGATCAAAGGATACGCATCAAAGGTTTTGTAGATATGTGTCTAAAGGTGATCCAACAAATATTTGAAAGGTCTGCATGAAGATTACAAGAAGTTATGTCCATATGAGTAAAATCGGTTCTGGCAGATGTTCAGAGGTGACAAAGTGACACAAATAGGTCTGGTGAGATCTAGAAATGCAATATCTTGTTCTACGGATTTAGTGGAGTGTTTAGGAAGTCAATGTGAATTGACAACTCAATTGGTTCATGGTGTCAAGGTCCGCAAGCATCTATTCCAATATGACAGTGATGACAGACTGTGTTCTTGAGGTTCCGTATGAAGGAGAGAATGATTTCAGTAAGAAGAAGTAGTGTAGATGTTCTTGGTGATTCAGGCAAGCTTGTGGTCCTTGGATTATGTCTAGTTTGTGTTTTTGGTTCACATTGAAGATTGAGCTTGTAATTGAAGAATTACTTCCAGATGATGATGTTCTTCCTAAACTTGGCTGACCAGATGAGTTACACATTTTTTAGATGATCTTGAAGATGTTCTGCGAAGCATGGCATGTTCCTCAAAGAAGATTGAAGTCCCAGATCTGTGTGTCTGACAGTGTGATGATCCGCATGACGTCTTTTGTAATTAGTCAAGTTGTATTTGTGTATTTTCTCGTTAAAGTATGCCGACTTGGATGATTATCCCTAAGTCGATGTCTTGTATAAATAAGAGTTGTGAAGTTATTTCAAAAGTATCTTGGTGGAGATGAGAGTGTGGCAGAGAGGAGCATAGCAGAAGTATTGGGCTTAAATGGAACTGACTCAAGCATGGTGAAGATGCTATTCTTCAGTTCAAGTATGTAATATTTATTATTCTGTAGATAGTGTATCTACTGTAGGTAGTGGGCCTCTTGTGAGCAGTGTGCTCGGGCAGTGAGCCCTAATTGGCATGTGCCATTTTGTTCTTCTTATTCTTTTAACAGAGAATACAATCTTGGGTTAGTCACCCCGTGGTTTTTCCCTTAACCAGGTTTTCCACTTTAAAATCTTGGTGTCATATGTGTTAATGTGTTTCTACTCTTAAATTGTTGCATTATGTTTCCATGACTAATTTATTATTATGCTGCTGAATTATAAGAAGGATTTAAGTGATTAATAAGAGAAAGTTTTGGGACAACTGATTCACCCCCCCTCTAAGTTGTCTGTCTTAAATCTAACAATTGGTATCAGAGGTAAGTTCCTCTAAAAGAGCTTAACCGCTTGAGGAGATCCAGGATGTCTTCCTACAAGAAGGACAGTTTGAGGTTTAATGGAACCAATTACACTCTTTGGAAAAGCCGCATGGAATATCACTTTCAATGTATGGGAATGCAATATTGGATCATGGCTTCAAAGAAGTATGTTCCTCCACAGAATGGTCCAAGAACTGAGGATGAAATCAGAGATGCTGAAAATAATCTTCAAGCTAAATAAGCTCTACTAAGTGCCTTATCTGATTCAGAGCTGACAAATGTTATAGATCTAAAAATTGCATATGAGATTTGGGAAAAACTGGAACTTCTACATGAAGGAGACAAATATGTTAAATGTGCCAAGCTACAGAGTCTGAAAGGAAAATTTGAAAACCTGCAGATGAATGAAGATGAGAATATCACTACATTTATGCTAAAAGTAAATGAGATTGTTTGTGGCATTATATGTGCTGGTGGAATCTTGGATGAAGATGAGATTGTTGCCAAAGTTCTCAGATCCCTACCTCCTTACAAATACAAGGTTGCTGCTATTGAATAATTTAGATCTTTTTCAAATATCACAAGAGATCAATTGGTTGGAAAATTAGCTGCATTTGAATTGGCTAAGTTTGGAGATGCACCTCCCAAGACTGAATCCGCATTCAAAGCTAGTGCCTCTGTAAAAGGCAAACAAAAGTTTGATCCGGGAGAGAAATCTTCAAAGAATCTATCATGGTATGAAAAGGCAAGAAAAGATCTGGAAGAAAATGAAGTAGAAGCTGCTCAACTTGAAGCCCTTATTGCAAAAATATTGCCAAGAGGATCTGGTAAGTATGAAGGAAAATTGCCCTTCAAATGTTTCAATTGCAATAAAATTGGTCATTTTGCCTCAAGGTGTCCAGAAAGATTTTCAAGAACAAATCCAAACAGATCAAGATTCCAAAAGAAATGTTACTATGTTCATGAAGATGATGATGATGAAGGAGTAACAAATGATGAATCAGAGACAGGAAACAAATCTGGAAGTGACTAGGTGTTTATTGCCATCAAGGAAGAATATCCAATGCTCTTTGAATTTGTCAATCATAAAATGATAGAAAGAGCTCTGGCTACCCAAGTTGAAGAAAATGATGATTGGGTCATTGAAAGTGGATGCTCCCACCATATGACAGGTGACAAAAATAAGTTTATAGATTTGGAAAGATATGAAGGAGGAGTTGTAAAATTTGTTGATAATTTTGTTGGCAGAATCAGAGGTAGAGGAACCATTTCTTTTGATGGAAAGAACAAAACCAACAATGTACTATATGTTGAAGGTCTGAAGCACAATCTTCTCAGTGTTGGACAGTTGGTGGACAAAGGTTATGATCTCTGATTCAAAAATAGAAAATGTAAGATCTTTGAAAGTTCTGGAATAGAGATTGCATCCGGTACTCAAACAAAAGGTAACATCTTCCACTTGGTTGATACTAGCAAAAGTTGTTTATTTGTTCAAATTGATTAGAGTTGGTTGTGGCATAGGAGAATGTGTCATGTGAATTTTGATAATATCATCAAGATAAGAAACACTCAGGCTGCAAGAGATCTTCCAAGACTGGTGAAACCTACTAATAGTTTGTGCAAAGAATGTCAGTTGGGTAAGCAAAGCAGAGTCACATATAAAAGTAAGGAAAAATCTTCTACTAGATTGTTGGACTTAGTACATACTGATCTCTGTGGTCTAGCAAGAATTAGGAGTTTGCAAGGTGATAGATACTTCATGTTATTAATTGATGACCACTCCCGGATGATGTGGGTGACTTTTCTAAAAGAGAAATCTGAGGCTCTTGATAAATTCAAAATATTCAAAGCTATGGTAGAGAATGAAACTTGATTAAACATAAAATGTCTTAGGTCTGATAGAGGTGGAGAATTCACATCCAGAGAGTTCATAGAATTCTATGAGAAATATGGGATAAAAAGATAGTTGTCTGCTCCAAGGACTCCACAACAGAATGGAGTAGTGGAGAGATAGAATCAGACCATCCAGGAAGCATCTAGAACCATGATGATGGAAGAAAATGTTCTTCAGATCTACTGGAGAGAAGCTGTAAGCACTGCTGTCTATACTCTTAATCGAGTACAAATTAGAAGCAATACTGGTAAGACCCCTTATGAACTTTGGTTTGGCATCACTTCCACTGTGAAGTATTTCAGAGTCTTTGGTAGCAAATATTATATTAAAAGAGATGAAGACCTTGGCAAATTTGATGCTAGAAGTGATGAAGGAATATTCTTGGGTTATTCTACTCAAAGCAAAGCATACTGGTGTTATAACAAGAAATTGAGAAAGATTATAGAAAGTACAATTGTGAAGGTTGATAAAGGTATTGAAAAACTCTCAAAGTTTTATGAATATAACGAAGATGATCAAAATGATGTTTTGGTCCAAGAAGTCCAAGCCCCTTGTAAAATTTAGATCCAAACTGATCTAGAGAATTAGGAAGAAGAGATAAGTTTGGATGAACCTGTTTAAGAAATAGAAGCGCAAGAAATTCCCAAAACTCCTAGGTATGTAAGACTAAATCACTCTGAAGATCAGATCATAGGTGATAAAAGAAAAGGTGTTCAAACAAGAAGAAAGATTGCTCAAGACTCAGAAAAGTATTGTCTGATTTCAAAGTTTGAACCAAAAACTGTGAATGAAGCATGCAATGATGAAAGCTGGACTAAAGTAATGAAGGAAGAGCTGATGCAAATTGAGAAAAATCACACTTGGGATCTTGTTCCTAGACCTAGAAACAAAAATGTGATTGAAACCAAATGGGTCTTTCAGAATAAACTAAATGAAGATGGTGAAGTACTTAGAAACAAATCCAGATTGGTCTGCAAGGGTTATTCCCAAGTAGAAGGAGTTGATTTTGAAGAGACTTTTGCTTCGGTGGAAAGAATTGAAGCAATCAAATTATTTCTTGCCTTTGCTGCCTTCAAGGATTTCAAGGTATATCAGATGGATGTCAAGCTTGCCTTCCTGAATGGTGACTTGGAAGAAGAAGTATATATTGAGCAACCGGATGGATTTCAATTGTCTGATCATGGTGATATGGTTTGCAAGTTGAAGAAAGCATTGTATGGACTCAAGTAAGCTCCAAGAGCCTAGTATGAAAGAGTGGATAGGCATCTTTTGAAGATTGGTTTCAACAAAGGTACTGCTGACAGTAATTTGACTTTAAAATTGATCATGAAAATATCTTGATTGTGGAATTATTTGTTGATGATATCATTTTTGGAGGAAGAGATAGTATGTGCAAAACTTTTGCAAATCAAATGAAAAGTGAATTTGAGATGTCCATGTTTAGGGAAATGAATTTCTTCTTGCGTCTGTAAATCATTCAAACAAAGAAAGGAATCTTCATTTCACAGACCAAATATGTGAAAGAATTGTTGAAGAAATTTGGGATGGAAGACTCAAAACCAATGAGTACTCCCATGGCAACTAGATGTAAATTGAGCAAAGATGATGACTCTCGTAAGGCTGATCAGAAAAAGTATAGGTCAATGATTGAAGGACTATTGTATCTTACTCAAACTAGACCTGACATTATGAATGCTATTGGTCTTGTTGCTAGATTCCAAGTTGATTCTAGAGAATCTCATGTCATGGCAATCAAGAGGATTCTTTGATATCTAAAAGGAATAGTTGAGTATGGTTTATGGTATCCTAGATATCATAATTTCTCACTTCAGGCATATACAGATACGGATTGGGCAGGAGATGTGGATGATAGGAAGAGTACCAGTGGTGGAGCATTCTTTTTGGAGAAAAGATTGGTTTCTTGGCTGAGCAAGAAACAAGAGGCAATATCTCTGTCCACTACAGAAGAAGAATCTATTACAGCAGCAGGTAGTTGCACTCAAGTGTTGTGGATGAAGCAAATGTTAAGATACATTAGAGTGGAGTATGAGGAACCTATCATAATCTTCTGTGATAATTCAAGTGCAATAAATATATCAAAAAATCTAGTGTTGCATTCAAAGACAAAACATATATCCATCAAGTTTCACTTTTTGAGAGAGCAAGTGAACAAGAATGAAGTAAGATTAGAGTTTGTGCCCTTGAAGGATCATATTGTAGACATTTTAACTAAATCTCTACCTAAGGACTCTTTTGAGTATCTTAGGAAGAAGTTAGGGGTTATTACCCCTCTGGTTCTGAATTAAGGTGCAATGATGTGCATCAGTCCGGTGGATCTCATAGTCATATCTTGTGGTCCGGATTGATGATGGGAAGCTGCTACTTAGGGGGAGCCGTTGGTATGATTCTAAGTGATGCAAGTATGTGCCCTTTGCCATTGATGTCAAAGGGGGATAGAAGACATGTGAAAAACAAAAAGTGGTTGCTGATCAAAGGGAGATCAGTAAAGGAAGAGAAGACATGTGAATGGTTGTTGTTGATAGGGGGAGTTATGTCAGTCAGTACAGAGAAGTTCTTGTCTTGATGGTTAAAATAGTTTTTCACATCATATGTTGCCATCAATGACAAAGGGGGAGATTGTTGCAATTATGGACCTAACTGGTGTTGTCATTGATGTCAACATACTCCTGTTGCATTGATGTCAAGGATTAGATGAGTTGTATACTGAGGATATTGAAAAAACTATCCCTATCAGGAACAGAGAAGAATGGTGAAGATAGTGAAGTAAAGATCCCAGCTAAGATGAAGATCAGAGGATGCGCATCAAAGGGTTTGTAGATATGTGTCTAAAGGCGATCCATCAAAGATTTGAGAGGTCCACATGAAGATTACAAGAATTTATGGCCATATGAGTAAAACCAGTTTTGGCAGATGTTTAGAGGTGACAGAGTGACACAAATACGTCCTGTGAGATCTGGAAATGCAATATCTTGTTCTGCTGATTTGGCGGAGTGTTTAGGAAGTCAATGTGAATTGACAACTCAATTGGTTCATGATCTGAAGGTCCACAAGCATCTATTCCAATATGACAGTGATGACATACTATGTTCTTGAGGTTCCAGATGAAGGAGAGAATGATTTCAATAAGAAGAAGTAGTGTGGATGTTCTTGGTGATTCAGGCAAGCTTGTGGAGGTCTTTGGATTATGTCCAGTTCATTTTGTTGGTCCACATTAAAGATTGAGCTCGTAATTGAAGAATTACTTCCGGATGATGATGTTTTTCCTACACTTGGCTGACCAGATGAGTTAGACATCTTGCAGATGATCTTGAAGATGTTCTACGAAGCATGGCGTGTTCCTCAAAGAAGATTGAAGTCCTAGATCTGTGTGGCCAATAGTGTGATGATCCGCATGAAGTCTTTTGTAATTAGTCAAGTTGTATTTGTGCATTTTCTCTGTAAAGTATGCCGACTTGGATGATTATCCCTAAGTCGATGTCTTGTATAAATAAGAGTTGTGAAGTCATTTCAAAAGTTTTCTTGGTGGAGATGAGAGTGTGGTAGAGAGGAGTAGAGTGAAAGGCAGAGCAAAAGTATTGGGCTTAAATGGAACTGACTCAAACATGGTGAAGATGCTATTCTTTAGTTCAAGTATGTAATACTTATTATTCTGTAGACAGTGTGTCTTCTGTAGACAGTGGGCCTCTTGTGAGTAGTGTGCTCGGGCAGTGAGCCCTAATTGACATGTGCCATTTTGTTCTTCTTATTCTTTTAATAGAGAATAGAATCTTGGGTTAGTCACCCCATGTTTTTTCCCTTAACCGGGTTGTCCACGTTAAAATCTTGGTGTTAGTGTTAATGTGTTTCTGCTCTTGAATTGTTGCATTATGTTTCCATGGTTGATTTATTATTATTCCGCTGAATTACAAGAAGGATTTAAGTGATTAATAAGATAAAGTTTTGGGACAACTGATTCACCCCCCCTCTCATTTGTCTGTCTTGAATCTAACAAGTACATTATTAGTTTTGTTCTTTCCATCAAAAGAAATAGTTCCTCTACCTCTGATTCTGCCAGTAGAATTATCACCAAATTTTACAAATCCTCCTTCATATCTTTCCAAATCTATAAAATTATTTTTGTCACCTGTCATATGGTGGGAGCATCCACTTTTAATGACCCAATCATCCTTTTCTTCAACTTGGGCAGCTAGAGCTCTTTCTATCATTTTATGATTGACAGATTCAGAGGGCATTGGATCTTCTTCCTTGATGGAAATAAACACCCAGTCACTTCCGGATTTGTTTCCTGTCTCTGATTTATCATTTGTTACTCCTTCATCATCATCATCTTCATGAACATAGTAACATTTCCTTTGGAATCTTGATCTGTTTGGATTTGCTCTTGAAAATCTTTCTGAACACCTTGAGGAAAAATGACCAATCTTATTGCAGTTGAAACATTTGAAGGGAAATTTTCCTTCATACTTATCGGATCCTCTTGGCAGTCTTTTTGCAATAAGGGCTTCAAGTTGAGTAGCTTCTTCTTCATCTTCTTCCAGATCATTTCTTGCTTTTTCATACCATGATAGTTTTTTTGAGGAGTTCTCTCCTGGATCAGACTTTTGTTTGCCTTTTACAGAGGCACTAGCTTTGAATGCAGATTCAGTCTTGGGGGTGCATCTCCAAACTTGGCCAATTCAAATTTAGCTAATTTTCCAACCAATTGATCTCTTGTGATATTTGAAAAAGATTTGAATTCTTCAATAGGAGCAACCTTGTATTTGTAAGGAGGTAGGGATCTAAGAACTTTGGCAACAATTTCATCTTCATCCAAGATTCCACCAGCACATCTAATGCCACAAACAAGCTCATTTACTTTTGCCATAAAAGTAGTGATATTCTCATCTTCATTCATCTTTAGGTATTCAAATTTTCCTTTCAGACTTTGTAGCTTGGCACATTTAACATATTTGTCTCCTTCATGCAGAAGTTCTAGTTTTTCCCAAATCTCATATGCAGTTTTTAGATCTATAACATTTGTCAGCTCTGAATTAGATAAGGCACTTAGAAGAGCTTCTTTAGCCTAAAGATTGTTTTTAGTATTTTCATCTATAGTTCTCAGACCATTCTATGGAGGAACATATTTCTTTGAAGCCATGATCCAATATTGCATTCCCATACATTGCAAGTGACATTCCATGTGGCTTTTCCAAAGAGTGTAATTGGTTCCATCAAACCTTAGACTATCCTTCTTGTAGGAAGACATCCCAGATCTGCTCAAGTGGTTAAGCTCTTTTAGAGGAAGTTAGCTTTGATACCAATTGTTAGTTTCAAGATAGACAACTAAGAGGGGGGGGTGAATCAGTTGTCCCATAACTTTCTCTTATTAACCACTTAAATCCTTCTTGTAATTCAGTACCATAATAATAAATCAATCATGGAAACATAATGCAACAATTCAAGAGCAAGAACACATGACACCAAAATTTTAACGTGGAAAACCTGGTTAAGGAAAAAAACCACGTGGTGACTAACCCAAGATTGTATTCTCTATTAAAAGAATAAGAACAAAATGGCACATGCCAATTAGGGCTCACTGCTCGAGCACACTACTCACAAGAGGCCCACTGCCTACAGGAGACACACTATCTACAAAATGATAAATATTACATACTTGAACTAAAGAATAGCATCTTCACCATGCTTGAGTCAGTTCTATTTAGGCCCAATACTTCTGTTCTGCCTTTCGCTTTCCTCCTCTCTACCACACTCTCATCTCTGCCAAGATACTTTTGAAATGACTTCACAACTCTTATTTATACAAGACATCAACTTTGGGATAATCATCAAAGTCAGCATACTTTATAGAGCAAATACACAAATACAACTTGACTTATTACAAAAGACTTCATGCGGATCATCACACTATCGGCCACACAGATTTAGAACTTCAATCTTCTTTGAGGAACACGCCATGCTTCGCAGAACATCTTCAATATCATCCGCAAGATGTGTAAATCATCCGGTAGGTCAAGTTTAGGAAGAACATCATCATCTGGAAGTAATTCTTCAATTACGAGCTCAATCTTCAATGCAGATGACCAACACGATCTGGACACAATCCAAAGACCACCACAAGCTTGTTTGAATCACCAACAACATCCACACTACTTCTGCTTACTGAAATTATTCTCTCCTTCATCCGGAACCTCAAGAACACAGTCTGTCATCACTGTCATATTGGAATAGATACTTGCAGACCTCTAGACCACAAACCTATTGAGTTGTCAATTCACATTGACTTCCTAAACATTCCACCAAATCAGCAGAACAAGATATTGCATTTCTGGATCTCACCGGACCTATTTGTGTCACTCTGTCACCTCTGAACATCTGCTAGAACCGGTTTTACTCATACAGCCATAACTTCTCCAAAACTTCATGTGGACCTTTGAAATCTTTACTAGATCACCTTTAGACACATATCTACAAATCTTTTAATGTGCATCCTCTGATCTTTATTTTTGCTGAGATCTTCACTTCACTATCTTCACTGTTCTTCTCTGTTCTTGATAGGACTAATTTTCTCAATATCCTCAGCATACAACTCATCCAATCCTTGACATCAATGCAACAAGAGTATGTTGACATCAATGACAACACCGGTTAGGCCCATACTTGCAACACTGAAAACCTCAGCAATCTAACTTCAATTAAGTTTCCAATAATCTACAATGTGCACTCCATCTCCTTTTATAGGATAGAGAGAGGAGGCGCTTACATTGATCCAACGATCAAGATTTGTCTATCTAAATCTACGGTCAATATTTCTTTTGACTTTGTCAACACATGTCAATGTGGCATAGGTTTCTAGATGGCAACCATCTGGTGGACTTTGATCACTCTTGTCTTGTTATGCATGTGACCTTGTCATCATGCATCTGTACTTACTCTTCTTCTTCTTCAACTCCATCATCATCTTCTTCATCTTCATTATATTCATCCTCTTCATCATCATTATCATCATCATCAGCTCTAAGATCACGTCTTATATGCATGCTGATTATCCCTCTGACAGATTCATAGGCTTGTACTATTTCCTCAATCTGCCCTCTATCTTGAACTTTGGCCTTTACTGTAGCTTGCTTGTTAGAATGAAACTATGCCTGAAGAGCATTCCATTTGCACTTTCTGCTATTTAATGTCTCATTGTATATCTCTAATTTAGATTTCATTCTCATGGCCTTAATTATCACATCCTCTATCAAATGATGAAGAGGGTCCTCTGCTGCTTGCTTAAAATTGTTGTGGAAGGCTTGAACAACAAAATCAATATCCCGATTTTCTACTTTTCCTTATACTTTGTCCTCCAAAGCCTCCAAGGTATTTATTTCTTCTACCATGAGATGATGCAATTTAACACTCATGTCTCTAAGCTTGTAACTGCATCTTTTCAAGGCATCACATTCAAATCTGGTGTCCTCATACCAAATGCCTAGCAACTGTGCAGTGTTATTATCTAGTACTTTATTATCCATAAGTATTTTCATGTCTATCCTCCTTATTTCATCAAAGGCATCCAGATGTTTTTCCAACTTGAAAGACCTTCTCCCCACCTCATTTTGTAGCTTATTTACTTTTCTCCTTAGAGCACCAAGCGAATTCCAATTTGAGTGGGAGGTTTTAACTACTTTCTCTGCTTCAAAAACAAAAGAGACAAACCAATTATCTACTACCTGAGCCTTATGTTTCATGAGGTCCAACCCCGTTATCTGATCTTGAGATATGGTAGTTAATGGAGTGGTTGTATTAAGTGGTGTATGCTTAGGGTCAATTAACCATTTTATAAATGAATGTAATTGTGCAATGTGTTCCTTATGTTGTCTGTTCTTATCCTTTTCCTTTTTTATTCTTTTCAATAAGGAATCAATGCTATCTTTGGCCTCTTGGCCTTCTTGCTCTTCAGTAGCAAAACCCAAATCAATATTGGTTATTTGCAATTCCTCAATATTTATTTCCCCTTTGGCCTTAACTTGGGTTGTTCTCCTACCTGTAGTAGGATCTCTTTTGATTGTAGATGTTGGTCTAGCCTTCCTTTTAGGCTTCATCATACTTGCTGAAAACAAAGCAGAAACATCAAATTCCTTGACCTCACTAATCTGTTGTGGGTTTATTTCCTGCTGCAACCAATAAGGCACCTCAGCACTAGGTCCTTGCTAATTAGTTTTCTCAATGTGAGTATCCTAGGACTCTATATTATGCTCTTCCCTTGGTGGAGAAGTCTCTTTCCTTTGTTCTTCCTCATGCACTTTATCATGAGGGACCTCTTGCTGAGGGATCTCTTGCTGATGGATCTCCTTAAGAGGTACCTCCTATTGAGCAGGAGCTTCTTGGAATGTAGGGGGTCCTTGTGGTGAGGAGGTAGTTGTGGAGCAGGAGCTTCATGTGGTACAACAATATTCTGGTCAGGTGTATTTTGTTGAGGTGGATCTTTAGGAAGATCCTGAACATTATGATCATGCACACTCTGTTGAGGTGGATCTTCAGGAGGAGGCTGGATATTCTGATCTACTTTGTTTGTATGCTTTCCTTGACCATCTTGATTCATATTCTCTACTTCCTTTTGTTGACCATTATCTGGTTGAAGGCTCTGTCTTGTATCTCTTGATGTATTTCCCTCTGCAGGGTCTTGAGTTTTCTCTACTTCTTTCTCACTTGTTTTCTCTTGTGGCATTGGATTCTTATCCTGATCTTCATTCTTGGAAGGCATCTCTTTATCCCCCTCCATATGTACATGAACTTATACCTTTTCTTACTCCGGGGATGGATCATTGTCTTTATCCTTATCATGGTCACCATGATATGCCAGATCAATTACTGCAAAGTGGGTGACCTGATCAACCAGTTGGTCAACCCAATTTGTTGGGCTATCACCTTTGGGCTTTCTTCCTCAATTTCTTCTATTCCTACTTCCTCCTGAAGAGTCTCTTTTATCACTGAGGGAGTGCTATGAGGAGTCATTCTTGTATTTGCTACCAAAGTTTCCATCCTCTGAGCAGACACCTCATTAACTACCTCATCATCTGACAAATAGATTGTATCTTCAAGTGGAAGAGGTGGTTCCCTCCTTTCACTCTGCATTTCTTCTCTTTGTTCATCTGCCTTTTCAGTTTTAACTTGCATAATCTCAGAGATGAGGACCTCATGTTGCATGTTCTTCATAATACCTAGACCACTTGCACCTCTTAATAATAGAGGATCTATGTCCACCATTCCTCTCATAGTAGTCTTCTACTTCTTCTAGGGTGGTTGAGATGATTTCACAACTTTCCTCTTTTTCCTTGTAATCAACAAATCACTATTCAAGGGTTCTTCTTCCTCTTCTTCAATGGTAGTAGGAGCAGGTTTTGTGACAACTTTATTTTATTTAGGAGGTGCATCAAATGAAGTTCCTGCAGCTGATGTGGATGCATCATCTCATTTTGGTCTTGGCTGCCTGATGATCACTACCCCATATGCTTGGGAATCCTTCTTACTTTTCATCCTTTTCTTATCTTCAGGTCGCTGTCTTTCTCCATTGGATTGCCTTTTGCTGCAAGGATATCATCACATTCCTCCTCAGATAGTTCCTATCTTTTCCTCTTATTATCTATGGTAAAGGCTACACCCTTATCCCTCAGTTTCTTTACTTCAGCATCTACCCATTCCTGGGTCCATTTCATGACCTTCGACATTATTTGGTCTAATGAGACCACCTATGGCTGGCTTAAGTCAGGTGCTGATATAGTATCATTGTATACTTTATTGTTCTCATATTCTTGAGACATTATCTTTCCATCATCTTTATGTAATTGAACTAGCACTAATATGCATTCAAAAGTATGTATTTGTTTCAGGGTGAGCCTTTGGTAATCCCTTCTCCTCACCTCTAGCTCATCGTCACAATCAGCCCAATAGTCTTTAAAGTGCTACTGATGAATGGTTTTTTCTAGCAATGTTTGCATTTTGCTATATGGATCATAAGGCCTAGCTAATTCAAAGGATTGCAGGTGCATTAGTTTTAGTCCTCCAATTGCATTCTTGACACTTCCTCTATCTGGACACATGTACGAGCCAATCATGACTGGAAAAAAGATTTATGGAATCTTTCCCCATTCAATGTGAGCCTCCACCGAAGGAAATATTTGTCTAACAAACTCCATCAGGATAACTTTACCGTTTGGGTACCTAGGCAACATAAGAGGTTGCCCTGTAAAGCCTTCTATCCTCATGTATGAGAATGTGGGGAATTGGATAAACTAAGCCCCATGCTTATATATAACTGCTTGTGCCTCCACACTTATCCTCTTTGTCCTGTCCTCTTCCATGGTTCTAACCAGATGCATGGAGAAAGACTCATTTACTAACTTATAATTATCAAGAGCTTCCCGCATTTTTAGTTGTGGGTAGTATTCCCATATATTCATATCTCCTGGGTTGCTTCCTAGTCTTCCTACTGTTTGTAGTCCATTGAAAGTTCCTCTAAAAGCACAGGCATATACAACATAAGAGGTCATATGGAACATGTTAATGTTCCCTCTCAACCTTCTCATCCCTTCATCTAGGCCGTCACTTATAATTTTGGCCCACAGGGGTATGTCATCAGAATATTCTATTATCTGTGTTATACCATACATCCAGTTCTCAAATGATCGAGCATTCGGTCTCCCTATCATTCTGCAGAGTAGAACCATTATGTACTTGTACTCTAACAAAAAATCAAATTTGAAAAGGTGCACAGGTAATTTGGCGACAGCCTTATATGTGCTTTTCTTAAATCTCTACTGGTACATGACTCTTCTAGCTGCCTTTTCATTGCTCTTATATTCTTTCTCTAATTTTCTCAAACTTAGATGAACCACATTAGGTCCCTTAGGCAAATTGAATGCCACGGTGATGCCTACAATGGAGAAATCAGGATATACTCTACCATGTTTCTCCACTTTCCTGGTTTCTGGATTATAATTCCTGGCACATTCTATCACCAGCTTTGTAGCTTCCATGGCATACAGGAATCCTCTAGCATTCCACATTCCTGAATTAACTATGCTCATGAGAAGAGGGTTATCAGCTCCCCTATCTAGTCTTCTCATCCATGCATCAAGATTTGTGTACCCTTGATGTGTATCATTGATTATTCCATATCTGAATACTGTCCCTTCTGGTTGCAAGAACATGGGCTTTAAGAATTTGGTTTCTAATCTGTTCTTCTGAATGGCCATGGTGTCCTGTAATAAAAAACATACATGTCTTACCCTAACGTGTTGTATGTAGCAGTGGTTTTGCAATCTCATGCATCCCATGGTGATAATTCTACTGCCCTATTTCATCTTATGCAACCATCATGCTAATTAACTTTGTAAAAACCATATTTACCTCATGATTTACCATAAACGACAAAACTAGGGTTTTTAGTTACATACCTAATAATTGCTTTCCCTTCTTACTGTAGAGGTGATATCCTTATGAGTGTGATTGCACTACAATGGCCGTTCTCCGTTCCATTTAAATGTGGGTCCCATTCCGTTTGCACATTGGAGTAAGGGTTTAATCACTCGGAGCTCTGTAAATTCTGTTTAAATGCATGGTAAATTCAAAATGACCCCCCAAAATTACCTTTTAACCGTTTGACATGTCGAATTAGGGTGCATTTAATGTCATTTTGCTTATGTCCATTGATTGATATTCGATATTAGTAGATGTTGACAAGTGGCGCGTAAGTATTTGAAATTCAGAAGGCTTCACCTACTGTTGGGATCTCATTTAACGCGGAGGGTGATATTCGGAAACATCAGGCTATTTGACAATATGACTGATATTTGAAACATGATGGTGACGTCATCATGAATATGGTCAACCGTTGACCAATGATCTAGGTTGAGTCATATACCTTCATCAACAATCGGGACAATATACTATATCAACATGATCTGGATGATGTGCCACGTGGCACCATTTGATTGGTTATCAAGAATCACTGCATCTCAAGTCATAAGGGTCAATATGAAGGATATTTAAAAATATACAGATCTTTAAGAGTTACAAAATATCCTCTTATTTGGGAAAATGAAGATGACGTCATTGCGTATATGAGTCTTTGGAATTGTTTGAAGGAATGACATTATCGTCATATTAAAAAATATGATGGACATTTGGAAATGTGACCCTCTGGGTATCAGGTATACTAGTGACGTCATCATCATATTGAGTTCTTTTATAGCTCGAACCAAGATGACGTCAGGGTCATATTTTGCGAAGGGTGATATTTGGAACATCCAGATATTTGGAAATGTGACCCTACGAAAATATGCCTAAGGCTTGACGGGTAAATGTTCTTTCACACTTTACTTCAATGTCTTGCATATTAATGAATATGCGGATATTGGGTGATCTTCATCTGTTGGGGTCATCTAACGAATATGATTGACATTTAACAAATATGACCCTACGAGAAATATCTGGTTTGATCAATCTTTGACTTAGCATAACTTTTGATCTTTAAGTAATATCAAGGTGATCCAAAAGGCAAACTTACTTATAATTTTGTGCTCTTGAAGATTATGAGGCTTATGGAAGTAGATTTTGACTTTGATGTTTGACCTTCATATATAGGATGCACATGCATGTGCAAGGGTGATATACTTAACTAACTTTTGCCAAACTGCCCAAAGCAAGGAAATAAAAGAAAGCAGAAGCAAAATGTTGGGTCCTTGTTTTGCTAAGGGAAAATGGGGTGTGTTGTGTAACCACACAACAACTTGCCACCAAATAAATCAATCAAATTCAAATGATTCAAGTGATGAAGACACATTTAAAAAAATATAGCATTCTGACTTTCTCTAAGTATGTGTATCATGACCTTGTGAATGACTGTTAAACTTAGGGCATACAACTGAGAGGGGGGGTGAATCAGTTGTACGAAACTTTCTCTTTTTAAACACTTGAATCTTCTTTAGTGATTAGCATAATATTAATCATGAACCATAATGCATTCAAATCAAAAGTAGAAACATATCAACACACATGACACCAAGATTTTGACGTGGAAAACCCGGTGAAGGGAAAAACCACGGGGTGATTAACCCAAGAATGTATTCTTTGTTAGAAGAATAGAAAGAATAAAATGGCACATGCCAATTAGGGCTCACTGCCTGAGCACACTGCTCACAAGAGGCTCACTGCCTACAAGAGACACACTATCTACAAAGGAATAAGTATCACCTTTATGAACTGGAGAATAGCATCTTCAGCATGCTTGAATTAGTTCCATTTAAGCCCAATACTTCTGCTCTGCCTTTCGCACTTCTCTTCGCTACCACACACTCATCACCTCAGAGACACTCTTCAAAATGAATTCACAATCCCTTATTTATACAAGGCATCGACTTAGGATCAATCATCTAAGTCGGCAAACACCTACAAGATCATTCGCAAGATGTGTAATACATCCGGTCGGCCAGTCTTAAGAAGAACACCAATATCCGTGGTTATTCTTCAAATGCAAATTCTAACTTCAATGCGGACCACCAACATTAACTGGACATGATCCAATGATCATCATAACCTTCCCTGACTCACCAAAAACATCCATACTTCATCATCCTACTGGAATTCTTCTCTCCTTCATTCAGAGCTACAAGAACACAGTTTGTCATCACTGTCACAAATGAATAGGCACTTCCAGACCTTCAACCCATGAACTAATCTAGTTGATACTTCACAGGGATGTCCTCAACACTCCCTCAGATTCAAAGAACGGGATAATGAAATACTGGATCTCACCAGACCTTTCTGTGGCCCTCTGTCACCTCTGAACACCTACCGGAACCGGTTCTACTTGAGCGACCATAACTTCTTCAAATCTTCATGCGGACCTCTAAAATCTTGACTGGAGCATCTCAAGACTTATATCTACAGACCCTTTAAACCGCATCCTCTGATCCTCAACCTATTGAGGACTTTTTCCTTCTTGTCATCACTATTCTTCATTGTTCTTGATTGAGACTTATTCTCTCAATATCCTCAGCACACAGCTTATCTAATCCTTCTCATTAATGCAACATGAGTATGTTGACATCAATGACAACACCGGTTAGGCCCATACTTGCAACAATGACATCATGTTCATTAATGCAACAATACTGACAAGGGATCAAGTGTGTGCATATGATTAATAATCCTCATCTTGAAAGTATGTTGAAAATAATAGTAACCGATGTTAAGCTACATATTGTGGGTTCATCCCTCATAGCCAACTAGGATAGAGCCTTGTTGCCAGTAGGCGTCCATAGCCCTGACAAGGTTATCTTTACAATTCCCCTAAGTAGAGCCCTACTGCCAGTAAGCGTCTATAGCCCTGGTAGAGTTACTTAGATGGCCTAACTTTTATCCCTTTGGATTTTCAATATTCATCTCTTTTTTCTTTTATATATGCAGATTCATAAGATATCATCATGTAAGCTCAATATGCAAGGTGTGATCACTTGTTGCTTTAGGTTTGGAATTGTAATGGTAGGAAGGGTGACCCTTTATATTTTTCACTTAACACCTATACTAATGTGTTCAACAAACCCAAGGATGTTAGGTGAGTCATCATGAAAATCTCCTTAATCAAGAAAGGCATTATTGATGAAAAGGGCATCACAGACCTGATCAGGGATACTTCTCAGGGTGAGTCACAACCTATATAAAAAATTGTTTTCATCACTTGAATCCTAACAATTTTGTTGGTTTCTTAGGGTGATAAGGTGCATCATTCTTGCCTAAGCAAAACAAACTCAACAACAAGAAAACACACAAAGCAAAACTATACAAACAACTATACAAAATGCACATTATGATACAACTGAATTCTCACATGACCCTATTTAGGATTGAAAGTAATATTTGAGGAATTGTCCATTGACTAGTAATGGGACATCCTCACTAGTTAGGGTCTTAAGTCTGTAGGTACTATCTCCTAGGATCTCTGAAATTTGAAAGGGACCGACCCAAAGTTTGTCAAACTTTCCATGATCACCTTTCCTTTCATGTGTTTTGTCCCATGTCAGGACCAAATCTAAAATCCTAAAAGCCTTGACTTTGGCTCTTTTATCAAACCAGTGTTTGACAGTAGCTTGATGTTTAGCAAATTGATTGATTGCTCTCTCTTTTTTCCTCTAGGTACATGAGCTGAAGTAGTCTAACTTCTTGTTTATTATCTATACCTAGATATTCTTGTGCAATTTACAACATGGGGATCTTTAAGTTGATAGGGAGGATAAGATCCACACCATATACTAATTGATAAGGGAAATTTCCTAATGCAACCTTCATCCTAGTTCTGTCTACCCACAAGGCATACTTCAATAGGGTATTCCATTCCCTAGGGTTTTTCTCAACCAGCATCTTTATGATATTCAATAAATTCTTGTTTGTTGACTTTGCTAAGCCATTTCCTTGAGGATAATAATTTGAAGAGAATTTTAAGATAATTCCATGATCAAAAGCCCAGCTAGATAAATTTAGTGATGCAAAAGTAGGTCCATTATCACATACCAAAGCATACAGAACTCCATACCTGGTCACTATGTTGTTCTCCAAGAACTTGATCACATCCTCTGCATTGCATGTCTTGCTGTTGACTGCCTTAGTCCATCTAGTGCAATAATTGGTGACTGTTAAGACATACCTATGGCCTGAAGATGATGGTGGGTTAATAGGTCCTATGAAATCCATGCCCCACTGAGAAAATGGGCACATCTCCATCACTGGATGCAAGGGTTGAGCAACATATCTTTCTTGGTTAGCAGCAACCTGACAAGTATGACAACATTTAATATGTTCTGTAGTATCCTTAAAGATAGTAGGCCAATAATATCCTACTCTCAGGATAGTATGTACAGTAGCCAAGTGGGATTCATGTGCAGTCCCAAACTTATCATGCAACTCAGTTAAAACCTTGTCGGCTTCTTGTCTATTCAAACATCTGAGATATACTCCTTCATAGTTTCTTTTGAAAAGGACTCCTCCTTTAATCATATACTTTTGTGATCTTATTTGTAAAGCTCTTCTATGTGAAGCTTGTAATTTTGATGGGCATCTTCCAGTAATTAGGACATGCCTGATATCAAAATACCACTCTTTGTCTTCTTTGGTATCTACCACATATTGATGACTTATTATATTGGGGTCAGTCTCAGAAATCATCTGGATCAAGGCTTGTCCCCTTACCAATTTCATGGGTGTTATATCCATATCATATTCTTGAAGCACTGTTATCCATTTATCTCTCTTTTCACCTTGCTCACTCTGCATCAAGAGCATGTTTACTGCTGCATCTGGTACTATAGCAATTATCTTACTTCTTAAGATGTTATGTCTAAATTTCTTGACTGATCAAACTAAAGCAAGATCTTGTCTCTCTATGTCCATGCATCTAAGCTTTGCATCCTTGAATGGGTAGCTCATGAAAGCTATAGGCTTTTCTTCTTTGGCTTCATTTCTTTGTGTTAGCATTGCTGCAGATGTATGCTATGAAGCAAATGAGTAAATGTAGAAATCTCTTGTATAATATGAACTGATTAGAATAGGTGCATCTGATATGGCTTTCTTAATGTCCTCAAAGGCAGCTCTTGCTTCAAGAGTCCATTCAATCTTAGCATCTTTCTTGAGCATGGCATTAAGTGGTCTGACAATTTTTGCAAACCCGGTGATGAACTTCCTAACAAAGTTTATCTTACCAAAATAATATTTATGTTCCTTCTTACTTCTAGGAAGTTTTAGCTTCATGATAGATTCTACTCTCGTAGGATCAATGACGATCCCATTTTCTATTATCAAATGACCTAGTGTTTAGAGTAAAATTGGGATTGTTCAATTTAATGTTTAGATGTTTGAATCCTCCTTTCACCCTTAACATTCAAGAATCTAGGGTCGAGTGGCAATGCACTATCATACCCTAGGTCATTGTGAGATGTAGGGAAACTTGGATTAGGATGTTTAATTATCAATTTTCCTTCTCTTATGCTTAATTGACCATTAAAACCCTAATTTCGCAAATATGATTGTAAATGGAAGAATAACAAAAAAAGATCTTGCAGAGGGAAGTAAAATATCAAATCACAGAGTACCTATTTTCAGGGTTATGAGGCAGAAAAGTTGGGGACAAAAGAGCGGGTGCCCAAGTCCAATGCCCTACTTTTTGTCTGGATCTGGGAATTTAGTCTACAACTCTTTCCTATTGTTCCAGAGATTTTCCTGTCACAGAAGTTGGAGGACTAATGAGTAGGCGCCCAATTCCAGGGTGCCATTTTTCCTTTTGTTTTGCACTTCTGACACTTCAAGATGTCTTCCTACAACTTTACTTTTTTCAACTCCTCAACCTATAACCTGCAACCATAAAACTTTGGGAGGGGGTTATGGTGTTTAGAGGCTTGCCTCAGTCAAGCCCCAGAGGACACTTAAGTCTCTGAACACCATTGTCAGATAGAGAGTGCATGCCCTTGTGAGGAAGAGGCAAAAACCAAAGGAAATGATGATGAAAACACAATATAATGTCACCTTGTAGTGAAGATATCATGGGAGGAAGATGATCTTCATTCCATGATGAAATGGATGCTCAAATCTACAAACACAAACACATAAACCACACAATTCTACTCTTGCAACACAATGAAAGCCTTGAATCACCTTGAGAACACAATAGCTTGCTAGTAATCATCTAGTTTACAAATGAATGCCTAAGCATGATTTTATATGCAACTAGAAACACTCCCGCCAAGATTTTGTAAATTCAAACTTACCGCGTTGGCATAGGACCCAAATAACAGTCACAAGCTGACACCGAAAAATTAGGACTGCCCCAAAATAGGGCAGGACTAGGGCACGAGCGCCCAAGTCCTCCCCCTTATTTTGGGCAGGGTTAAGCTCAAGGGGTCCTCCTAGGTCCCATTTGTCATGTTACCTAGGGCTCATTCTATCAGGATGCCAAATTATGAAGTAAGATGTCCTAAATGCATGCAAAAGACCTAGGAGCTAAACCTTATGAGGGAAAAGCCCCCAAAGGGACATTTTTTGACGTTACACCTAGTAACCTGTGGTCACTCCAAAGATGCACTTCTTGGGATTCAGGGATATACCATATTGCTCACACTTCTTGAGCACACTCTTGAGGTTTTCTATATGATCACCCCTGTTCTTAGAAAAGGTTGTCAGGTCATCCATGTAAATGACTATGCATTTACCAATTAAGCCTCTGAAAGCTATATCCATTACATGTTGAAAGGTGGCTTCAACATTTATCAATCCAAACAACATGTATCTGTAAGCAAATATTCCCCACTTGGTGGTGAATGCAGTTTTCAAACTATCTATTTTATCTACCATCACCTGGTTATACCCTGAGAATCCATCTAGGAAGGACATCATCTGGGCTCCATTTACTATCTATAAGACTTCATCCAATGAAGGTAAATGATAGTTATCCTTTTTAGAAGCTCTGTTGAGGTTTCTGAAGTCTACACATAAACATATATCTCCATTCTTCTTTCTTATGGGGACCAAGTTGGCTACCCAAGTTGAATGCCTCATAGGAAATATGATTCTGGCATTGCGTAACTTCTTCACTTCAAAGTTAATGGGTTCTAACAAAGCATTAACATGTCTTTGCTTTTGCCTGAAGGGCTTAACATTAGGTTTCGGGAGTATAGTATGAGTGATGATTGAAGTATCATAAGTCTTCAACTCATCGTAGGTCCAGGTGATAACATGGGTGTAATCCTTTAGTGCTTGAGTCGATAAGGCCAAATTTAGCGAAAATCATTGTTTTTGAAGCCCTAGGTTTGAGATCTTGGGAAAAAATGCTATGTGAATGTTTTGAAGTCTAATTTATGAAATTAATTTTAGATCAAAAAATGATTTCCAAGCCTTAATATGCAAAATGCCAATGCAAATCTAATGAAAATGCATGAAAATTGCTAGTTTTTGTTGAAATTTTCTATGCAAAAATGCAAACATTTTAAATCTAAATGCAAATTTAAACTAAAATGAAAGACTAAAGCCAAATGAAAATTTGAATGAGCCTCTAAAATCAATAGAAAAATTTGAAAGAAGATTTTGCCTACTAACCCTAGATTTTGGAATTACTAGGTTATATAAAATTGTCAAAATTTCCACAAAAACCCTAGCAAATTAATAATGAAAATGCAATGCAAATATCTAAATTTTTGTGTTTTTCTATAGTTTATATCAGATTTGTTGCAAAAATCATGAATTAGGAAAATTTAGAAAGAATTGATGCAATTTAGTAAGACAAACAATGAAATTATTTTTTGAATTTTTCAAAAATTTCAATTTTTTAAATTTTTTTCTTAATGCAATAAAATGAATGACTATATGAATGAATGAAATCAATCCAAATCTGAAGACACACACTCAACAAGTTTCAATTTAAGTCCAAAAACATGGTTTCACCAAAATGTTTAGTGGAAAATTGGATTTGTTAATGTTTTAGTGTTTTGATGTTTTAATCTACCTTTCCACTTTACATTCAAGGATCTAGGGTTGAGTGGCAATTCACTATCATACCCTAGATCATTGTGAGATGTAGGAAAACTTGGATTAGGGAATATAAGTATCACTCTTCCTTCTCTTATGCTTAATTGACCATTAAAACCCTAATTATGCAAATACGACAATAAACTAATGAATAATAGAAAATACTACTATAGACGGAAGTAAAATACCAAATTATAGAGTACTTTTTTTTAGGGATCTGAGGTGGAAAATTTGAGGACACAGGAGCGGGTACCCAAGTCCAAGGTCCTATTTTCTGTCTGGATCTGGCAATAAGATCTGCAACCTGAATCTTCTGTATTAGAGATTTTCCCGAAACAGAACTTCAGGGACTAGGGAGCAGGTGCCCTAGTCTAGGGGGTAGATTTTCTTCCTTTCCTACACTTCAGACACTCCAATATGCTCCTCTGTAACTCCAATCAGTCCAGCTCCTCAACTTGTAACCTGTAATCATGAAAACTTGGTTTGGGGGTTGTGGTGTTTAGGAGCTTGCCTCAGTCAAGCCCCTGAAGGACACTTAAGTCTTCTGGAAACACCTTTGTCAGATAGAGAGAGAGTGCCCTTGTGAGGTAGAGGCCAAATCCAAATGAAACAATGATAAAAAGCACAATGATATCACCTTGTAGTGAAGATCTCATGGGAGGAAGATGCTCTTCATTCCATGATGAAATGAATGCTCAAGTCTGCAAATACAAACATACAAACCACACAAGTCTGCTCTTGCAACACAATGAAAGCCTTGAATCACCTTGAGAACACTTGAACATCACAATTGCCATATAGTTTACAAATGAATTCCTAAACATGCTTTTATATGCAACTACAAGCACTCTCGCAAAGTTTTTCATAATTCAAACTTACCGTGTTGGCAAAGGACCCAAATAACGGTCATAAACCGACACCCAGAAATTAGGGCTGCCCTAAAATAGGGTAGGACTAGGGCATGGGCGCCCAAGTCCTCCCCCTATTTTGGATAGGGTACAGCTCAAGGGGTCCTCCTAGGTCCTATTTGTCATGTTGCCTAGGGATCATTGCATTGGGATGCCAAAATACGAACTAAGATGTCCTAAATGCATGCAAAAGACCTGGGAGCTAAACCTTATGTGGGAAAAGCCCCCAAGGGGAGTTAAACCAAGGTAGCCACATGTGACTGAAATAGGTAGACATATAACCATTAAGTGTCTTTAACCAATCCCTAATAAGCAGCATTCCATAAGTGTCAAGGATATCCACCACTTGGATGTCAATATAATACTGAATTCTTAGATTTGATGCTAACTGCATGTGGATGTGGGTTAACTATCCCACTACACTTACTTCAGTCTTATCTAATTGTGTCACTTTCTTAAGTGATTTAGTAGGATGTAACCCTAAGGAATTATAGATAGACAGGGGCATAACATTTGTGGATGCACCTGAATCCACCAAACAATTGTGTAAATTCTTAGCAAAGATCCTCAAGGTAAGCAAGAATGGGGGTGTCTCAGTCTTATCTCTATAGAGTGCCATATGTGAGGTTTTAGCAGCTTAAACAGTAGCAGGGATTTTGTGTTTGACATTGTTTTCTTTAGCTACATGATCCTTGTTCGCAATCTGGATAGGATTATGAGCATGACTATCTTTTTTCATAATAGGCTCATCTAGGGATCTCATGATTCCTTCTTGATGGTTGGGGTTTTAAGTAGTTTAGACAATGACAGGCTGATCTTAACTCTTTTCATCTCCTCTGCTAAATATGTGACTAACTTGTTAGTCTTAGGAGATTGATTATTAGCTTTCATTATGGTGTTCTAAGGTGTAAAATACTAGGCATTAACCTTGGGAAGACTAGGATTATTGCTATCTTTTGGATCTGGGGGAGTGTTGAAATTGTTAGGAGGTAACGATGTGGTCAATGGACTAGAAGGTCTATTGGGATTACTCCTAAGGTTGTAATTGTGTCTACCTTGGTATTGTTGCTGATAAGCATGAATTTCTTCATGTTCTACTGCTAGTTCATTTTCATCTTCGAAAGGAAACACATAATTTGTTTCAAATGCCAAGGTAGATTCCTCACATGCTAATGTGTAGTTCTCATGAGTTGAGGTTGCTTGGTGATGAGGCTGATTCACATAACTTTCTAACACAAGGGCAGAATCATATCCACAAGGGACGATTTCATTTCCTTCAATGAAAGGAGGATTTCTTGTAGTGTTGGCCACTTCAACCTAAAAGATAGTAGTTGCTATTTTGAACTAAGGACAATCCAACTCAGCATGTGCATTGGTGTTGTGTATTCTACACCAATTTGTAAGAGATGCCTTTGCTAAATTGACTCTAGTAGTCTATTTTGGTTCACTAGGAGGCTGATTATCCAAGGGTGATGGCAAGGATCCATTGTTTGGCCTAGTACTCCACACTCTACGCTGTCTAGGTGCATTATTATTTCCATTGTTATTTTTATAATTCCGGTCATTATTGTATCCTCTATCAGGATATCCTGATCTCTCATTGTTATATCCTCTGTTTTGGTTTGATTAAGAATAAAAATTTTGACCTCTCAGATGTGTAATCTCTGTTGTTAGTTTCATTAGTTGTGCAGATATCTCTTTGATATCTTCTTTCTCTTCCTGAACTTTAGCTACTACATTTTCTAATTGAGGTTTAAAGAAGGAAGAACCATTACCATTGTTTTGCCCCACATCCTAAGGTGTTTGAGTATGTCCTGGATATTGCACTATCTGACCATCTCCATTTGGAGGAGGCATGACACTAAGGGGAGGTACCTGTAAAGGACCAGGCATTGTGGCAGGAGGCATTATAACTCCATTGGTTTGTTGCTGAGTAGGATATGTAGGATATGTGAGATATGAAGGATAGGCTATGTTAGGTGTTGCAGTTAGAATCAATTACTGATTAACCTTGATTGCCTCTTCAAAAGCCTGTGTCCGGGTTGTGACACCAGGATGTGTCCTAATAAACATAGAAGTCAGGGGATCTAAGGTTGAGTAGTATATACTCCTAGCTACCTCATCAGCTACATTATAAGGAGCTACCAGTTTAGAATACATCTTCTAAAATCTAGCATTGAAGTTTGAAATAGGTTCCCCTTCAAATCTTTTGATTGTGGCAAAGAGGTGATAAGTCATTGAAGGATCTTTAGGTATTTTGAACCTATCTGTAAAGGATTTCTCCAAGGTATCCCATGAACCAATTGAGGCTTTATAAAGGCTAATATACTAGTTGTATGCTTCCTCTCCCAAGGAATATGGAAATAATCTACATACAACATCTTGATGCTCAATCCTTGCCCTAAAGCAAGCTTTGTTAAATGTCTGGATGTGATCCTCAGCATCCTGATATGGATGATATTTAGGACAAATCTTATCAGGATTCTTAGGTAGAGGATGATATGTAGGGAAAGTTAGGGGTGAATTATTAGCAAAGAATGACATTGTGACTAGTGCTTGATGCACTTGGGGTGTAACTAGTGATCTTGAAGGTGTCTAAAGTATAGCTGGAGATACTGGAGGTGTCAGAGTATATTGTGATGAGGATGTCGATGCACCTAAGTCAGGAGTATGATGAATGTCTATTGTACGAGGTCTAAATCCATGAATAGGCAACTCCTCAAAGAGTCCAAGGGATCTGGATATGGTATTTGGCTTGTGAGCCAAGGTTCTAGGAACTTATGACAAGATATGGATATTTTACCGAAATCCTTACAAAGATTAGGAGAACTAACCAAGCAAAGGTGATATTTATGATCAAGATTCAAAATGAGTAGATATTTATGCAATATTTGCATCAAACATGCAAATATGAACAAAGATTAGACTTCTGATCACAGATATCAGGATATTTGTTGATACAAGCAAATTACTTACAATAAATTCACAGGGCAATTTGAACAATGACTCAACTTTCAATATTTCAAAGATTTGACTACAAAGATTAAGGTATTCATGCTCAATCTTGAGATATTTATGATCAACAAACTCGAAATAACAAGAAACTGGTAAATATTTGTACGAACACTCAAAGCATGAGCAATTCTGGTGAGCTTTGAGAAGATTACCTCATGCAGGCACAAGAATTACATGAATAAGACTAATTCACTCGACCGAAAGGAGATGACCCTCCTTCTAGCGCCAATTTATGTTGATGATGATTTGTTAGTCATAACAACATGCATAAAATTTCACACAACAAACCTTTATTATCTTGAAAAGTACGATCAATTTGGAATGAATTGATGACTCCAAGTCTCCGTGGATCAGGTCATGATCATCTAACATTACTCAGAGGTTGATGTGATATGTTGTTTTCCATTTAAGGGGCCTTACACTATTCTGTACTATGAATTAATGTCTGTACATTTGATTCTGCACCTATTTCCTGTAAAATCTCTCCACAAATGCAGTTAATCCTACTATATTTAGCAGATGATGATATTTATAAGTTTGATCAATTCTTCTGATCATCAATTGTTATGAACTTATCTTTACTTCCACACTATGTATTTATCTAAATAATATGCCTACAAGAAGATATTTGTATGATTACCATTGATATTCATATGTATTTTCATGATATTTATCATTCTGACATGTTTTTACTCAAATATGCTCTGTATATTCAATAATTTTGGGATATAGGCATATTTCAGGTTATTTGCTTTAGATTATCTGTTATTTGCAAATTTATGGAAATGATTGTAATGAAATCAAGAAAATTGAAAGAATGCTTTCTAAATTTAATGAACCTTTAGCTATTGATTCACATACATTCCAGATGCTTTCATGAAGAGAAGAAACCAAACCATAATTTCACTAGGATGTTCCACAGCTAGATATGGCTAATGCTAACTTCAAAGAAACAAAGAATGAAAACAACACATGCAAACTAATAAGTACTCCAAGGGACACATCTAATCAATGCATGTATCCATAATTCATCCCCTGATTACTCAAGATTTATGATTATTTGTAATCAAAACAGCTTCTCTTTCATTAGGTATGTAAAAGACATGTACATTCACAATGAGCTTTAAAATTAGTCCCGAGAACTTCAGCAATCTAACTTCAATTAAGTTTCCAATAATCTACAATGTGCACTCCATCTCCTTTTATAGGATAAAGAGAGGAGGCGGTTACATTGATCCAACAATCAAGATTTGTCTATCTAAATCTACGGTCAATATTGCTTTTGACTTTGTCAACACATGTCAACGTGGCACAGGTTGCCAGCTGGAAACCATCTGATGGAGTTTGATCACTTTTGTCTTGTTATGCATGTGACCTTGTCATCATGCATCTCTACTTACTCTTCTTCTTCTTCAGCTCCATCATAGTCTTCTTCATCTTCATCCTCTTCATCATCATTATCATCATCGTCAGCTCTAGGATCACGTCTTATATGCACGTTGATTATCCCTCTGATAGATTCATAGGCTTGTACTATTTCCTCAATCTGCCCTCCATCTTGAACTTTGGCCTTTACTATAGCATGCTTGTGAGAATGAAATTGTGGCTGAAGAGCATTCCATTTGCACTTTCTGCTATTTAATGTCTCATTGTATGTCTCTACTTTAGCTTTCATTCTCATGGCCTTATTTATCACATCCTCTATCAAATAATGAAGAGAGTCCTCTATTTCTTGCTTAAAATTGTTGTGGAAGGCTTGGACAACAAAATCAGTATCCTAATTTTCTACTTTTCCTTCTACTTTGTCCTCCAAAGCCTCCAGGGTATTTATTTCTTCTACCATGAGATGATGCAGTTTGACACTCATGTCTCTAAGCTTGCCACTGCATCTTTTCAAGACATCACATTCAAATCTGGTGTCCTCATACCAAATGCCTAGCAACTGTGCAATGTTATTATCAAGTACTTTATTATCCATAAGTATTTTCATGTCTATCCTCTTTATTTCATCCAAGGCATCTAGATGTTTTTCCAACTTGAAAGACCTTATCCCCACCTCATTTTGTAGCTTATCTACTTTGCTCCTCAGAGCACTAAGCAAATTCTAATTTGAGAGGGAGGTTTTAACTACTTTCTTTGCTTCAAAAACAAAAGAGACAAACCAATTATCCACTAGCTGAGCCTTATGTTTCATGAGGTCCAACCCTGTTATCCCATCTTGAGATATGATAGTCAATGTAGTGGCTGTATTAAGTGGTGTATGCTCAGGGTCAATTAACCCTTTTATAAATGAATGTAATTGCACAATGTGTTCCTTATGCTGTCTATTCTTATCCTTTTCCTTTTTTATTCTTTTCAATAAGGAATCAATGCTATCTTTGGCCTCTTGGCCTTCTTGCTCTTCAATAGCAAAACCCAAATCAATATTGGTTATTTGGAATTTCTCAATATTTATTTCCCCTTTGACCTTATCTACCATTGGCAGGGCAACTTGGGATATTCTCCTACCTGTAGTTGGATCTCTTCTGATTGCAGATGTTGGTCTAGACTTCCTTTTAGGATTCATCATACTTGCTGAAAATAAAGTAGAAACATCAAATTTCCTAACCTCACTAATATGTTGTGGGTTTATTTCCTGCTACAACCAATAAGGCACCTCAGCACTAGGTCCTTGTTGATCAATTTGCTCAATGCGAGTATCCTTTGACTCTGTACTATACTCTTCCCTTGGTGGAGAAGTCTCTTTCCTCTATTCTTCCTCATGCACTTTATCATGAGGGACCCATTATTGAGGGATCTCTTGCTGAGGGATCTCTTACTGATGGATCTCCTTAAGAGGTAACTCCTGTTGAGCAAGAGCTTCTTGGAATGTAGGGGGTCCTTGTGGTGTAGGAGGTAGTTGTGGAGTAGGAGCTTCATATGGTACAACAATATTCTGGTCAGGTGCATTTTTTTGAGGTGGATCTTTAGGAAGATCCTAAATATTATGATCATGCACACTCTGTTGAGGTGGATCTTCAGGAGGAGGCTTGATATTCTGATCTGCTTTGTCTGTATACTCCCCTTGACCATCCTGATTCATATTTTCTACTTCCTTTTGCTAACCATTATCCGGTTGAAGGCTTTGTCCTGCATCTCTTGATGTATTTCCCTTTGGAGGGTCTTGAGTTTTCTCTACTTCTTTCTCATATTTTTCTCTTGTGGCATTGGATTCTTATCCTGATATTCATTCTTGGCAGGCATCTCTTTATTCCCCTCCTTATGTACATGAACTTCTACCTTTTCTAGCTCCGGTGGTGGATCATTAGCTTTATCTTGATCATGGTCACCTTGACATGCCAGATCAATTACTGCAAGGTGGGTGACCTGGTCAACCCAATTTGTTGGGCTATCACCTCTAGGATTTCTTCCTCAATTTCTTCTATTCCTATGTCCTCCTGAAGAGTCTCTTTTTGTACTGAGGGAGTGCTACGAGGAGTCATTCTTGTATTTTCTACCAAAGTTTCCATCCTCTGAGCAGACACCTCATTAACTACCTCTTCATCTGACAAATAAACTATATCTTCAAATGGAAGAGGTGGTTCCCTCCTTTCACTCTACATTCCTTCCCTTTGTTCATCTGTCTTTTTAATTTTAAATTGCATAATCTCAGGGATGGGGACTTGATGTTGCATGTTCTTCATAATACCTAGACCACCTACACCTCTTCTTCTGGGGTGGTTGAGATGATGTCGTGACTTTCCTCTTTTTCCTTGTAATCAACAAATCACTATCCAAGGGTTTTTCTTCCTCTTCTTGAATGGCAGGAGGAGCAGGTTTTGTGACAACTTTGTTTTGTTTAGGAGGTGCATCAGATGAAGTTCCTGTAACTGATGTGGATGCATCATCTCATTTTGGTCGTGGCTACCTGATGATCACCACCCCATATGCCTCAGAATCCTTCTTACTTTTTAGCCTTTTCTTATCTTCAGGTGGTTGTCTTTCTCCATTGGATTGCCTCTTTGCTGCGAGGATATCATCATATTCCTCCTCAAACAGTTCCTGTCTTTTCCTCTTATTATCTATAGTAAAGGCTACACCCTTATCCCTCAGTTTCTTAACTTCAGCATCTACCCTTTCCTGGGACTATTTCATGACCTTCAACATTATTTGGTCTAATGAGACCACCTCTAGCTAGCTCAAGTCAGGTGCCAATATAGTATCATTGTATACTTTATTCTTCTCATATTTTTGAAACATTATCTTTCCATCATCTTTATGTAACTAAACTAGTACTAATATGCAATCAAAAGTACGTATTTGTTTCAGGGTGAGCCTTTGGTAATCTCTTCTCCTCACCTTTGCCTCATTGCCACAATCAACCCAATAGTCTTCAAGGTGCTTCTGATGAATGATTTTTTCCAGCAATGTTTACATTCTACTATATGGATTATAAGGCCTGGCTGATTCAAAGGGTTGTAGGTGCATCAGTTTTAGTCCTCCAATTGCATCCTTAACACTTCCTCTATCTGGACACATGTACCAGCCAATCATGGCTGGAAACAAGATTTGTGGAATCTTTCCCCGTTCAATGTGAGCCTCCAGTGAAGGAAATATTTGTCAAAAAAACTCCATTAGGATAACTTTATAATTTGGGTACCTGAGTAGCATAAGTGGTTGCCTTGTAAATCCTTCTATCCTCATGTATGAGAATGTGGGGAATTGGATAAACTAAGCCCCATGCTTATATATAACTGCTTGTGCCTCCACACTTATCCTCTTTGTCCTGTCCTCTTCCATGCTTCTAACTAGATGCATGGAGAAAGAGTCATTTACTAACTTATAATTATCAAGAGCTTCCCTCCTTTTTAGCTGTGGGTAGTATTCCCATATATTCATATCTCCTAGGTTGCTTCCTAGTCTTCCTACTGTTTGTAGTCCATTGGATATTCCTCTGAAAGCACAGGCATATACAACATAAGAGGTCATATGGAACATGTTGATGTTGCCTCCCAGCCTTGTCATCCCTTCATCTAGGCTGTCACTTATAATTTTGGCCTATAGGGATATGTCATCAGAATATTCTATCATCCAAATTATACCATACATCCAGTTCTCAAATGATCTAGCATTCGGTCTCTCTATCATTCTGCAGAGCATAACCATCATGTACTGATACTTTTATGAAAAATCAAATTTGAAAAGGTGCATAGGTAATTTAGCAGCAGCCTTATATGTGCTTTTCTTAGATCTCCATTGGTACATGACTCTTCTAGCTACCTTTTCATTACTCTTATATTATTTCTCTAATTTGCTCAAACTCAGACAAACCACATTAGGTCCCTTAGGCAAATTGAATGTCGCGGTGATGCCTACAATGGAGAAATCCACATATACTCTACCATGTTTCTCCACTTTCCTGGTTTTTGGATTATAATTCTTGGCACATTCTATCACCAAATTTGTAGCTTCTATGGCATACAAGAATCCTATGGCATTCCACATTCCTGAATTCACTATGCTCATGAGGAGAGGGTTATCAGCTCCCCTATCCAGTCTTTTCGTCCATGCATCAAGATTTATGTACGCTTGATGTGTATCATTGATTATTCCATATCTGAATACTGCCCCTTCTGGTTGCAAGAACATGGGCTTTAAGAATTTAGTTTCTGATTTGTTCTTCTGAACAACCATGGTGTCCTGTAATAAAAACATACATGTCTTACCCTAACATGTCATATGCAGCAGTGGTTTCACGATCTCATGCATGCCATGGTGATAATTCTACTACCCTATTTCATCGTATATAATTATCATGCTAATTAACTCTGTAAAAACTATATTTACCTCATGATTTACCATAAATGACGAAACTAGGATTTTTAGTTACATACCTGATAATCACTTTCCCTTCTTAATGTAGAGGTGATATCCTTATGAGTGTGATTGTGCTACAATTGCCATTCTCCATTCCATTTGAATGCGGGTCCCGTTCCATTCACACATTGCAGTAAGGGTTTAATCGCTCAGAGCTCTGTAAATTCTATTTAAATGCATGGTAAATTCAAAATGACCACCCAAAATTACCTTTTAACCATTTGACATGTTGAATTATGGTGCGTTTAATGTCATTTTGCTTATGTCCATTGATTGATATTTGATATTAGTAGATGTTGACAAGTGGTGTGTAAGTATTTGAAATTCAGAAGGATTCACCTACCATTGGGATCTCATTTAATCCGGAGGGTGATATTCAGAAACATCAGGATATTCGACAATATGACTGATATTTGAAACATGATGGTGATTTCATCATGAGGATGGTCAACCTTTGACCAATGATCCAGGTCGGGTCATTATACCTTTGTCAACAATTGGGACAATATACTATATCAACATGATCTGGATGATGTGCCATGTGGCACCATTTGATTGGTTATCAAGAATCACTGCATCTCGGGTCATAAGGGTCGATATGAAGGATATTAAGAAATATCAGGATCTTTAAGACTTACGAAATATCCTCTTATTTGGGAAAATGAAGATGACATAATTGCGTATATGAGTCTTTGGAATTGTTTGAAGGAATGACCTCATCGTCATATTAAAAAATATGACAGACATTTGGTGTTGGTAGGTGGCAACTAATCAGGAAAGTACTATACACTAGCCATGTATCCTCATTGGGGTTCGGGGGCGCAGCCCCTGAAATGTTTGTTTGGACCGACATAAAAAAAAACCTATTTTGTAACTGACATAAGGCTTGATAGAGTTAGGATTTTTTGATATATTGTATTGTAGCATTTGCAACGGTATTGAGTTGCAGGAATTGCTGGTTGTAATCAGTTTGATTTACTGGATAATAATATTGGACTCTCTATTGGTGGATGTAGCCCGAGTTTCGGTGAACCACATTAAAACTTGTCTCTCACTGTTATTATTTCTGTGTATTTTTCATTCCTTTGTTTAATCTTTATTTGCATTTAATTGATATCTTCTGCTGGCTAACCCTAACAAGTGGTATCAGAGCGGGTTGTGTTTGATTATCATCTATAGGAAGGTCTCACAGTTGAGTGGGAGCAATGACAGACGAGGGTAAATTGAAGGTCGATAAATTCAATGGGTAGAACTATCAATTATGGAAGATGCAGATGGAGGATTACCTCTATCAAAAGGATTTATGGATGCCATTGGAAGGAGTAGCCAAGAAATTGAAAACAATGTCTGATGAGGATTAGAATCTTCTTGACAAAAAGGCACTGGGAACCATTTGGTTGTGCCTGGCACCATCAGTGGCATTCAATATAACGGAAGTGAAGACAACAGATGGTCTGATGAAAGCTTTGGCTAAATTGTATGAAAAACCCTCAGCCTCAAATAAGGTATTTCTCATGAAGCATTTGTTTAATCTGAAAATGGTTGAAGGTGGATCTGTGACAGATCATTTAAATGAATTTAATACGATTGTCAGTCAATTGACTTCTGTAAATGTAAAATTTGATGAAGAACTTAGAGCTCTCTTGATATTATGTTCATTGCCTGAAAGATGGAATAGTTTGGTAATGGCGGTTAGTAACTCTGTTTCTGGTTCAAATACCTTGAAATTTGATGACGTTGTTGGTGTTATTCTGAGTGAGGAATTTTGTAGGAAAAGCTCAGGTGGATCCACATTAGGCAGTGTTTTGAATGCAGAAAGCAGGGGCAGATCAAAGGAGAGAGGAAAAGGTTTTGGAGGTCATGGGAAGTCACGAGGAAAATCAAAGGACAAGAGATCCCAAACTAGAGGATAGAAGGATTGCTGGTACTATGGGAAACTAGGTCATCTGAAGAAAGATTGTTGGTCTCAGAAGAATAAAGGAGACAAACAAGAAGGCAATAAGGAGGCAAATGTGGTAAGCAATAAATTTGAAGATGATGCTTTGATTCTTTCCCTAGATAATGCTGATGATTCATGGGTTTTAGATTCAGTGGCTTCGTTTCATGCTACGCCCCATAGAAGTTATTTTCTTGATTATGTCCAAGGGGATTTTGGGCTAATTTATTTGGGAGATAACGAACCCTGTCAGATTGTTGGAAAGGGAAGAATCAAGATTAAGTTGTAGAATGAGAATCATTGGCTACTACAAGAGGTAAGGCACATTCCAAGGCTCAGTAGGAATTTAATTTCAGTAGGGCAGCTAGCTGAAGAAGGTTGCATTGTTACATTTACTGATAAAATTTGGAAGGTTTCAAAAGGTGCCTTAATAGTAGCAAAAGGTGTGAAAGTAGGCACCTTATATCTTTGTACAGGTCATACTGTTCCTTCTACTTTAGTTGTTGCTGAGAAAAAACAAACAGGTTCAGGAACAGTTGCTGCAGGTTCACAGGAAGAGATTGAAACAATTGCTGCAGGTTTTGAGATAACACAGTGGCATAACAAACTTGGGCATATGAGTGAAAAAGGTATGAAGGTACTTCATTCTAAGAAAGTTTTACCAGGTCTGAAATGTATTAATATGGATTTCTGTGAAAGTTGTGTGTATGGCAAGCAAAAGAGAGTCAGTTTTCTCAAGGATGGGAAGCAAAAGAAAAATGAAAAGTTAGAGCTTGTGCATACAGATGTATGGGGACCAGCTCAGGTATCTTCTCTCGGTGGCTCTCGATATTATGTTACATTCATAAATGATGCAACTAGGAAGGTATGGATTTATTTCCTTAGGCAGAAATATGATGTATTTGAAACATTTAAGAAATGGAGAAGCTTGGTTGAGAATGAGATGGGTAAAAGATTAAAGTGTTTCAGATCTAATAATGGCGGTGAGTATTGCAGCAAAGAACTTGAAGATTATTGTTCCTTTAATGGAATCCATAGGCAGAAAATAGTTCTAGGGACTCCACAGGAGAATGGAGTGGCTGAATGCATGAATAAGACAATAATGGAGTGTGCAAGGACCATTAGATTGCATATTGGGCTCCCTTTAAATATGTGGGCAGAGGCTGTCAACACTGCTATATATTTAATTAATAGAGGTCCTTCAGTTCTTTTGGGCCGTGGTATTCTAGAGGAAGCATGGACAGACAAGAAGGTGAGTTATTCTTTTCTGAAAACCTTTGGCTATGAAGCATTTGCACATATAGATTCTAAAAATAGAACCAAGTTGGATGTAAAATAAAAAAATTGTACCTTCATTGGATATGGCATTGATGAATTTGGTTATAGGCTTTGGGATTTTGAAAATCAAAAAATTGTGAGAAGCAGGGATGTTATATTCAATGAGAAGGTGTTGTACAAAGATCAGTTGTAACAACATGAGAAGAAAGAAAAGGATTATGTGGTGCTAGATGATACTCCAAATAGTGATGTTCCAGTGGTTCCTCATGCTCCACAACAACAACCAGAAATACCACAAACTCTAGTGAATGTTAGATGGTCAACAAGGCTAAGTAGACCTCCTGAAAGGTTTTCTCCCTCTATGTATTCTATTTTGTTAACAGATGCTGGTGAACCAGAAGGGTATGATGAAGCTATGCAGGTGGATACACAGGTTCAGTGGGAGCTTGCACTGAAAGAAGAAATGGACTCCTTGCTGAAAAATCAGACTTGGGAATTATGTAAGTTACTTATAGGTAAAAAGACTTTACCAAACAAATGGGTTTATAGGCTGAAAGAGGAAGATGGAGGTAAGAAAAGATTTAAAGCCGGGTTAGTTGTAAAAGGATTTGCACAGAAAAAGGGCATTGATTTTGATGAGATATTTTCTCCGGTTGTCAAGATGACTTCTATTCGTACTGTTTTAAGTATTGTGGCTACTGAAGATTTGCATTTGGAATAGCTAGATGTGAAAACTACCTTTCTGCATGGTGATTTGGAGGAGGAGATATACATGGAAGAATCCCAAGGATTTGAGGTCAAAAGTAAGGAGAAACTGGTGTGCAGATTGAAGAAGAGTTTGTATAGCCTGAAACAAACACCTCGGCAATGGTATCTGAAATCTGATAGTTTTATGGCTGAGCAAGGCTATAGTTGGTGTAATTCTAACCATTGTGTTTATTTTAAGAGGCTAGATAATGACAACTACATTATTTTATGTTTATATGTTGATGACATGCTTGTAGCTGGGTCTAACATGGATCACATAAGAGAGTTAAAACAACAGTTAGCACGGTAATTTGATATGAAGGATTTAGGGGCAGCAAAACAAATCCTTGGTATGAAAATTTTCAGAGATAGGAAGAACAAAAAATTGACTCTATCTCAGGCTACTTATGTTGAAAAGGTGTTGCAGAGATTCCATATGGAGAATGCAAAAGTTGTCAGCACACCTTTGCCTAGTCATTTGAAATTGACTAAGGAGATGTGTCTAAAGACACAAGAGGAGGAAGAAAAAATGTCAAAGGTACCATATGCTTCAACTATAGGAAGTTTAATGTATGCCATGGTATGCACGAGACTGGATAATGCACATGCTGTAGGAGTTGTTAGCAGGTATATGAGTCATCCCAGATTGGAGCATTGGAATGCGGTAAAATAGATTCTCAGATATTTGAGAGGTACATCCAATACACATTTATGTTTTGGGGGCTCTAATACTGATTTAACAGGCTATGTAGACTCAGATTTGGCAGGAGATATTGATACCAGGAGGAGTACTATAGGTTATGTCTTTATTGTAGGTGGGACAATAGTGAGTTGGATCTCACAGTTTCAAAAGGCTGTTGCTTTATCCACCACAGAGGCAGAGTATGTAGCTGCAACAGAGGCAAGCAAGAAGACGATATGGCTGCAATCTTTTATGGAAGAATTGGGCAAACAATAGGCTAACAGTTCTTTGTATACAGATAGTCAGAGTGCCATACATCTTACAAAGAATCCTACCTTGCATTCAAAGACCAAACACATATAGTTGAGGTATCACTTTATTCAGTCGCTATTGGATAATGGACAATTAAGGATGGAAAAGATACATACAGATGAAAATCCAACGGATATGTTTACAAAGGCAGTGACAAGGGAGACGCTAAGCTCCTCTTCAGCTTCAGTTGGTCTTCACGACTGAAACAATAAAATCATATCAACATAGTCCAGGGTGCTTATTTCCAGTGGGAGCTGCACACGCATCGGTGTCGTCCAGGTTCAGTCTCAAAGTGGGAGATTGTTGGTAGGCGGTGACTGATCAGGAAAGTATTGTACACTAGCCATGTATCCTCGCCGGGGTTCGGGGGCGCATCCCCTGAATTTTTTTTTGGACCAACATAAAAAAACCTATTTTGTAACCGACATAAGGCTTGATAAAAGTGGCTAAGGGTTAGGGTTTTTTGATATATTATATTGTAACATTTGCAACGGTATTGAGTTGTAGGAATTACTGGTTGTAATCAGTTTGATTTACTGGATAATAATATTGGACTCTCTATTGGTGGATGTAGCTCGAGTTTGGGTGAACCACGTTAAAACTTATCTCTCGTTGTTATTATTTCTGTGTATTTTTCATTCCTCTGTTTAATCTTTATTTGCATTTAATTGATATCTTCTGCCAGCTAACCCTAACATTTGGAAATGTGACCCTCTGGGTATCAGGTATACTAGTGGCGTCATCATCATATTGAGTTCTTTTATAGCTCAAACCAAGATGACGTCAGGGTCATGTTTTGTGAAGGGTGATATTTGGAACATATGAATATTTGGAAATGTGACCCTATGAAAATATGCCTAAGGCTCGATGGGTAAATGTTCTTTCGCACTTTACTTCAATGTCTTGCATAGTAATGAATATGCAGATATTGGGTGATCTTCATTTGTCAGGGTCATTTAACGAATATGACTAACATTTAACAAATATGACCCTGCGAGAAATATCAAGTTTGACCAATCTTTGACTTAGCATAACTTTTGATCTTTAAGGAATATCAGGGTGATCCAAAAGGCAAACTTGCTTAGAATTTTGTGCTCTTCAAGATTATGAGGCTTATGGAGGTAGATTTTGACTTTGACATTCAACCTTCATATATTGGATGCACATGCATGTGCAAGGGTGATATACTTAACTGACTTTTGCCAAACCACCCAAAGTAAGGAAACAAAATCAAGCAGAAGAAAAAAGTCAGGTCCCTATTTTGCTAAGGCAAAATGGGGTGTGTTGTGTAACCACACAACACTTTCAAAACAAGATTTTTTTTGATGAAGGTGTTTGTCATACTATTGGCCCTATTCTTAAGGCTATGCATACGATGCTTTGTCATCACCCTAGAGGCCTATATTTACTGCACAGAGTGGCACTTATTATAAACCACAATGGTCCTCTTCTTAGGGCCTCTTTTGACCAAACAACTGATAAACATTCCAATCTAACTCATACCCATATTGTTTTCTCTCTCCCCACACCAAACACACACATTTTTAATTCTACAAGTGTTGCCACTTTTGCTATCCCACTTAGTCACATGGGTGCTTCTTCATTAGACATTCTTGGAAACCATGTTTTTGCTTATGGGTTCATGATGGCACAAGTTTGCAAACTCATGCACAAGCTCTGCTTCTTTCTATGGCTTCCTTACCAGATACAACACAAAACCCAATTATAGGAAACTCACACAAGAGACATTTAGAAATATTGACAGGAATTCAAGTATTTCAACGCTTGAATACAAAAATGATAGGAGGAATGAAAAATGTAGATTCTACAACTATTGAAATCACAAGGCAGGGTAGACCCAAATTCCAGAGTATTCTATTTCATATTCAAAACATTACGAAACATATCAAATGGCCTTAAAAAAATGACCCTCTCTAGCAGCAGTAAAACAAAATGTTCTTAACTGCTTCTACACTCTCCTCCTTCTGTCTCCTCCCCTTTCTGCACATAGTCTTCTTCTCTGCAACCGTCCTATTTTGTACCACCATCGATCTCCTCCACACTCGACCTCCTCCACATTCAGCATTGACTCTTGGCCTATGGCTTTGACTGTCTATCAACCTCATCATGTCCTTTTCAACCTTTTCTCCCTCCAAATTCATAGCTTCCTCCTTCCTCTCTCTCGATGTCTCTCTTTTTAATCTAATTCTATCTCTTTGAAACCGTCAACTTGGGTCTGCTCTTGTAGACATCGATTCAGCTTCTACAGAAATCTAGAATCTTCCTTATGTAATCGTCGCTCTCTACTCATTGGCCTTTGTCGATTCATCTTCACATCTCCCAACCGATCACTGCATGCTCAGATTCTTTATGTTTTCTTTCCAACTGTCAACAAAATCGTCAGAGACTCTTCATTTTCCTGTCAAACAGTTTCATAATGCTCATGAATTCCTTCATTGGTTATCGTTTGCTCTTCATTTTTTTCAATCTGTGCAACCTTTCAACTTCCCTCACTGCCAAGGCATCCGTCAGTTTGAAAGAATCAACCATGATAGATTTAAATCCTGCATTATTTGATTCCTGGCGCTCAGGCGACAGGAGACTGCCAACTAAACTTTGATTCAACATAGCAAACCACACGAATTATATGTGCGATAGGAGCTTCACAACGAATTTAAACTTCACAAAAGATAGGGTTAAGAGATAATGACAGAAGTCAGAGGGTCACCACCCACAAAAGCTGAAAAGAACAAAACAACCAAAAAGAAGAAAAAAACCAAAATTGTAGGGAAAGATGCCCCTGCATCAGACTCCCCCACTGGATAAAATTCATGAGCTCCTTCTCATGAGCTCTGTAATAGAATGAACCTCTTTTATTGTTTCACATCTCTTGTCGTGCCTCTACCAAAATTGTTGTATTCTTGCAATTGCTCTTTCTAAGTTTCTCCATCTATAGTTGTTTGATTTTCACTTTCTTCTTATATATCCGCCTGCTGATTTCTTTGTCAACTACAAATCTCCATAACTCTATCTCATCTTCATAATCATCAACCTCAAATGGAAATAAAACTTCATCCTCATATTGTGTAAAGAAAGTTACCTCAGAAGTCATTACTTCAGCAATGCTATCTTTGAACAGTTGGTCTTCCTCCTCAACATCCTCTGGTTCTTTCACTACAATCTCAAAGGTACCTTCTACATTTTTCTTTTCTATTGTAATCTCCTTCACTAAGTCTACACTCTCTCCTTCAAAATATTCTTTCAAATGGGACATTGCCTCTAATCTCATATTCTCCTTTGCAAACTCAGATTTCTCCTCCTCTTCATTATAGTTGTCATCTTTAAAAATGAAAACATGAACAAGATTTTCTCCATCCTCAGACTTTAAACCACTTCAAACACCAGCTTTTATCATAGTCTTAAGACAACCAAAATGTGAAATTCCTAAACACTGACTTGGCTCTCCTTCAGGCTCTCTTTCCTTGGCTTTCTTCGAATGTCCTACAATCACCATAGAGTTAGGAAAATAACACTTTTCCAATGCATCCATTCAGCTTAAGGTCTTTTACAAATTCCCATATAGCTTTCTTTGCTCTACACTCTCTATCTGTTTGTCAACTTTAGTAAAAACATGCTGAGCCTTTCCCAAATCTGCATTCATTATTCCATATACTCCCCTTCCATGTCCCCATTAAACAGCCGCAAATCATTAATATGTTTCCTCTTACCACAAACCTTAATATCATGCATCATCTCAGACTTTTGCTCAAACTTTCTATTAATCAACATACCAAATGAATTTATAATAACATCCTCATAAAAAATTTCCTTACTTACCTTTGCCTATACTGCTGCACCCACTTCTTTATTATTAGCTGAATCCTTTCTTCCTTCATCCTTCTTTGATGTCCCACTTATATTTATTCCTTTACCAACTATATCCTCTTGCAATTCTTTCTTGATCTCAGAGGATTGAGCCCACGAATCATCTGCACCACTCTTGCTTACTGTCCCTTCTTCAAATTCTGCCTCAACCTCGTTTCCATGTATGTATTTATTCTTATCTTCTGTATTCTCTGCCGCCTCAGCTTCTTCTTTATTCTCTGCTGCTCTTTCTTCACTCTTCATGCTTTTTCTACCTTTTCCCTTTGGTTTCCATTCTCCTTCATTTCATATCCTTCTCTTCTCATTTTCCTTTCACCCATAATCATCCATAACTTGCTCTCATATTCATTCAAAGCCTCAAAATCATCATCATACAAATCAAATGGGCTACCTCTTACCTGACACTTGCCATGCTTCCCTTCCTCCAACTCTGCTATATGCTCTTCCTTCTTCTCATCTTTGGGTGCCTTCCTTGCCCCTTCTTTTATCATCTTCAGGGCCTGATTCTTAGCCTTCCTCTTACCTGCATGCACATCCTCAAACATATCATCAGTAAAAAAATCATGAGACCAAGTTGTCTCCTCAAGTGCCCCCTTTATAGACACTTTCTTCTCCTCTTCTAATAGGAGATCTTCCTCTTCAACTCTCTCTTTTCCAAAGCTCATTTTTTGAACTTTTCCACTGTCCCTTCCTGCACACAAAATATCATTAGCAAACCTCTTATCACAAAAAGAATAATGAGGCTCAACTTTATCCATTTGTTGTTTTACTTTATTCTTTTCTTTCTCATCTACATCTTTCCTTTTCAAACTATTTTCAAGGGCATCCAATCTTTCTTCTATCTTCTTCAACTCTTCATAGAATCTTCTATTTTGTCTTTCTTCCCAATATTGTTCCATAGCCTCCCACACAAGTGGCTTCTTCAAAACAATCTTCCTTTTCTTTGTCAAATCCATCTTGCCCACTGCTACAACAGAATCTCTCACCTTCAACACTACCCTCTACCCAACAAGGACCCTAGAAAATGCTTTTCTCAAAACTCCCTCTACCCACTCTCTCTTTGTGGAGGAAGTTGTACACTTTCTACCCAGTTTATCTTTGCTGGACGATAACAGTTACAAGCCCTTTCTCAGGCCTGCAACAACAAACCACTCTTTCTCAACTCTCTCAACTTTCTCATACCTCATTCTTCAACATACTTTTCACCATGTTAGTGAGCTTCTTCCTCTATCCTTTACCCAGTCTTCTGGGTTCTTCAACAACTTGTCAATCTGCAACACGCTTACTTTTCCCAAATATCAATAAACATAATTAATTTGCACTACCCAGATCTTTTGGGCTCTGATACCACCTAATGGTACAAGTTCACAAACTCATGCACAAGTTCTGCTTCTTTCTATGGCTTCCTTACCAGATACAACACAAAACCCCATTATAGGAAACTCACACAAGAGACATTTAGAAATATCGAAAGGAATTCAAGTATTTCAATGCTCAAATACAAAAATGACAGGAGGAATGAAAAATGCAGATTCTACAACTATTGAAATCACAAGGCAGAGTAAACCCAAATTCCACAGTATTCTATTTCATATTCAAAACATTACAAAACATATCAAATGGCCTTAAACAAACAACCCTCTCTAGCAATAGTAAAACAAAACATTCTTAACTACTTCTACACTCTCCTCCTTCTATCTCCCCCCCTTTCTGCACATAGTCTTCTTCTCTGCAGCCGTCCTATTCTGCACCATCGTCGGTCTCCTCCACACTTGGCCTCCTCCACATTCAACATCAAATCTTGGCCTATGGCCTTGATTGTCTATTGGCCTCATCATGTCCTTTTCAGCCTTTTCTCCCTCCAAATTCACAGCTTCCTCCTCTCTCTTGATGTCTCTTTTTAATTTTCTTCTATCTCTTTGAACCGTTGGCTTGGGTCTGCTCTTGCAGACGCTGATTCAACTTCTACAGAAATCTATAATCTTCCTTTTGTAACCATCGCTCTCTACTCATTGGCCTCTGTTGATTTATCTTCACATCTCCCAACTGACCACTGCATGCTCAAATTCTTTGCGTTTTCTTTCCAATTGTCAACAAAATCGTCAGAGACTCTTCATTTTCCTGTCAAACGATTTCATAATGCTCATGAATTAATTCATTGGTTATCATTTTCTCTTAATTTGTTTCAATCCATGCAACCTTTCAACTTCCCTCACTACCAAGGCATCTATCGTTTAGAAAGAATCAACCATGATAGATTTAAATCCTACATTATTTGATTCCTGGCACTCAGACAACAGGAGACTACCAACTAAACTTTGATTCAACATAACAAACTATAGGAATTATATGTGTGACAGGAGCTTCACAACGAATTTAAACTTCACCAAAGATAGGGTTAAGAGATAATGACAGAAGTTAGAGGGTCACCACCCACAAAAGCTAAAAAGAACAAAACAACCAAAAAGAAGAAAAAAACAAAATTGTAGGGCAAGATGACCCTGCATTAGTTCATCCCTCCTTCATAGCCTTTTCCTTTCACCTTTATGGTAGGCTATTTGGTGCATCTAGCCTATTCATTCTCACACCTTCACTACTCCTTTAGATGTTTCCATTATCCTTGCTACTCATGCTGCCACCACTTCTATGTCTGCTACTACCACTGCTCCCCTCCATAACAATGAAATCATGATTAACCAACTTATGCATTTAACATAGACAATCTTTAGTGGCAACTTGAATCCCTTTCTACCACTTTGCAACCCATGACTATGTAGTATTATTTTCATAGCTCTCTCTCTCTCTCTCTCAAGATTCTTGCCATTTTGTTCCTTGCAAAATTTGAGGTCCTCTAATTTTATAAGTACAATGCTAAAGGAGATCTCTAAAATCATGTATCTACTTTCAACACTATTTGTAGTGATTTTATCTTTGATGACAAGTTGTTAGGAAAATTATTTCTATTGTCCCTTAACAATAATTCCTTGGACTAGTTTTGTAGCTTGCATGATCATTCTACAACTTCATTTGACCAATTCATTCCTCTATTTTTGCAACACTTTTAGGTGAACATTGGACCTTAGTCACCTTTATGGACTTGATTCATTTCAAGAAGGGCCCTAATGAAAAGATCACTGACTTTATCTTTCAATGCCAACCTTTATTTTCTTAGATTTCATATCCTCTAATTTTAATGTGCAAAGGGTTTTCATCAGAAACCTTCAACATCATATTAGGGACAAAATTCTACTCATGAGGTATCCTTGTTTTCTACATCTCTCCACTGCTCTTTGAAACTATTAACAAAAAATGATCCAGTTTGAGGCCTCTTCTGTAGGTGCCTCTAGTGCTCCTACCTCTTCTTCTAGACAAACTACATGGACCATAAAATTCCAGATATAAAATAACACTAATTTATCTTCATAAAAGGCTCAAAACACAACCACTGTTAACCAAATTGATAAGTTTCCACATGCCTCCCTCTTCTTTGACGCTAACATTATTTCTATAGTTACAATGTAATCATCATTTCATAAAGCTGTCTGACCCTTTACATTTATTCTTCAACAAGTCCTCTCAAACAATCTTTTTTAGTTACCCCATATTCACCCTCTCGATACTAATCTTTCGCTTCCCAAAACCTATGATGCTAGGACCTTTCAATATCACCTCATTCTTGGGAATGATATTGAAAAGTGCATGCACCTTAGGCACCCTATTGAAGACCTCATTGACACTAATGTCATACAAGTCACTAGTGTTAATGACAAAATGGATAATTTTTTGCATCACAAGTGTTAATGATAAATGGAAGTAGATCTAAGTAGCACCATGTAATTTATAAAACCTCCTCCTCTCTCTATACCTTGTAATTTTTATCTTCTAAAATTTTGAATATTGATTAGGGGACTCTATATCTTCATGGATGTAACATACCATCTCATATTACTTGGAATTACTCACAAAATTTACTAAGAAAGTAGATGAACACAATAAATTTTTTTTGCATAAGCACAAAAATAAATACATATCGTTTCTGAATATTTTTCAACCTTCAAATACAATATATATTCAAAGATAAATCATAGTGAAAACATTTCACTCTACATTTGCAAATAAGTTGCACTTGGCAATATGAATAGTTTACATCAGTTTTGAAAGTCAATCATAAAGTATACTACATCTAGAATCTTGGTGTCTGTCTCATGAGTCTCAACAAGTATTTTGCTACAGAGGGAGAGTATCATATGAGTGCTTTACCTCCAACCATAGACCGGCAGTCCCCCACACACCTTCCTTCCTGGAAGTGGCCCTACCGTTCACAAAGAGTATATACATAAAGAACCAACATGTTGCAATCTGAGTTCTAGTATTGTGTCCTACGTAACTCAATCAACCATACAACTCTAGAAACCTTCTAGCTAGGTATGATCACTTTGACAGGTCACGCATTCTATACACATTGAACTAACTAATGCATGTAGAGACAAATGCATCACTTTGGCCAAAGTTTCTATATAAATAGACATTTGCAATAAACATAGTTGTGTGTTCACACACCTCTAACTTGACTTGGAAACTACCTCATCCTATAGTTTGAGTTACTTGGCTAGTATCTCTAGACATATATTGTCTTGATTAAATTCAATCCTAGTCATTTTGACTTAGATTTAGTCCTTAATCCAAGATATACATGTGTAATGGGTGGAATTTGGATGTTTGGTTTTTGGTAGTTTTGTGTATGTATCCTCCTTTCACCCTTTCATTCAAGGACTTTGGGTCAAGTGGCAATGCACTATCATACCCTTGGTCACTATGAGATGTAGGGAAACTTGGATTTGTATGATTTGATTGTCAATTATGCTCAATTATACATCAAAACCCTAATTATGCAAATACGAAAGCAAACAGACGAATATCAAAAAGTGTTGCTATAGAAAGAAGTAAAATGACAGATAACCATGCACCTATTTTTGGGGTTCAGAAGTGGAATAGTCAGAGACTAATGAACGGGTGCCCAAGTCCAAGGCCTAGGTTTTTGTCAGGATCTGGAGGCTTGATCTGTAACCTGTTCCTACTGCATCAAAGATTTTCCCATCACGGAATTCATAGGACTAAAGAGCAGGTGCCCAAGTCTAGGGTGCCATTTTCAACTCTAATATGCAAATCTGACACTCTGTAATGCCCTCCTACAACTCCACTTTTCCTGTATCTTCAACCTATAACCTGCAATCACAGAAACTTTGAGAGGGGGTTGTGGTGTTTAGAGGCTTGCCTTAGTCAAGCCCTGGAGAGACATTCAAGTCTTCCAAACACCTTTGTCAAATAAAGAGTATGCGCCCTTGAGGGGCAGAGGCAAAAACCAAATGATAAATACTCAAAAACACAAATGATGTCACCTTGTAGTTGTTGCAAACATGTGCCTATGATGTGTTATCAGTGATGTCAATATATCTCTTTGTCAGAGACAATGAAGACAGTGCAGTTCAACAAAGTAGATTGTTCCACATTTCCAATGAGATGAAGATCAGATTTGCAGATTAAAGGGTTTGTAGAGGATTGTCTAAAGTTTCTCCAGTTAATATTTGAGAGGTTTGCATGGAGGATTGGTGAAGTTATGGCCATATGAGTAGAACTAGGTTTTGCAGTTGTTCAGAGGTAACAGAGTGATAGGAATTTGGTCTGGATTGCTCTGCATTGAAATATTATGGTTTGTGGTTCTAGATGTATGTTTGGGATGTTGGTGTGTATCATCAAGTCAAGTGGTTCATGGTTTGGAGGTCTACAAGCAATCTTTCTAGTGTGACAGTCATGACAGTTAGTGTTCTTGAGTTCCCATATGAAGATGCAAGTGATTCTGGTGATTGGAGGTGGTGTGGTTGTTCTTGTTGATTTCATTGTGCTTGTGGAGGTCTCTAGATCATGTGCCTATTGAGTGGTGGTCCGCATTGAGGATTAAGCTCGTAGTTGAAGATTTCTCCTTGGGTGTTGTTCTTTCTAGGCTTGGTCGACCAGATGCTTGGTGCATGTTGTAGATGATCTAAGAGAAGTTCTATAGAGTGTGGCATGTTGTTCGAGGAAGATTTGAGTCCCAGCTATGTTTGGCCAACAATGTAGTGGTTCGTGTGTAGCATTTTGTATTAAATCAAGTCTTGTAATTGTAATTGCTTGTAATGCCTATCTTGGAGAATGTTCCAGATAGACGATTGTAAGGCCGACTTTGATGTTCATTCCAAAGTCAATGTTATGTATACATAAGTGTAATGAAGTCATGTAATTGTGCCAATGTGTGGGAAGATGTGGATATAGCGAGGAAGTGTTTGGGGGCAGAGCAGAGGTGTTGTGAGCTTCAATGGAATTGAACCTTGGCATGGAGAAGATGCTGTTTCTCAGTTCAATCTTTCAGTGTTAATCATGTGAATATTTTTGTAGGCAATGAGCCTCCTTTTGAGTAGTGAGCTCTAGGTAGTGTGCTCGAAGGCAAGTGCCTTCCCATTTTTTTATTCTTTTAACAGAGAATAAATCTTGTGGGTTAACCCCCAGTGTGGTTTTTTCCTTAACCAAGTTTCCACGTAAAAATCCTAGTGTTATGTGTGTTGATTATGTTTTTTCTCATGTGTTGTTGATTCATGCTTTCATGGTTATATCATTAATCTGTTAATAAGTGGTAAAGAAGATTAAAAGAAGCAAAAGATAAAATTTTTGTGACAACTGATTCACCCTCTCCTCTCAGTTGTTTGCCCTAATTTCAACAGTAGTGAAGATCTCATGGGAGGAAGAAGCTCTTCATGCCATGAGGAGATGATTACTCAAATCTACAAATACAAACACATAGACAACACAAAACTGCTTTTGCCACACAATGAAATCCTTGAATCACCTTTAGAATGCCAATGCTCATCTAGTTGTAATCAAGTGTAATCCTCTAGTTTACAAATGAATTCCTAAACATGGTTTTATATGCAACTACAAACACTCCTGCCAAGAATTTTGTAATTCAAACTTACTGTGTCGGCAAAGGACCTAAATAACAGTCACAAGTTGACACAAAATTTGGGACTGACCCAAAATAGGGCAGGACTAGGGCACAAGTGCCCAAGTCCTCCCCCCTATTTTGGTTAGGGTTAGGTTTAAGGGATCCCCCTAGGTCCCCTTTGTCATGAAACTTAGGGATCATTTCATCAGGATGTCAAAATATGATGCAAGATGTCCTAAATGTAGATAAAAGACTCGGGAGCTAAACCTTATGAGGGAAAAGCCCCCAAGGGGACATTTTCTAATGTTACATTTAGCCCCCACTTTAATGTATGTATAAATGCAAGGCCAATACATGCATTAAAGTATGGTTAACAAACACAACAAACATGCCAAGCACGGAGAAAACACATCAAACACATTGAAGACAATGACAGGCACACAAAACATGGAGAAGATAATTATAGTCACGTAAAACACAAAGAATACAATAGATGCATAAAAGACAGGAATTATTATTTTTTTTCTCATATATATGAAATGCAGATGCAAGTACAGGAAAGTAAACACACCTCCCATAATGCAAGGAGCACTCATCGCGCTAGTCTTTAAACTACATATATGGGGCAACACACACAGAAGACACACCAAACCTCCCAAAATGCAAGAAGCACTCATCATGCTAGTCTTTAGACTGCATATGGGGCAACAGACACGCCAAACAAAGCAAGCACACCAAACACACACTTTGAATACACGGAGTAAACACAACAGACAAGTGATGGAGTGTTCCTATTTCTAGGCTCATCACCATCTCAGGCACATTATAGGCACACACTGATGATTGGGCTTCACCACAACAATCACCGAAGACACACTTAAGGGTTGAGTTAGTCACAGAACCACTCCCCGCCTCCCGATGAGGACTTTTGAAAATGACAGGATGATGCAATTTGCTCCGAGAAGTACACCATCCCCGCCTCCGTAGAGGGCTTAAGATGATTAATTGATTGATTGATTGTAAACAAACTCAGAGTGCAAGAGGGACTCATCGCCACTAGTCTTTAAACTACACCTGAGGACAAGCACATTGCTAACATCTACGATAGACAGCTTACCTTATTTATGCCCCCACCTTAAGGTGGTTGATATCACACATGGATATCAAGCACGTTAAGGTAGGAAGAAAACACACAAGGGAACACAGACTTTTGCAAAGCCCATGCCCCCCAGAGGTGACATGTACTTTACGATCGCCAAATGTTCCCACAAACACATCCCTGCAAGAAACATGTTAGTGTCCAAACAATCATGATAAACAACACATCAATGCATATGATCAATCACACAAAGAGCCAAGGTTATACTATGGATTTGGAGATCAAGGATAACCGTGGGGCTATATCATGAAAATTTCAGAACCTGGTGTCACCACTGAGGCAAGATTCAAAGACAAACAAAGTGCACGAAGAAGAAGTATTGTTAAGGTTTGTAAGTGAGATAAAGATCATCAAAATCACTACACAGAAAGCAAGAGTGCTTCTACTAGCCAAGCGTTGTATAAGATATACAACCCCATCATCATATTAGGAACTAAGTCCAATTTTTGATTTCTCGCTAAAGGGACACTAGGTCCACATCAGTATAAATGTTTGCCATCATTTGCTCGCTAGATAGAAAAACTAGAGGAAAGGAAACAATATATCAGAGAGGAGAAACAAGTGTCTTAGGGACAGTCACATAGGAGGGTTCCCCCAAGTCACCAACCACAATGCTATGTCCGTAAGACACAACACACAACAATGAAATTAGAGAGAGAGGCAATATAGAAGAATGATGATACAAATGAAAGAAGGTCACAACAAAGGTAGTCTCTTGGTATCCCGGACCTTACAAGAGAATCATGGGTCATCCTAGGAGATCTAAACAACACATAGCACATCACGGGGGAAGTACATCACGAGAGATAAAGGGTTAGAAATACTTACCTGTTAGTAACATCATTAAGAACATACATATCTAGGATATCTCTCATGTTGATTTAGTCTTGTTGAAATTGTATTAATATTAAGTTTAGGACAATGAGAGGCTTTTTTTCTTTAAAGGGATTATGTCCAATGCCACTTGAGTAATGTGTTGAAGTGGATTCTATAGGTACTCAAATTCCTTGTTTATTTACACCACATCCCTTACCTACATATTTACAATTGTTATAAAGGATTCTAAATCCTCGACCATAAAGGGATGTCATTTCCTTAGAAGATGGTGAAGCCTCATAGGTCTCATAATTTGTGTTATAAGTGAGAGTATTGTTTTTATTTTCTACCAAGGGGACTTTAGGTTTCTTAGGTGCTTCTAAAGATTGCTTAGGTGAGATTGATGCTACTTTTGATGTGTCAAGGCTATTAATTTTATATTCCCCTATATCGCAAGGATTAAAAATTAATGGGCCCCAATCATCACTAAAGAGTGCATTCAGTGTTCTAGAGTCTTGCATAGCATTATCTGTGGGAAGAGGCATGGATAGATTAGCTCACAAATTGTTTAGGCTTATATGATTGTAAATTGGTTTTTGCATTTCAATATGTAAACAGTTATCTAGTTCAAGATCAGCGTGAAGAGTATGAAGTTTACCATTGAATATAAATTTAATTGAATGATGTAAATTAGAAGGAACTACCCCCAATGCATGGATCCAGGGTCTACCAAGAATCATGTTGTAAGATAAAGAACAAGGCATGACATGAATTAGGGTAGGCACAATCACAGATCCTACTTGTATAGGTAGAGTTATAGTACCCACGGATTGTCATCCAACATTATCAAAGCCACAAATGCTAATGCCATTTGGTTTGACTTGTGATGTGTCAGCTTTGATTTTGTGTAGTAGGTCAATGCTACAAACATTAAGAGTTGATCCACTGTCAATCATAACTCATTTTACCAATGTTTTATTTATTGTGACCAAGATTATAAGAGGATCATATTGGTTTTAAACTTCGATTGACGGTAATTCATGTGCTTGAAAAAGTATATCTATTTTTGTCACATGCATACTATCCAATCCAATTGCTACATCATTAGGCTTAGCAGTAGGTGGGACAATCACCTTTTGTAAAGATTCTTGAAGCATTCCATGGTATGTAGGCGATGTTTGTATTAAATCCCAAAGAGAGATCTTAGCCTGAGTAGCGCAGAGTTGCTCGATGAGATCATATTCTTGACCACTTTTATGAGTAAGACAAGGTGGTGGAGGGAGCATAGGTTGAGAACATGGAAGAGAGATAAGCACCTATAGTGCTTTCTTACTTTGCTTGTTATTATGGGTGTTGTATGTATGAGAAATTACATTTTGAACACCGTGATTTCTTTGAGTAATTTTTTTTTGCATAGTTGAAGATGTCATAGGGAGGTTTATCTTGAACCGTAATCATCGGCTTTAAGGAAGAGGGTGCACTAGGTGCCCCTCAGACAATCATCTTAGGAATATTGCTACCAAGTCTATTAATAAGTATCGAATTAACATTGTTTTCCTCTTGATTGCACCCAACATCCATCCCTAAAGGATTTAATGTGAGAGACCTTTTCTCATCCACTAATACTACATCTTGGCTACGGAGACCATTTGGATGAGAGGAAGGTACTGTATTGCTAGGCAAACTAGGGCTATCCATAGTCTTCTCATCAAAGGTTCTTGAGTTTTCAATCAAAGGTGGAAGTTCTAATGGATTATCCATAGAGCTCTCATGCACCAAATGATCATTAGGTGAATAGTCTTTTTCCACCCATGAAGAATCCTTCTTGAGAGGGAGCCCTTTATTGACTAATGTTTCATTTTCCAAAGAGGGTAGGGTGATGTTAAAGAAAGTGTTAATAATTTTTTCCTCTTGTTCTTGTATGTCCTCATAGGAGGAATCATTTTCTATGTCATCATCACATGTTTTAGCTATTGAATCCAAAGCATTAGGAGAACTTTCACTCTCATCATTCTCAATGTGTTTCGTCAAATATTATACTACCCAAGGGTATGTATCCATGAGAGATGTGAAGTTGTCAAAATTAGATACATAGTCAAGGATTTCAAATGAAGAGCATTAAATATATCCTTGTGATACATAGCTTGTAAATAAGTGAGAACATGAGGATTCATATTAAGAAATTTGTAGAAACTCTCAAAGTTTTTGATATATGCATGTGAAGGTACCAAAGAGAAATGAGATAAAGATGCCATAATGAAATTTATTGTAACATCAGATTTTGAAAGCTTTCCCAAAAGTTATGCAAAAGACAAGTGCAAAACTTTTGTGCAAAAATGACCTAAAATGCTTGATTTTTTGTATTTTTTCAATGCAAATGCATGAAAGAAAAGGTGTTGTAAAGATTTTGATCAGGGGAAGAAAATTATATGTATATTTTAAGTCCAATTAAACAATAAAACCATTTACAATACACTTTTGATGCAAATCTAAGATGATGACAAGTTGAAACCTAGTGAAAATGCCCTAAAATATTTAATTTTTCACAGTTTTTCAATCCCAAGACCTAATGAAATAGGTGTTGTAGGGAATTTTATGAGGTGCAGAAAATAATAGCAGTAATATCAGTCATCTAGAATTGTAAAATCTTTTACAACATGCTTGGAGTGCAATCTAGGTCAAACCCTAGGGCAAATATAGCAAAAATGTGCAATTTTTCACCAAATTTTCAATACAAGAGCTCGATAAAAAGGTGTTGTGAAGATTTTTCAGAGGGGTAGAAGATAATAAACCTAATAAAATAAAATTAGTGCAAGAATATTCTTCACAACACGCATATGGTGCAAATCTAGAGAGTCGATAAGGCCAAATCTAGTGAAAATCAAGGTTTTTCAAGCCCTAGGTTTGAGATCTTAATGCAAAATGCTATGTGAATGTATTGTAATCTATTTTATGATAAAAATTAATTCCACTCATATCTTAAAATGATTTTCATACCCTACCATGCAAAATGCAAGTGTAAATCTAAGGAAAAATCAATGAAAATACTAGTTTTTGTTGACATTTTCTATGTAAAAATGCAAAATTTTGAGATCTAAATGCAAATTTACACTAAAATGCAACACTAAAGACAAGTTAAAATTTTAATTAGTGTCTAATATCAGTAGAAAAATTTGAAACAATATTTTACCTACAAACCCTAGTTTTTGAAATTACTAGGTTATATGCAAAAATCACAATTTTCAACAAAACCCTAGCAATTTTATGATGAAAATGAAATGCAAGCTATTTAATTTTTGTAATTTTCTACAATTTTACTCAAATCTAATGTAAAAATGAGAAATTTGATGAAATTTAGATTAATTGATACAACATGCAAACCCTAGAATGCAATTTTTTTCAAAAATTTCCAATTTTTTAATTTTTTTGTAAGTTTTCCAATGCAATAAGATGAATGAAATTAATGAAAATCTGAATAAAAATACTCAACAAGGTGCAAAAAAGTCCAATAACATGGGTTCACCAAAATGTAAAGGGTGGAATTTGGATGTTTGGTTTTTGGTAGTTTTGTGTATGTATCCTCCTTTCACCCTTTCATTCAAGGACTTTGGGTCGAGTGGAAATGCACTATAATACCCTTGGTCACTATGAGATGTAGGGAAACTTGGATTTATATGATTTAATTGTCAATTATTCTCACTTATACTCAATTATACATCAAAACCCTAATTATACAAATACGGAAGCAAACGGATGAATATCAAAAAATGCTGCTATAGAAAGAAGTAAAATGACAAATAATCATGCACCTATTTTTGGGGTTTGGAAGTAGAATAGTTGGGGACTAATGAGTGGGCACCCAAGTCCAAGGCCTAGGTTTTTGTCGGGATCTAGAGGCTTGATCTGTAACCTGTTCCTGCTGCATCAGAGATTTTCCCGTCATGGAATCCAGAGGACTAAACAGTGGGTGCCCAAGTCCAGGGTACCATTTTCAACTCTGATCTACAAATCTGACACTCTATAATTCCCTCCTACAACTCCACTTTTCCTATATCTTCAACCTGTAACATGTAATCACAGAAACTTTGGGAGGGGGTTGTGGTGTTTAGAGGCTTGCCTCAGTCAAGACCTGAAGATACATTCAAGTCTTTCGAACACTGTTGTCAGATAGAGAGTGCGTGCTTTTTAGGGGTAGAGGTAAAAATGAAATGATAAATGCTCAAAAACACAAATGATGTCACCTTGTAGTGAAGATCTCATGGGAGGAAGAAGCTCTTCATGCCATGAGGAGATGATTGCTCAAATTTGCAAATACAAACACATAGACAACACAAATCTGCTCTTGTCACACAATGAAAGCCTTGAATCACCTTTAGAATGCCAATGCTCATCTAGTTGTAATCTTGTAATCCTCTAGTTTACAAATGAATGCCTAAACATGGTTTTATATGCAACTACAAACACTCTCACCAAGAATTTCATAATTTAAACTTACTGTGTCGGCATAGGACCTAAATAAAAGTCACAAGCTGACACATAAAATTTGGGATTGACCCAAAATAGGGCAGGACTCTAGGGCATGGGCACCCAAGTCCTCCCCCCTATTTTGGTTAGGTTTAGATTCAAGGGACCCCCCTAGGTCCCATTTGTCATGAAACTTAGGGATCATTTCATCAAGATGTCAAAATATGATGCAAGATGTCCTAAATGTAGATAAAAGACCTGGGAGCTAAACCTTATGAGGGAAAAGCCCCCAAGGGGACATTTTCTGACGTTACAACATGCAATATAGTTTTAAGTGACATTAACCTTTCAGAGTGTCCCTCTTTGCATATTTGCAAATACTAGGGTCTATGACTTCCTATCATTCTACTCAATGACCCAAATATTGAGCACTCTTATAAAATATATCAAGTTTCTAATTTTATTGAGAAATCATTTATTTAACATAAGTGCTTTCATAAACTCTTCCTAAATCATACATACCTTGATTATGGTTTCTTGACTATTCATTGTCAACCATAATATATTACAGACTAAATCGATGTCATAACCGATTTAAGAATTTTAAGTTTTCTAAACTCTTCTGGGTTGATTCTAGGGTTTTAACTCTTCTAACCCAATATGCTATAATATCAAATACTCTTATTTTTCCAAAGATAATAATTTATATAAATAATAACATGGAAATGATAACTACTAGTCTACTCTTGACCACTAGGCATTACTCAAATCCACATTTCTTATATCACGTAAAAATATAAAACACAAGTTTTAACCTCATTGTTATAAGGTCTTAATGAATACTATCATTTTCATATCTAATTTTTAGAACTAAGTCAATCTTTCAACCTAGATAGGTTTGACTCTTCAATAATACCAATAGAATATTTTTTACCCCTTGGTCTTCTTAAGCCCACTGACTTTTTGATATTGAAAAGGCTGTAAAATCATGTATATCATCCTTTTAATATAACAATAATACCTATCATTGTTGTAGAATGCATATGTGATATAAGATCACAACACTAGGTATTTTTAATGATACCAATATCATTTCTACAAATTCTAAAATAAGTGATTAACTATCACAAAATCTTTGATAGTACACAGTAACACTTATACATATAAATCTTGGAAAATGAAAACCTATCTCAGTCTAAACTTTTAACTTACTTCTTGGTTAATACTAGAGTTCTCAAAAAGTTAGTCACAACTCTTATATATAACTTATCTAGTTATACCATTGTGACAATCAAAAGATAATGACAACTACACTTAGTATTTGAAAACTCCTCCATAATCATCTTAGATCAGCTAGGTTATGTGATATAAGGTCTTCTATAAAGTGGAGAAATTACAAACAATGCCAAGGTGACTATGGAGATGAAGAAAAGTCATATTATAAAGAAAAGTCATATTATACGTAATAGTTTAGATATTGTTGACTGAGTAAGAATAAATACATTTGGCCTTCTATAGTTAAATACCACACTATTCTTTAGCCTACAATGCTTTACTATCTTGTAGATACTATACTAAGATCTCTAGGCCTTTCGTCCTACAATGGTTTTCTATCCTGAAGATAATATATATCAAGATCTCTTGGCCTTGTGGCCTGCAAATGTTTTCTATCATGCAGATAATATATATATCAAGATCTCTTGGCCTTGCAGCCTGCCAATGTTTACTATCCTATAGATAATATATATATATATATATCAAGATCTCTTGGTCTTGAGGCCTAAAAATGTTTAATATCCTACAAACTGAGATCTCAGCCTTCTATAGGCATAGAAAGAAAAGAGAAAACAAAGTTACTAACAAGAAATAGTGATATGAACTCTAAAAATACTAAGATAATTCAAAACTAACCAAATACATAGAGTATATAGAGACTCTTTGGCCTCATTTCAACATAGAAGTTTCCCAAGTTTATTGACCTCAAACTATCATACTACAAAGTTGATACAATCACAATAATTCTAGTCTAATATTTCTAGAAAAAGCATTGAACCTGATTAATGTTCGACAGAGTAACATAAGCTTATGGTCTTTTTGTAGTCTCCTTCTTTCCACGATGAGATACAATTCTCTACCCCTCGATATTCTCTCTCAGAAGAAGTTTAATGCTCTTCCCTGCCTTGTCTACTCAACTCTCTATGCCCTCTTTTGTGCCAATGTCCTATGGTGATTAATATAATTTACTCTCCAACTACCCAACTTTCCTCCTACAACAATGCCTATTAAAATTCCATGAAGGCATATAGAGTTGATGGGGATAATGGTCATAAAGAACACTCCCAAAAATTGGTTGAAAATCTCCTCCTTACTCTCCAAAATAGTTATGGAAAAAAGGAGTCGAGCCACCATAATCATAAGAGTGGTTTGCAATAAATGGAAATCTTTACCACGTATCATTTAAACTCAACATAGATACATAGTATGATTTTAAACTTTAGAACCTATTTAAATAGATAAAATATATATAACAAAATATTATTTGTGTATACAACATATACTCACCTTGTTCCTAGCATTCAACAAGATACGAGAATGGGGTCGAGGTATTCTCCCCCTCTCTATCTTGCATAAACGCCAAAATGGACAAAATAACAAGATAGAATCCCAATCGGAAATTTCTGATAATAAAATAATTTATCTACTATCAACCATTTCTTGTCGATGGTCACCTACTAACCTGAATTAATTTTTTGACAAAACCTATGCTTAATGGATCTTGTCGATAAATTGACAATTGTCCAGTCAAAACCAAAATTAGACTAATTGGTCAAACACAACTTATCAATCTTGACAAAAATTCACTAAACTGAGCAAGCATGAGACTTAAATGGCAACAACCTGTTCTTATCCATACATCTATTCACTTCTCTCTAATGATGCTCTCCCTCTCTTTCTCGAAGGGTGAAAAACCTATTTCCTGATTATAACTTACAATCACCAAATTGAGATTAGTGTATCATTAGTCATTTCATAAACCTTATGAATAAACAATCATGATATCATATAATCACATGACTAAATTCTAATCATAAAAATATAAACTCATGATATCATTGATTTATCCTTACATTTTCACATAATGTCAAATCATTAATTCATGAAAAATAATCTACTAATCATGTTCAAGTAAAAAGTAAAACATAGTCAAAATTTGGGGTGTGACATATCTCCCCCCATAAGATTCATTGTTCTCAATGATTCAATGTATCCAAAACAATAATATAAAGTTTTTGTTCAACTTGCAAAAGCATAAAATAAATGAGGAAATCTCTGATAAAAATCATGGTAATCTTCCCTGCATGTGCACTATACTCTACATATTGGTCCCACTGGACCTTGCACTAAGTAACCTCTCTGTTATGCAAGTGGAGTTTGTGAACTTTGAGCACCTTGAGAGTCTTGATCATGACCACTCCTAGGTCCTGTACCTATAAAGCATTCCAATCAAGAATATGATTATCACATATTATATACTTTTTCAAATATGAAGCATGAAAAACATTATGCATCCTATCAAGAGTGTTAGCTTTAGGGCACACAACTGAGAGGGGGGGTGAATCAATTGTGCAAAACTTTCTCCAATTTACACACTTAAATCCTCTTAGTGATTAGCAGTGTATTAAACATGAAACATGATGCATTCAAATCAAAAGTAGAAACTCATCAACACATGAGACACCAAGATTTTGACGTGGAAAACCTAGTTAAGGGAAAAACCATGGGGTGATTAACTCAAGAAAGTATTCTCTGTTAGAAAAATAGAAAGAACAAAATGGCACATGCCAAATAGGGCTCATTGCCCGAGCACATTGCTCACAAGAGGCTCACTGCCTACAAGAGACACACTATCTACAAAGAAATAAGTATCACCTTCATGAACTAGAGAATAGCATCTTCACCATGCTTGAATCAGTTCCATTTAAGCCAAATACTTCTGCTCTACCTTTCGCACTTCTCCTCACTACCACACACTCATCACCATAAGACACACTTCAAAATGACTTCACAATCCCTTATTTATACAAGGCATCGACTTAGGAACAATCATCTAAGTCGGCAAACACCTACAAGAACATCCGCAAGACGTGTAATACATTCGGTTGGCCAATCTCAAGAACACCAATATCCGGTGGTTATTCTTCAAATGTAGATTCTAACTTCAATGCTCTTCTGGACCTTCAAACCACGAACCAATCTAGTTGATACTTCACAGGAACGTCCTCAACACTCCCTCAAATCCGTAGAATGGGATAATGAAATTCTGGATCTCACCAGACCTATCTGTGACACTCTGTCACCTCTGAACACCTACCAGAACCGGTTCTACTTGAGCGACCATAACTTCTTTAGATCTTCATGCGGACCTCTAAAAACTTGACTAGAGCATCTCAAGACTTATATCTACAAACCCTTTAAACCGCATCCTCTAATCCTCAACCTATTGAGGACTTTTACCTTCTTGTCATCACTGTTCTTCACTGTTCCTGATTGAGACTAATTTTCTCAATATCCTTAGCACACTGCTCATCTAATCCTTCTCATTAATGAAACATGAGTATGTTGACATCAATGAAAACACCGGTTAGGCCCATACTTGCAACAATCTTCCCCTTTGTCATTGATGGCAAGATATGATGTGAAAAACCATCAAGACAAGAACTTCTCCTTGCTGTCACAACTCCCTCTAACAACAACAACTATTCACATGTCTTCTGTTCCTTTATTTCTCCCCCTTTGATCAACAACCACTTGTTTTTCACATATCTTCTCTCCCCCTTTGACATCAATGGCAAAGGGTGCATACTTGCAACTCCATTACTTCATAACATACCAGCTACTCCCCTTGAGTAGCAGCACCCTATCATCAATCCAGATCACAAGATATGACTATGATATCCAACGGATTGATGCACATCACTGCATCCTAGTTCATCACCGGAGGGGCAATAACCCCTAACTTCTCCCTAAGATACTCAAAAGAGTCCTTGGGAATAGGTTTAGTAAAGATATCTGCAATCTGATCCTTGGAGGGCACATACTCCAATCTGACTTCATCCTTGTTCACTTGCTCTCTCAGAAAGTGAAACTTGATAGATATAAGCTTAGTCTTAGAATGCAACACTGGATTCTTAGAAATATTTATTGCACTTGAATTATCACAGAAAATTATGATAGGCTTCTCATATTCTACTTGAATATCTCTTAGCATCTACTTCATCCACAAAACTTGAGTGCAACTACCTGCTGCTGCAATGTATTCTACTTCAGTTGTAGATAGGGATATTGCCTCTTGTTTCTTGCTTAGCCAAGAAACCAATCTTTTTCCCAAAAAGAATGCTCCTCCACTGGTACTCTTCCTGTCATCCACATCTCCTGCCCAATCTGCATCTGTATATGCATGAAGAGAAAAATTATGATCTCTAGGATACCACAAACCATACTTAATTGCTCCTTTTAAGTACCTAAAAATCCTTTTGATTGCCATGACACAAGATTCTCTGGGATCAGCCTAGAATCTTGCCACAAGACCAACAGCCTGCATTATATCTGGTCTAGTTTGAGTGAGATACAATAATCCTCCAATCATTGATCTGTACTTTGTCTGATCTACCTTAGGAGAGTCATCATCTTTGCTCAACTTACATCTGGTTGCCATGGGAGTGTTCATTGGCCTTGAATCTTCCATTCCAAATTTCCTCAACAATTCTTTCACATATTTGGTTTGAGAAATAAAGATTCCTTTTGTTTGTCTAAGTAATTTGCAGACCCAAGAAGAAATTTATTTCACCGAGCATTGACATCTCAAACTCACTTTTCATTTGATTTGCAAAGGTTTTACACATACCGTCTCTTCCTCCAAAGATGATATCATCAACAAATACTTCAACAATCAAGATGTTTTCATGATCAATTTTGAAATATAGGTTACTGTCAGCAGTACCTTTGTTGAAACCAATCTTCAAAAGATGTTTGTCCAGTCTTTCATACCAGGCTCTTGGGGCTTGCTTTAGTCCATACAGTGCCTTCTTTAATTTACAGACGATATCACCATGCTCAGATAATTGAAAACCATCCAGTTGTTCAATGTACACTTCTTCTAAGTCACCATTCAAGAAGGCAGACTTGACATCCATCTGATACACCTTGAAATCCTTGAAGGCAGCAAATGCAAGAAATAATCTGACTACTTCAATTCTTGCCACCAGAGTAAAGGTTTCTTCAAAATCAATCCCTTCTATTTGAGAGTAGCCTTTGCAAACTAATCTGGTTTTATTTCTGATTACTTCACCAACTTCATTTAGTTTGTTCCAGAAGACCCATTTGGTTTCAATCACATTCTTGTTTCTAGGTCTGGGAACAAGATCCCAAGTGTGATTTTTCTCAATTTGCATCAACTCTTCCTCCATTGCTTTGGTCTAGTTTTCATCATTGCAGGCTTCATTTATTGTCTTAGGTTCAATCTTTGAAATCAAACAATATTCATCTGAATTTTGAGCAATTTTCCTTCTAGTTTGCACACCTTTGCTTTTGTCACCTATGATCTGATCTTCAGAGTGGTTCAGTCTTACATACCTTGGAACTTTAGGAGTTTCTTGCACTTTTGCTTCTTGATCAGGCTCATTCAGACCTATCTCTTCTTCCTGATTTACCGGATCAGTCTGAATCTGACTTCCAGAAGAGGATTGAGCTCCTTGAACCAGAACACCATTCTGATCATCTTCATCATACTTATAAAACCTTGAGGGTTTCTCTATTCCCTCATCAACCTTCACATTTGTACTTTCTATCATCTTTCTTAGTCTTTTGTTATAACACAGGTATGCTTTGCTTTGAGTAGAGTAACCCAAGAATATTCCTTCATCACTTCTAGCATCAAACTTGCCTAAATCTTCATCTCTTTTGATGTAACATTTGCTACCAAAGACTCTGAAATATCTTACAGTAGGAGTAATGCCAAACCAGAGTTCATAAGTTGTCTTATCGGTATTGCTTCTGATTTGAACTCGATTAAGAGTATAGACTGCAGTGCTGATAGCTTCTCTCCAATAGATCTGAGGAACATTTGCTTCCATCATCATGGTCCTAGATGCTTCCTGGATGGTCCGGTTCTTTCTCTCCACTACTCCATTCTGCTGTGGAGTCCTCGGAGCAGACAACTGTCTCTTAATTCCATGTTTCTCACAGAATTCTATGAACTCACCGGATGTGAATTCTCCACCTTTATCAGACCTCAGACATTTCAACTTTATTCATGTTTCATTCTCTACCATAGCCTTGAATATTTTGAATTTCTCAAGAGCTTCTAATTTCTCCTTTAGAAAGGTTACCCATATCATCCGGGTATAGTCATCTATTAGCAGCATGAAGTATCTATCACCTTGAATACTTCTAGTTCTTGCCGGACCACAAAGATCAGTGTGAACTAAGTCCAATAATCTGGTAGAAGACAGTTCCTTGCTTTTGAATGTGACTCTGCTCAGCTTACCCAACTGACATTCATTGCACAAGCTGTTAGTAGGTTTCACCAATTTTGGAAGATCTCTTACAACCTGAGTATTGCTTATCTTGATGATATTATCAAAATTCACATGACACATCCTTCTATGCCATAACCAACTCTGATCAACTTGAACAAATAAGCAGCTTTTACCAGTACCAACCAAGTGGAAGATATTACCTTTAGTTTAAGCACCGGATGCAATCTCTGTTCCAGATTTTTCAAAGATTTTGCATTTTCCATCCTTGAATCAGAGATCATAGCCTTTGTCCACCAACTGTCCAACACTGAGAAGATTGTGCTTCAAACCTTCAACATATAGTACATTACCAGTTTTGTTTCTTCCATCAAAAGAAATAGTTCCTCTTCCTCTGATTCTACCAGCAGAATTATCACCAAACTTCACCACTCCTCCTTCATACCTTTCCAAACTTCTATGAACTTATTTTTGTCACCTGTCATGTGGTGAGAGCAACCACTGTCAATGACCCAATCATTCTTTTCTTCAACTTGGGCAGCCAGAGCTTTTTCTACAACTTTATGATTGATAGATATAGAGGATATTGGTTCTTCTTCCTTGATGGCAATAAACACCCATTCACTTCCAGATTTGTTTCCTATCTCTGATTCATCATCTGTTACTCCTTCATTATCATCTTCTTCATGAACATAGTAGCAATTTTTTTAGAACCTTGATCTGTTAGGATTTAGCTTTGAAAATCTTTCCAGACATCTTGAGGCAAAATGACCAATCTTATTGCAGTTAAAACACTTAAAAGGTAATTTTCCTTCATACTTACTGAATCCTCTTGGCAGTCTCTTTGCAATGAGGGCTTCAAGTTGAGCGGTTTCTACTTCTTCTTCTTCCAGGTCTTTTCTTGCTTTTTCATACCATGACAGTTTCCTTGATGAGTTCTCTCCTGGATCAAATCCTTGTTTACCTTTCACAGAGGCACTGGCTTTGAATGCAGATTCAGTTTTGGGGGGATCATCTCCAAACTTGGTCATTTCAAAAGAAGCCAGTTTGCCAGCCAATTGGTCTCTTGTAACAGTTGTATGGGATCTGAATTCATCAATGGCAACAACTTTGATTTTGTAAGAGGCAGGGAGGGATCTGAGAATTTTAACAACAATCTCATTTTCATCCAAGACTCCACCAGAATTTCTAATTCCACAAACTAGCTCATTCACTCTTGGCATAAAAGTGGTAATATTTTCATCATCTCTCATCTTCAGTTTTTCAAATTTCCCTTTTAGACTCTGTAACCTTGCACATTTAACATACTCGTCTCCTTCATGCAAAAGTTCTAGTTTAATCTAGATCTCATAAGCAATTGGTAGGTCAATAACATTTGAGAGCTCTGAGTCAGTTAATGCGCTTAGAAGAGCCTCTTTGGTCCGTAGATTGTTTTCAGCATCTGTGATTTCATTTAGGGTTGTCAGACCACCCTGCGGAGGTACATACGTTTTTGTGACCATGGACTAGTACGCCATTCCCATACACAGTAAGTGACATTTCATGTGACCTTTCCAAAGAGCAAAGTTGGTTCCATCAAACTTCAGACTATCCTTCTTGTATGACGACATCCTGGATCTCCTCAAGCGGTTAAGCTCTTTTTAGAGGAACTTATCTCTGATACCAATTGTTAGCTTTAGGGCACACAACTGAGAGGGGGGGTGAATCAGTTGTGCAAAACTTTCTCCAATTTACACACTTAAATCCTCTTAGTGATTAGTAGTATATTAAACATGAAACATGATGCATTCAAATCAAAAGCAAAAACTCATCAACACATGAGACAGGAAGATTTTGATGTGGAAAACCTGGTTAAGGGAAAAACCACGGGGTGATTAACCCAAGAAAGTATTCTCTGTTAGAAGAATAGAAAGAACAAAATGGCACATGCTAATTAGGGCTCACTGCCCGAGCACACTGCTCACAAGAGGCTCACTGCCTACAAGAGACACACTATCTACAAAGAAATAAGTATCACCTTCATGAACTGGAGAATATCATCTTCACCATGCTTGAATCAGTTCCATTTAAGCCTAATACTTTTGCTCTGCCTTTCGCACTTCTCCTCGCTACCACACACTCATCACCATAAGACACACTTCAAAATGACTTCACAATCCCTTATTTATACAAGGCATCGACTTAGGAACAATCATCTAAGTCAGCAAACACCTACAAGAACATCCGCAAGATGTGTAATACATCCGGTCGGCCAATCTCAAGAAGAACACCAATATCTGGTTGTTATTCTTCAAATGCAGATTCTAACTTCAATGCAGAGCACCAATATGAACTAGACATGATCCAATGATCATCATAACCTCCCCTGAATCACCAAGAACATCCACTCTTCATCATCCTACTGGAATTCTTCTCTCCTTCATCCAGAGCTTCAAGAACACAGTCTATCATCACTGTCACAAATGAATAGGCTCTTCCGGACCTTCAAACCATGAACCAATCTAGTTGATACTTCACAGGGACATCCTCAACACTCCCTCAAATCCGCAGAATGGGATAATGAAATTTCAGATCTCACCGGACCTATCTGTGACACTTTGTCACCTCTGAACACCTACTGGAACTGGTTCTACTTGAGCGACCATAACTTCTTTAGATCTTCATGCGGACCTCTAAAAACTTGACTGGAGCATCTCAAGACTTATATCTACAAACCCTTTAAACCGTATCCTCTGATCCTCAACCTATTGAGGACTTTTACCTTCTTGTCATCACTATTCTTCATTGTTCCTGATTGAGACTAATTTTCTCAATATCCTCAGCACACTGCTCATCTAATCCTTCTCATTAATGCAACATGAGTATGTTGACATCAATGACAACACCGGTTAGGCCCATACTTGCAATAAAGAGTTGGTGGTAGAGCGATTATGTAGGCAACCAAATTGATTACTTTGAGAACTTCGAAGGGTCCTATATATCAATAAGCTAATTTATAAATTCCACATCTTTCCTCAAGTAGAAAAGACCCCTAAGAACTATAGTGAATTTTCACTGCATGTTGAAATTTTGTATCATGGCCTTGTTTTGGTGAGTTAATGTTTATTACAAGTAGTTTTAGGCATTAAAAAAGTCTAGCACAACATAGACTATTGATTATTTTGATCTAATGACATGTGGGGCTTTATGGCCTAATAATTTGTGTGGAGATCTTTTGGGAAACAATGACCATTAGATGGATAGACTAATTGTTTACAAGGGTTGACAAGTAAAATCTCAAGTAGCATTGTCATGTAATTTCTCTACCATTGATAGGTTTGAACAGTTCTCTTTGAGTTGGTTTTAATTTTTTGTACGAGATAATTGTCAATATAAAGCTATGTGTGACTAGTTGATATGATAATAGGAAGGCCCCATGGGGTATCTTTTTGGCTCCACATGTCTCTAATAAGGAATGCATCAACAAAGGCCCTTCCACCATTAGATAAAGATGATCCAATGAATTATATAGGTCATGAAGGATAAAAAAGGAGTTAGAAATGTTGTTGAGTGAATGTTGTTGTTCAACTCTTTGATCAATACTCTATAGGGGTTACTAATGAATACAATTTTCTCTATTCCATTGTGTTGGATTCTTTGATTTATCTTTTCTAGTCTATGTACAAGGGTGGGGCCCTTCAATAACCCTCTTAAAAGTTCATAGTTTTGGTCAAAATCATTTACCCATAATAAAAAGCAATGAATAAAAGTGGGAACATTAGAATGATCTTTATTGTTAATGAATCGAATCCAACGACTAGTGATAGTTTTTAGAAGAGTAAGATATTATCAATTTTGATACAATGACAATAGTTGATGGTTGGAAGGGTGCACTAATTAATGACCCACGATGTTTTGGTTGGACATAGGCTTAAGGGAGACAGAAGAAAAGTGGTAGTAATCAATATATCATTTGATCTAACAACCTATGATCATCTAGGAGCTCACATAAATGTGAAAATTAAAAGGGGTGAGTATCTACAGGGTTATAAGTAGATTCTTTTTGAATTCAAATATGAATTTAATCTGACATTCACAACATAGAAGATGCATTTTAGCATGTGGATGCTCCTCCACTATGATAATTAAACCATGTCATTACATTCACCTAGTGGGAGGCCATTTTTGGAAATAATTTTTAAATTGCTCATTTTTTGAGCTATATTCAATGAGGCACTCCCACATGATCATTCAAGGATAACCACTTATACTTTTTTAGATTTTATGTTAAATTCTTGTTTTGTATAAATAAGATCTTGTAGGTCATTATTTATGTGAGATCAAGATTTGTAAACCCATGCTTTAAAAAACCTTTTATGCAAATCTTTTTCTCTATCTTTTTTAGTTGTAAGCATTAGAGTAGCCTTAGTTTATGTGTCTAGAATTTTTCTAGTTTCTTATGGCATGCAACAATGTAAGTATTTGAAGCATTCAATGTAGAAGCTATGGTTTATATCTATCTTTCTCATGCATTGTTTATGGGTGGTTGATTGTCTTTTGCATCGGTATAATTGTACTTATTTTTTAATATTGTTGACTATTAAATTTCATGCTAGAAATCTTTGGATAAGTGAAGAAGTTATCTATTCTAGCACATCACCTCTTTCATTTTTAGTTATTTTCTTTTTAACATTTCCAATCCCTTTTCTTTGTCAAAATAGGCTTGGATAGAGTAGAAGGAATTGACCTAATCCAAATATATATTTTAAATAAGAATAAGATGTAAAATTGCTAAAGATTGTTCAAACTTGTATGATATTGAAATAGAGTACTTAGTTATTTAACAACTGTTAGAAATAACAACCAAGATTAATTAGTAAAAACGAAAATACTTATTTAACAGCTGTTAGTAAATAACAACAAAGCAAGATTGCACATATAAGCCAAATTGATACTAATAAAAGCTAAGTAAAAGATGTACATCATGCCTTATTATACAGGCATGAATGAGACAATCCACCTTGCATGTGGATTGACAAGTGCCCCATGATGTGGCACATGCATGTAGACAAGTGTCCTATAGGCGTCAACCTTTGGATCACTTGGAATGTGCAAGCCAACAACGAAGTGTGACAAGTGTTGGATGACTACAAAGTGCCTTTTCAGGTAAGATGGAAAGTCTTCCAACCTCAAAAGGTATACACATGAGGTTTACTAAACAATTAGGTAACCTTTAAGTGTCTAAAAGGTTGCACATTCAGTTAGACAAGATTTTATCTAACCTCATCAACCTAAATACACTTAAACTATAGTGAATAGATAAATTATTCACTCTAACAACAACCACCCAAAATTCTTACCAGTAATGCTGGAGAAGGCCATCTTTCTTTTCTTTACTTGGCTTGCTTGATAGACAAAGTTACGCGTTTTCAATTATTATAAACAGCAATCACAATCAAAAAGTGAACAACTAGTTTCTTTTTAATTTTACATACACAATGTTCGAGCTCTGGCTGGTTCTTCGTTTGACATCTTCGCCTGGTTGCCCGTTTGACAGAGATTGGGGCACACTTAAAATATCTAAATGACGAAGCTTGTTTTGTCCACAGTGCAACCATTTTTTTAAACATGGATGATTACAGATTATATTCTAGTTTTAGTTTAAATACTAACAATAATTTGGACTCAATCCACAGTATTTATAGAAAACTGAAAAAACCCCTAACGTGCGTGGAGTTTTATTAAAAGAAGCAAAGATAAGATCAACTGGCCCAAATGTCAAGTAATATATAATGTTAATGTACGTTTAATTTGGTCAAACAGGGATATATGCAATTGATAGTTATATGAATCTGGCTGGGTGATGTCAGCGTGGGTCTTTATTAATCAATCAATAATTGCAGCCGCAGGCATGTAAAATGATATATAAATAGGTGGTCCGATTCGATTTTGTAATGTATACAGTTGGTAGAAGGAGAAGGAGAGAGAAGATAGAGATGGCGAGCTTTTGGTTTGTTGTTGTTGCTTTTCTTGCAATTATATTTGCGTGCGAGGGAGATGGGCTGAGTTATAATTTCTATCGCAAAAGCTTTCCATCTGCAGAGGAGAAAGTTAAGGAAGTAGTGGAGAAATACATAGCGAAGGATCGCACTCTTGCGGCTCCTCTCTTACGGATGCATTTCCATGATTGTTTTGTGCGAGTCAGTAATACATTACTTCACCCATTTTTTCTGTTTAACTGATTAATTCATACACATAGAATTACAGTGTGTAAATTACAAAAAGTCATGCTGTGGTTTGATTAGGGTTGCGATGCGTCAGTGCTTCTGAATTCCACAGCAAACAACGCAGCAGAGAAAGCGGCCATTCCAAACCTGAGCCTGCGCGGATTTGAAGTATATGACGATGTGAAAGCAGAAATAGAGAAGATATGTCCAGGCGTCGTTTCCTGTGCTGATATCGTCGCCCTGGTTGCCCGAGATGCTGTCGTTGCTGGGGTAATAACATATGCTACATGGACTGTTTGTCTTCAATCATTGGATCAAGATATTTTATGATAGAATCTCTTTTTTCTCATATGCTTGAAGCTCCCAATGATAAGTGGTTCTCCGCCGAAGTTTAGCTCTTCAATTCACCATTTCTTAATCCATTTAATGGTTATATGCCATGAATTAGCATTGTGCTTTTCATACATATTTTATATAAGCATGACAAAGCTAGGAGTTTTTTAATTCTAAACCTTAGTCTCTTTTGGACCTTTAAAGTTTTGGAATTTTGTAGAGCAGTATAAACTAGAAACAAACATTAACGTATATACTATCTTTTTTAATTTCATAGTTGAACTCACAACTATTTTGTTGACATTAATTATGTTTATGTATTAATTATGTTTATGTATTGTTGTTTTATATAAATATTAAATTAATGTTTGAATTTATGTACAGAGTGGAGGTCCATCTTGGCGTGTGAGAACAGGGCGTAGGGATGGAGTGATATCTCGGCAAAGTGAGGCCTTGAGCAACATTCCCTCGCCATTTTTTAACTTCTCGCAACTCAAGGCATCTTTTGCAAGCAAAGGACTAAATGTCAAAGACCTCGTTGTTCTCTTTGGTAACAAATCAAATATTTTAAGTACTGAATTACTGGATAATCATAAATTAAGATTGTAATCTTATGATTATTGCTATTGTGAGTAGGTGGACATACAATTGGAATCAATTTTTGCCCTCCATTCAGCAATCGGCTATACAACTTCACTGGAAAAGGAGACATGGATCCTTCCCTAGACCCCACCTATGCCAAATTTTTAAAGAGCAAATGTACTAGTCTGGCAAACATACCAACTACTGTAGCAATGGATCCCAAAAGCTCCCTCACTTTCGATAGCCATTACTTTACTAATCTTGAAGACAAGAAGAGCCTCTTCCAATCCGACGTCACACTACTCACAAATCCTATCTCCAAAATGTTTGTCGATGAACAAATGGACACATACCATTTCTTCAAAAACTTCAAGAAGTCCATGCAATGGATGTGTGAAATCCAAGTGCTCACTGGAAAAGAAGGGAAAATTAGATCACAATGTGCCTTTGTCAATTAAGATCATATGAATTTTAATAGCTTCTATATTGTTGTTTCTGGGGGCAATGTCATCAGTGGAAAATAAAAATAGTCTTCTTGATCAATAAAATTAATTTTTTTTAGATGGAACTCATTGATGTAATGCTAAGCCAATTAGGATACTAGTTACAAGTGTGCCTTCTTTTTAACTTGATTTTTAATAGAGATTAATAAAGGTTTCCATTATTTGAAGAGAGGAATTAAGATGGAAAATAAATAATCTTTTCAAATAAGTTAGGTTAAGGCAATCACTCAACATAAGTAAGCAAGAAAGCCTATTAACTAAGGAGATGGGACTAGTTAATTAAGCTATTCAAATAAATGTTCAAGTTAAAATAAATAAAACAATGGTATTTATCTTGAAATTCAATGAAGATCTTGTTGTGCTAGATGTTAGGAACTGATCCAACAATTTATGAGTCTTTTGTGATGTCATATGAATGCCTATGAATCAAAAAATATTTTGTTTGATGATTTGGTTCACTCCCCTAATAGTGGAATTGATCTCCATGATAGTGGATCTAAATCCTACTCACAAATCTTAACCTTACATGTAAAAATGGCCTTACTAGAAAATGATGTCTAGAATTAGCTTGCCTTGATGTCTACACCTATCTTTGCAAAGGGGTGGTGTCAACCACCATTTTTGAGCTTACTAGGCTGAGATTGTTCTCTTTTGGTCAAACCCTATTACTAATTCAATGGTTTGATGAAAATGATCAAGGATAGCAAGGAAACATGTAGTGATACCTAAGACATTGATGTAAGAAGATGATGTAATGATGATGCTCTATATTACTCCTAGTGATCATACAAATTAGAATGGGAGCTAGTGGATTCTACCTTGATGGTTTGAAATGAATAAGGATTTGTCCTTAAATATAACACCTTAGCACAAATTTTGTGAGCTTAAGTTGACACATAATGGCTAGTTGGAGGGAGTTGGTTTGATCCGATTCCCAAGTGGATTGGTGGGCAAATCTAAAAATTAGTTGATAACCTACAAGTTTACAAAACATGTAAATGAAACCTTAACTAGAATCACAAATACACATTAAAATGCATGAAAGGCTTTAGATGTAAACTCTCATATTGAGTTGGGAGAAGTTATGCACAATGACATGTATGTAGCAAAGATGTTGGTTGGTTCTAGTGTACCTATACGTTGTCAAATGGGCCTTGACAATATGTTGATATGTGTCATGCACATATGGTGCACTCTATCATGTGGATAGGGTGATGACATGTATTGTACCTAAATGGTGCTAATTATTTGGCATGACCATAAGGTGTGGGCATGACCATGTGTCAAACATTTATGGTGACATTTCATGTGGATGTGAATGCCACACATGTCATGCTCATATGGTCTTACAAAATGCCAACATGTGAAACTATGTGCAATGCCACAATATGTGCATGAGTAATGTTTCATAATGGTGCATGGGGACTACACACAAATGTGCAAACACAATGTTGTATATAGGTGCATGGGTATTGTGTGGCACATATTAAGTAAAGATGAGCAAGAAAGTGGCACTGTGGTTTAAGGAATAGAAGAAAGTGAGGTTGCATAAATATAAGAAACTAAGGCTGTGCATGAGGATGAACTTGGATAATTATATTAGGATTGGTGATATTAACTTTGCAATCCTATGACCATGTAGCTTAATTTTAATATTTTAATAGTCGGTTATTATTACACATGACTCCAAGAATCATGGAAGAGGAACTTAGATATCCCACATGAGAACGAACATTTTTTATAATTAAATATTATTTTCTATGTAGTTGGAATATTCTTTTCAAGGTGTCGTTGGGTAAGTGAGCTTAATTTGGCCTATGACAACATCATTCGACACTTGGGATGAATTGGAAGGGAATCTAACTATTTGTAGTGTTGTAAGAGGTGTAAGAAGCATATATGACATTGTACAAGGTGTAAGAAAGCTTATTTGATGATGTTTAAGAATTTGGTATCCTTTTTTGGACTTAGGGAGTTGTTATTTTGTCTTGTAGTGGGCTATTTTTGTCCTCTGGTGAAGTTGGACACCCAAGTTAATGAGAAAGGTCTTGGAGATTCTAGAAAGATGCTTGTAATTCCCAGACACATGCCATGAGGTATATTTTGCCTGTAGACTACCTTGTTCATGGTTTGAGTCCATTGCATTAGAAATAACTTATGGTTTCTTGTATTACTTTTGGGTATAAATTTTAGCCTTGGGGTAGTAGTTTGAAATTAAGTATGAGATGAGAACTTGTAGGTTCACAGATGTTGGATTGAGGAAAGATTTGTGTTGAATATTTTATTCTTGTTTGTGAAGATTAATACATACTTGGTGCTCTCTTTGTTGGTGGAGTTTTCTCCAAAATGGTTTCTCCATGTAAATCTAGTGTTTTGGTAAATTTCTATGGTTTGCTAATTTTATGTGCTTTCCATTTCCATTCACATATTTGGCTTAATGCATGTTCACTAAAATCCTTACAATGTTTATCTTGTTGAAATAGTTTCACTCTATTTTTTTAACATTTGGTATTAGAGCCAATGGTTTGGATTAGTGGGGGACATCTTGCTAGAAGTGTTGTAGTTTTTTGTGTTGTAGTTGGAGCATTTCTTTGTGTGTATTTGAATATTGGTGGGTGTATTGAAATCCATGGCCAAATCTTCTAGAATTGAGGTTGAGAAATTCAATGGAACTAGATATGAGCAATGGAAACTCAATCTAGAGGATCTCCTTGAAGAGAGAGATCAATAGTTGGTAGTTACAAGTGAAAATAAATCAAAGAAGATGTCTAATGAAGATTAGAAGAAGTTAGATAAAAAGGCACAAGACACCATTCAGTTGTGTCTTGTAAATTCTATGTTGTTGAATGTCTTTGTAGAGTCCACCACATATAAATAATGAAATAGGGTTGGTGGGATCTACTAGTCTAAAAGTATTGTTAATAAATTATTTTTGAAAAGAAATTTGTATAGTTTAAGGATAAAGAATGGGGACTTCATAGAAAAGCATTTGAATTCATTTAATTTAATTATGATCTAGTTAAGTATTATTGTTGTTAAAATAAATGAGGAGGATAAGTGTGCATTACTACTTTGCTCTTTTCCTGAATCTTGGGGAAATCTAATCCTTTCTTTGAGTGGTCACATGGAATATATAAAGTTTGATGCCCTTGTTTCTATTCTATTTTCAAAGGTTGAATTTATTTAATTTAATTATGATCTAGTTAAGTATTATTGTTCTTAAAATAAATGAGGAGGATAAGTGTGTATTACTACTTTGCTCTTTTCCTGAATCTTGGGTAAATCTAATCCTTTCTTTGAGTGCTCACATGGAAGATCCAAAGTTTGATGCCCTTGATTCTACTCTAATTTCAAAGGAAATATGAGGAAGTCCATGTAAGAGAGCTCTAAGGATGCATTACATGTTCAGAGAAGGCCTAAAGAAAAAGGTGGGCCAAAAGGGGATAAAAAAAAGTCTACCAAGAGATCTAAGTTTCAAAGCCATTCTAAAACCCCATAAAAGAGTAGAGTGATATGCTGGAAGTATGGTAAATTGGGGCATGTCAAGAAGGAACTTGTAAAAGTAGGAACTATGAATCCCATGGAAAATTCTCTAATGAAGGTAAAAATAAAGCTTTCTTTATTTCGGTTAGTGGTTCTCTTCCTACCATGCATATGATAGAGGAGAAGTGTATCTAGGTGACAACAATTTTTATTAGATTTTTGGCCATGGGAAATTACATTTGTGTTCTAGTCATGGGAGGGTAAAAACCCTAACTATCATTTTACATATTCTTGGATTAGCTAGAAATATAATTTATGTTTCAAAGTTGAATGATTTGGGGATGCATGTAACATTTGATAAATCTCTAGTTGTAGGTTGGTAAGAGGAAATCTAGTGGTTGCTAAAGGATCCTAGGTAGGGAATTTTTTTAGATTGAATGCTCCTACTTTCTGTAGCTTTGTCAATGTAATTAGCATTAAAAATACATGTATTTTATGGCATCAACATTTAGGTCACATTGATGAAAATGGTCTTAGGACATTGATTAGTAACTAGTATATTTATATTTAAAAAAATATATCTAAAGTACGCCGAGAGATATCTTTGTAAATTACTTTCAGTTAGAATATTTGATATGCTCACATGAGTTAATTTAAAGAGACTATGTTGCCATGAGACTTTTCATATTCTTATAATGTAATAAATATTTCACTCCATAATTGCCCAAGTTTTTCTATTTTTCTATCCATTTATCTTCCACAAATTTATTTATTTTTTATTTAACGTGTTAAAGATTTCACTCCATAACTGCCCAAGTTTTTCTATTATTCTGTCTATTTAGCTTCCATGAATTTATTTATTTACACATTTTATGAATTTTGTTTACATGGGAATCTGAATCTTAATTGTTTACAGGAATCTGAATCTTTTAGCCCTTGCTATGAGTGTAGAACACCTCTCGGCATAAAAATTTGGTTGACAATTTTTCTTATTTTGATGAGCATTTTGATTTATGTGAACATTGTGTGTTTGGTAAATAGAATAGAACATCTTTTCCTTTAGGCAGTTACAAAGCTAAGATTTTATTAGAGATTGTTCATTCAGATGTATTTGGTCTAGTGGTTGTTAAATTTATAGGAAAATCTCAATATTTTGTTACTTTAATTGATGATGCCTCAAGATAAAATTGAAATTTATCTTATGCATAATAAATCTAAATTTTTCACTAAGTTTAAGGAGTTTAAAACCTTAGTTGAAAAAAAAAACAAATTATAAGATAAATGTGTTGAGATAGATAACAATGGGGATAAATACTACTCTAAGGAATTTGATGAAATCTGTAAGCATGTAGGTATTGTTTAGCATAATACTACACTATAAACACCTCAACCGAATGGGGGTGGCAGAGAGGATGAATTAAACCTTATTAGAAAGATCCAGAAGTATGCTAAGTGATACACAACTAGATTGATGCGTTTAGACATAGGCTATAAGTACTGCTTATTATTTGATTAATAGATCTTGTTTGAATTTTTTTGTTTAGACATCTTATGAGATGTGGACATGTAGAAAACCCTATGTTTCCCATTTAAGTGTATTTAGTTGTAAGTATTATGTTCACGTGCTTAAAGAAAAGTGATCTAAAATAGATCTAGAAGCACAAAATGCATCTTCATGGGATATATTGAGTATCCACTATCCCAAAAAAAATATTTTCTAGAGATGTGATTTTTAGAGAGTTTAGAATATTTTTAGATCCTATACAAATAAAGGAGCAAAAAGGAAGGAAAACAATGCATTTTGAGACTAAGGTTGAGAAGAAGGAAGATTCACATCATGGATTAGAGGAAGGATAAGATTTTTATTTGGAAAATGTGTGTTGTACAGCTTGCACAATGCTAAAAATATAAAAATAAATATTTAATTGTGGTGCATCTTAGAGGTGTGGATACTATATGGGTTAGACATTCTTGGGGCCAATTGTATGTTGTATGTGACATTGGGATAAATATGTAATACGGGTGTCACATTGGGAAAATATTTATTATTGGGAATACTTAGTACCAAATATTTAATTTGGGGTTGAATGGTTTAGTGAGCTCATGGTTTTGAAGCACATGGTTTATGTAATACCACTTAGTTGTTTTGTGCAAGCTTGTCTTTATAAAGGCAAGCACATAAGTAGTTTTGAGGTTGATTTGTGTAACCTTTGACTTATTGGATAAGGTTAGATTGAGCACCTCTTGTAGGTTGTGTTGGGTCCCAAAATAGCTAACCCAAAACCTTAGATTATTTCCTAATCTCCTAGGCTAGGGGTGTCATCAAAGAGACATGAAATGGGCTCATAAAAAGGTTAAAGGTGATTAAGGGACAATTGCTAGGAGTGGGTAATCTCCTCTTCACTTTTGGCTCATCCAAGCCAAGGAGGGTGTTCCTAGAGGTATCCCTCAGCAGGGATTAACCACAAAACTAAAGACTTTTAGAATTATATCATTGCAACAATACCTAGATTATTTTTTCAATCCCTTGTCACTAGACTAAAACCAACTTTTTGCACTACAAAACCTCTATTTAAGCTAATAAATGCATCTTTTAGACATAAAATATGCAAAGGTAAAACATTTGACCTAAGGAATGAAAGATGTGATTGAGTTTGTAATAGATTTTCCTTGGTTGAAATAGAATCAAATGAAGCCATAAAATTTCTATCTATTTCTACCACATTCATGAAAGAGTTTGTTTGTGTTATAATTTTGTGGGTAATCGAGCAACATTAGATCGGTGCCTATTCCAGGCTACAAAGTTACCAATTTATCAAATGAGAAAAATACACTGAAAAACATGGGAGATATACTCAAATCTGATTACAAAATATACATATGCTTAGTTATCTAATATTTAGTTGCATTCATTCACATATAACTCATGAAATGATCATTACGATGATTGCAATGTTTTAAGAGTATGTCATTGCTCAAATAACTAGTTATATTCATATAATAAAACATTACAAGGGGAAAACTTGCACAATGCTCGAGAGGTTCCCAAAATGAATACAAAAAACCATGGAGAAGTTCATACAATGGAACCAACTGTAACATTTAAATTTGCATATGAATCTAAATATTTTCTCCTTGATGAATCAATACTAGGAATGTTTGAAGACCTATGGAAATCACTGCGCCTCCGTTTACCCTTTTGATCCTATTCGGACTGACCCTTACAATGTTTGTTTGCCCAACATATATAACATTATTTTCTTATGATAGAAAATTGGGAAGGAAAACCCTAGGGTGCTCACCAATCACCATCAATTCATTCACTTACTCATCACCAACCTGTACTTGTTACATTCATGTTTCCATCAACATTGAATTTGATCGACTTGGGTATTCATGGCGACTTGAGAGTAAGTGAAATTCAAACATAGAGAAACCCATGAAAGCACATTCAAAAATGTGTTTTGAACATTTTTAAACTCTTTAGAATATTACTTTGTTTATTTCTTCTTAGACTTTATCTTTATTTTATTTTCCTTTCTAACTTTTGACACTTTGATCTCTTTGTGAACTTTTCTTTCTTCACCTTCATTTTTCTTCAATCTTCTTTATTCTTTTGTTTGTGGCATCATATTCACTTTTTTTCATTTTAGAAATTCAGAGTGTGAGTGAACCCATTTCAGTGAATCGACAGTTTTGGGAACTTAGGAACCATCGAAGAATTTATTTCTTCGCCCTTTGTTCTTCACTTTTCTCTCTTCTTTGCTTCTTTTTCACCTCCTTTGGTTTTATTATGTCATCGTGAACTTATTTCAGTGAATTAGCAAATCTGGTAAATTGGGAACCATTGAAGCCTTTCTCTTTTTGCCTTTCTCCATTATTCTTCAGTGAAATGAGGCTTACATGAACCTTTGTCGGCACTTTAGTAGTTCTAGGAACTTAGGAATCACCAAAACTTTTCTTCTTTCTAGCCCTCTTTTACCCTTTCGGCAAAGGGAAGAGCATGTGAACTTGTCATTGTTTTGGGCTCAATTTGAACCTTCAAACCACCCACTCCATGCTGAAACTTCTCCCCTTTGCTTTGTCAGCACCTTTTGGGGCCATTGAACTGCCATTGGCAATTTCACATGTTCAAGCACCTGCTCAATTGTTGATGAGCACTACACTTGGAACTTAGGACTTTCAAACACTTAGGACTTTTATTGACATCCAAGGGGGGGACACTTAGGAATTATAGGGATTTTAATGTACTCAGGGTTTTCAAAATTAGGCATTTCAAATTTAGGTGAACATGCTAAGGATAGAAACAGAGGATTTTGCAAATTTAAGGATTGGAAAATGGGGTCCCAAAGTGGATCTAATTGGGGATGTCTGCCTCTTGCTTTGGGGCATACAAAAAGGAACACAAGAAAACAAAACACAACATGAGATGGGAACAAAACACAAAAACACCAAACACACCATCATGACCAACAGTGGTCAAGACTACTCGGGATTCAAAATATGAAAGATATATAGCTTGAATTCATCATTAAAAATAAAATAATTCATTTCTTACAAGAAGTAATGCTTCAAATGTTGAATGTGAATGAGCAGCTCCATAAGTTCTCCTTCTATATTTACCAGGCAATAGACATTGAGTTGAAACTTCTCAGTGACTTCATGAGGCCCAAGCTAAAATGGATCAAAATTTCCATGCTTTCCTTTGTCTCTAGACTTGGCATTCCAAAGAAGAACCAAATTATCAATTTGGAAGCTCCATGATACAATGTTTTATCAAACAACCACTTCCTTGTTTGTTTATGGTGTAGGTTTTTTATCATGTGCAACTCTTTGATGTTCATTTAACTTAGTCAATTCTAGAATTCTTTGAGAAAATGCATCACATTGGTCCTCCTCTATATCATGCAATAGCTGATATACTGGTAATTCCATTCTTATGGGCATCTTAGCCTCTGCTCCATATACCAATTCAAATGGGCTCCTACCTATAGCTCATTTGAAGGTTATCCTATCAACCCATAGAGCATACTTCAAACTACTATCCCATATCATTTTATTCTGACCTAATGTCCTCTTTATAATTTTCATCAAGCTTCCATTACTTGATTCATCCTATACATTTCTTTGGGGATGATATGGAGACAAATGCACCTAATTTATACCAAATTTAGAACACATATTTACCATTTAATGAGACCTAGAGCACAGTGCATTGTCACCCAAAATCCTAGCAAGCACTCAAACCTGGTTAATATGTTGCTGATCAAGAAATCCATCACCACCTTAGATGTTGCATTTCGAGTAGGGACTACCTCTACCCACTTTCAGGGATCATTTCCACAATAATGGATTACACTTTCTGGGACACCCTGATTTTTGCTGAAATCACATATTTTTAGAAAATATAATTATTTAAGTCTTGAAAGGTTCCATTTAAAGGATTTTAATTGAAGAGGGTTTGATCAAACCCCCTTAGATTCAAACCCCTTTGGATAGAACCCTGCTAGTTTTAAACTATACCTATAATGGAGTCTCCTCTCCACCTATCAAAATGCTGATAAAAAACCACTTTTGATTTACCTTTTGGGGGATCAAATGAATTCATTTAAAATTTATGTTTTGTAAGTATGTAGTCCTTATTATAAGCTTTCCAAAAAGTATAATTTTAAATAGATTTAATTTGATTATTATATTTATTTTTTATTTCTTGTGAATGTAAGTTTTTCACTGAACATCAAGTTCTCTGTTTTACACACATGGAAAATTAGTAAATTAATGAAAAAAAATCTAAAAAATATTTATGCCCTAGGTATTAATGTCATTATTTCAACAAAAAAAAAATTGAATTTTGATATATACAGAAAAAGTTATATTTTATGGAATACACCTATGTCTAAATTATAATTGGTTTGACTTCAAAACTTAATTAAAAAAAAATATTCATTATGAAACCAAATGCATGCCCTATATATCAGTGTTGCCAATCTAAATTCAAAAGAATCATAATTTTATCCTTTGTAAAAAAAAACTTATGTGCTACAGAATACACATCACTTTAAAAAAATGTTGTTTACTATTAAAAACTAGTTATCAAAGGAGACGCAAAAACATTTACGGTTTAACTCCAAACTTTAAAAAATATATATATTTAGAATCTACAAACAAAATCTCACAAATCACTAGTTTGCATCATCTTCAAATTCCTAAAAGTTTAGCGGCTATAGGTGTCAGAAAGTGAAGATTTAGTTCAAAATATTGATTTCAATGTCAAGTTTGGCCAAAAAGTGTAACCCATTATTGTGGGATGACCGTTCAAGGAGAAGTAATCGGTATTTGCAAGGATCCACTTATATCCATTACTGGATTTTTCTTGTATTTCTCCAATGAGCCCTTGTATTTCTTGGATTTTTTATATCTCAATTTTAAATTCACTTTTCCTTTTCCTTGTTTAATTTTTAGCCTTCTTCAATTTTGCTTCTTGCAATCTCATTGCCTTTTTATAGCAATTTTCACCTAGTCATTTTTTTCTCACTCCCTTAGTTTTTCACATATTATTTATTTAATCTTTTTCTTTTATTGTCTTTTGCCTTATTGTTTATTTCTTTCTTTTTTCTTGTATTTAGTCTTACATTTGTATGCCTCTTTGCTCCTTTATTTTGTTTTTCTTATTTTCATCTCTTTTATTACACACACTTATATTTTTTATTTATTATATCATTTTATGATAAATATTATTATTTTTATTATGTTATATTTAATTATTTATCATACATAGTATTAATTTATTATACATATTATATGATATGGCGTGACATATTGTATTAATTTTAATTTTATTGCTTTCATATTTGTGGTTTTTGCAATTGTTAGGTCTTATGGCTTATTTTAGGCATTTCCTTTGTCTGACTTGTTTATTGATTTTTTGTTTTAACTCATGTTCTTTATTTATTAGTTTTTTTCTTACACCTCACCAACCCTAATCCCCCTTCTCTTCATCCTTTTTATAGGGCAAATCTGCAATCCATTTTCACTTTTATCCTCTTCCTGATGATGGATCACTGAGTGTGATGATTCAAGGAAATATACACAGTTTAATCCAAAAGCACTTATTTCTATTCTATGGACTATGGAAAACTCATGCCTACTATTGCTACCCTTCATGAAAGGGAAATGTTTTTCGAAACTAAGCTTCTAGAGAAGCTAAGGATCAAGCTCACAAAGCAGATTGCAGATTTGGCCTTTCTAAAGCGTTGCAGAGACAATCACACCTTTCCCTCGTTTGTTCATGTCCTTCATCATCTTTGCAACCAGCGTACATGCCACATTTTTTATCGTGCCAGCCTTTCTATATTGAGATCTGTCATCCAAAGTATTAGAGCCATTATCAATCAAATCTCAACCCACCTTTTCTACTTACATCTGGAGTTGGCTGGTTCTTTACGTTATGATCTTTGGATTTTTCTTGATACTCTTTCCCACGCCAGAGCGGAGGGACTTAAGGCGTCCTAGGAAAATAGGCAGAAAAGGAAATTCTCCAGGTTAGTCTCCAAAAAATCTAAACAATTTTCCTCACCCCTCTCAAATGGCTCCAAGCCTACCCTCTGTTGTAACCGTTCCTCTTGTACCGTTGATATTACTCCTCCCTCCCACATTTTTCATGTATCTTTCCTCTCTTGCGGCAACTTCTTCTGCCTTCTCTTTCCCTTGCTCGCAGATTTCATTGAGTCCTCACACCACGGATTCCTCGATAGAGTTGAGCTCTAATATGATAGATTTTCCTCATCCATGCCTCAACTACACAGACCCTTCCTCTACTCTAAACGTGGCTACGGTGGACTCTCTCATATGTTCTTCTTATCTTTCAGAACCAGATATATCTTCTAGTGGGCTCAAGGTTAACACTGCAGACTTTCCTCCTCTTCAGATCATCAACTTAGATTGTTCCTCCAATGGGGGCATGGCTACATTGTGCACCACCGTGGGATCATCTGCTGCCTCGAAACAATCTGGATCTACTGGTAACCTTGCATTAGGTGCTACAGAACTTACTCATCCTCTGTGCAACAATGTAGATCCTTCTTCCATTCAGAACGTTGCTACTATGGATACTCCCATGTCTTCCTCTCCTGCTTCGAAACTAGTGGAATTTTTTGGTCGATGAGAGGTTGGCGCTAAAAATTTTCATCCTCTACAGCTCATCATCTTAGATTTTTCCTCCAATGGGAGCCTTGTTACGGTGAACGCTACCTCAGGATCATTTTCTACCTCGATACAAGCTAAAACATCTGACGATCTTGCATTGGGTGCCGCAGGTAAGTCCCTCTTCACCATTTCTTTGAGAGCGCATGATTTTCCATTTGTTCTGTTGTCTCCCAACGGTCACCTTTCTTCCTCCTCTTCCCATGCGCTTCTGAGAATTACTCCTGTGCCGGTTACCTCTCCTCTCCTGCCACCCTCCAATCACCTTCCTTCTCTACCTCATTCCTTTGACCTTGCTACTGATTTACCTGCATTTGGAGTTCACGTAATCTCCCCTCTGTTGCATCAACTCCACCCTCTTTTAATGATGGGGCCCCTTCCTCAGTTTCTGTTACGTTATCCCACCCTTTCTCTTTCTCGCCATTCGGTATTCGACCTATCCACTCTTCTATCCAAGCCACTTTCCCTCCTCATCGCACTCCTTCCTGTCGTTAAATGCTAAACCTTCCTCCATCCCCCCTCCTCCTCATCGCTCTAATGATTCTATGAATTCGGGAAAAATTGTGCTTAAGTTTCTAACGCCCAAGGTCGTGGAGGATTGGGAGAATAAAGTTGTGGTGAACTTGTCCAAACTTTCTATTGACCCCTTAGCCATTAATTTTCTAAAAAGAGGTTTGGGCTTCACCATCACTCCTTCATCCATCCCCAAAGTTGGCTTCTTGGTTGATATTGAGAATTCCATTCGCTCTCTTCCTAGTACCGTAGCTGATGAAATCCGGCAAGATTGTCCGGTAGCTCTTAGATGGGATAAACCCCCTAAGAGGAACATTCCCAATGTTGAGGTTGTTTCTTTCAAGGAGCTACTAAGAAACAATGACATTGTTATTGTTAAAGCAGACAAAGAGAATGCCACTGTTATCCTTGATAAAATATATTATGTTTCCAAAATGCTTGATCATCTATCCAATAGCGGCAGTTATATAGTCCTCCCTCATAACCCCATATTCTAGGTCATGAGGAAAGTCAAGAAAGCCATTGCCTAATCTTCATTTGATGACCTTACTAAGAAACGACTTACTCCTAGTAGAGAAGTCACCCTGCGTATTTATGGCGCACCTAAGATCCACAAACCTGGCATTCTTCTTAGGCCCATTATGGATACCACCCATTCCCTGACCTGCAATCTAGCTTCTTTTCTTGCCAAGTTGATCTCTCCCTTAGTAGGAAAGACTGATTCCTTCATCAAAGACTACCCATTTTGTCGATTTCATACATGACAAAAAAGTAGAGGAGAATGAAATTCTCATCAACTTTGATGTTGTGTCCTTATTTACCAAAGCACCTGTGAGTGATGCCTTGGAAGTAATTAGATGCAAAACAAATGATGAAATCACTTCTCTTGTTGAGTTATGCCTTCGCTCTACATTTTTCACATTTCAAGATGTGGTCTATGAACAATCCGATGGCGTCGCAATGGGTTCTCCTCTTTCCCCTGTTGTAACCAACCTGTACATGGAATATTTTGAAGATTTAGCCCTTAACTCCTTTCCCCTCAAGATCAAGTGGTTGAAGCACTATGTTGATGATACCAAGATATGTTGGCCACATGGTCGCGAACATTTAGAACTATTCCACTCCCATTTGAATAATTTGGTTAAATGCATTCAATTTACCAAAGAACTTGAGGTTGATAAACAACTTCCTCTCTTAGATGTCCTTATCATTAGAAATAGTGATGGTTCCCTTGGTCACTAAGTCTATAGGAAATCCACCCATACTGATCTTTACCTCTATGCTTCCTATCATCACCACCCTAGCCAAAAAACTAGTGTTCTAAAAACACTAGCTACCCGAGCTTATCACATCTACTATAAGGAGCACATTGACTTAGAGCTTTCCCATCTTTCCCAAGTTTTTAAAATTAATGGGCTTAGCAATAAATCTATCTCTAGAGATTTCAATTTTGCTAAACTTCGTATGAACTCCAAGCATAATCCTGAGACCCCTAACTCTTCTTATGTTATTACTCTACCTTACATAGAAGGCCTATCTAATAAGATCTCCAAAATTCTTCGTAAGAAAGGCCTGGAGTGTACTTTCAAACCACTCTCCACTATCAGGAATCTCATCCCTTTAGTTAAAGATCCTAGACATAGTATGCTTGATTCTAGAGTTTATAAAATTGTTTGCTCTTGTGGGACACCTTACATAGGTGAAACTGGACGTTCCATCAGAACAAGGGTCCAGGAACACAGTGCTGACATTAGACATGATCAAATTATGAAGCCTGCCCTTGCCGAGCATTCACACCTAACCAAACACCATATCTACCTTTAGGACACCCAGGTTCTCATCAAAGAAGATAATTTTTTCAAGAGAAAACTTCTTGAAGCCATCTTTATCAGAAATCACCCTTCTAATCTCAATCACAATGAAGGTTGGCATTTAAGCCTAGCTTGGCAACCCCTGTTAAACTCCCTCCATAACCACCCTGATCCTGCTTGATTCTTCTTTTCCTACCCTCTTCCTACCTCCGTCCTTGGACCTCTGCCTTCCCTCTCTCCTTACTCTCACCCTTTTCTTATTGACTTAGTTTTTTCTGCCCACCTTTCATGCCTTCCTCGGGGTTATGGGTCTGTCTTTGTTTGCTTGTTTTGGGGGGTTTCTTATTGGTTCCCATCTGGTTATATTGTTTTATGTTTATTTTCCTCTTTGGTTGTTTTGGTTGTTTGTTTGTTTGGTCCTTGTTTCTACCATTTTGGCTCTTTGATTACTCTTTTCTTCATTCCTTTCCTTCCTTGGTACTTGTGGGTTGTGTTTAGTTTGTGTCTTTGTTCCTCTTCTTTTTCCTTTATCCCACTTTATGGCTTTTTTGTCACATCTATTACTCTGCTTTTTATGTATTCCTACACTTATCATCTTTTTGGGTTCTTTTTGTTCTTTCTGCGTTTCCTTTATTGACTAGTGTCTTGTTTTTTGTTTTTCTTATTTTATCATCTTTTTTATATCTCAATTTTAAATTTCCTTTTCCTTTTCCTTGTTTAATTTTTAGCCTTTTTCCATTTTGCTTCTTGCAATCGAGCATTGCTTTTTTAGCAATTTTCACCTAGTCATTTTTTTCTCATTCCCTTAGTTTTTCCTTTATTAAAAAAATCTTTTATCTCATTAGTTTCACATATTATTTATTTAATCTTTTTTCTTGTATTTAGTCTTACATTTGTATGCCTCTTTGCTCCTTTATTTAGTTTTTCTTATTTTCATCTCTTTTATTACACACATTTTTATATTTTTTATTTAGTATATCATTTTATGATAAATATTATTATTTTTATTATGTTATATTTAATTATTTATCATACATAGTATTAATTTATTATACATATTATATGATATGGCATGACATATTGTATTAATTTTAATTTTATTGCTTTCATATTTGTGGTTTTTGCAATTGTTAGTTCTTATGGCTTATTTTTGGCATTTCCTCTATCTGACTTGTTTATTGGTTTTTTGTTTTAACTCATGTTCTTTATTTATTAGTTTTTTCCTTACACCTCACCAACCCTAATCCCCCTTCTTTTCATCCTTTTTATAGGGCAAATCTGCACTCCATTTTCAATTTTATCCTCTACCTGATGATGGATCACTGAGTGTGATGATATACACAGTTTAATCCAAAAGCACTTATTTCTATATTCCATGGACTGTGGAAAACTCATGTGTACTATTGCTTCCCTTCATGTGGAAATCTTTTTCAAAGCTTTAAACTTCTGCAGAAGCTGAGGATCAATCTCATAAAGCAGATTACAGATTGGCCTTTCTAAAGCGTTGCAGAGACAGTCACACCTTTCCCTCGTTTGTTCATGTCCATCATCTTTGCAACCAGCGTACATGCCACATTTTTTTATCGTGCCAACCTTTCTCTACTGAGATATGTCATCCAAAGTACTAGAGCCATTATCATTCAAATCTCAACCTGCCTTTTCTACTTGCATCTGGAGTTGATTGGTTCTTTACGTTATGATCTTTGGATTTTGCTTGATACTCTTTCCTATGCCAGAGCGGAGGGACTTAAGGCATCCTAGGAAAATAGGAAGAAAACGAAATTCTCCAGGTTAGTCTCCAAAAAATCTAAACAATTTTCCTCACCCCTCTCAAATTGTAAAATCTAAAATAGAATAACAGAACCGAATAAAAATAGCAAGAACTAAACAAAACTCAGAATGAAAAAGACATGACAGCGCACACAAAACAATGAGACCATTTAACGTGGTTCGCCAATGTTGGCTACATCCACAACGAAGGGCAAAAGTTTTATTTGATCAATACATGACCCATGTATCATACATCTCTCTCTTTATTACATATATGACTGTATATCACAATAGCTCTGTAGACTCAGTGTTTAATCCATCTCCAATCTCATCGTAGAACAACAACCACTAAAACTAACTGACTTGCATCCTCCAAGGACTCGAATCCCAACCACCTACCAAACCTCTGAAAGAAACACCCAGGACAGCAACGGTTACTAGCTAGGATAGGCCATGTGCAGATTGAGCGGTAAGAAGGAATCAGGATAGTGAGTTGCCGTTTCAAATGGGCTTCACCTAGTCCATGTGCCCAACAATCTCCCACTTGAAGACCAATGGGAATGGCAATGAAGCTGCTCACAGAGAGATTCCCTTCGTGAAATTCAGTGTCACAGAGGAACAAGACCGAGAGAAGATCTACAGAATTTGAACTTCTCTCGAGGAACAATTTTTGTTAATGCATCCGCCGGATTAACCTTGGTGTCAATCTTTGTGACCTGCAACTTGCCTTCGTCAATAAGATGGCGGATAAAGTGGTAACGAAGGTCAATATGCTTTGTTCGACTGTGGAACGCTGCATTTCTTGACAAGTGAATAGCACTTTGGCTATCACAAAATAATGGAAATACTGATTTCAGACAGCCCAGTTCTATCAACAAACGCTCAAGCCATATCATTTCTTTGGCTCCTTCCGAGAGCGCTATGTATTCAGCCTCTGTTGATGATAGGGCGACAGTTTGTTGCAACCGAGAGACCCACGTAATGGCTGCCCCGGCAAATGTAAAGACATAACCAGTGGTAGACTGGCGTTTGTCTAAATCTCCGACCATATCTGAATCTACATAACCACGGAGCTGAAAGTCAGAACCTCCAAAACATAAACAGAAATGTGAAGTACCTTTCAAGTACCGTAGAATCCATTGAACTGCCTGCCAGTGTAGTTTTCCCAGATTACTCATGAATCTGCTCACAACAGCAACAACTTGTGCTATGTCCGGACGAGTACACACCATTGCATACATGAGACTGCCGACTGCAGATGTATATGGAATAGACCTCATCCGTTCTTCTTCTTCCTGATTTTTCAGACACATAGCTGAGGATAGGCAGAAATGATCAGCCAAAGGAGTAGAGACTGGTTTAGCATGAGACATATTAAATCTGTCCAACACTTTGGCAATGTAGCTTGATTGGGACAATCTGAGTTCTTTTTTATTTTTGTTTCTGAATATGTACATCCCAAGTATTTGTTTGGCTGGTCTGAGATCTTTCATGGCAAAACGAAGAGCCAATTGTTGCTTCAACTGAGCAATAATCTGAATACTAGTACCAGCTACTAACATATCATCAACATAGAGCAATAGTATGACAAACTCACCAGTATTGAGCCTCTTGTAGTAAACACAAGGATCTGATTCACACCGAATAAAGTGGTTATGAGTCATGAAGCGGTCAAATTTTAAATACCATTGTCTTGGAGCTTGCTTCAACCCATACAAACTCCGCTTCAACTTGCAAAATAAATGCTCCTTGCCTAGTTGAGCAAAGCCTTCAGGCTGCTCCATGTATAAATCCTCATCAATATCTCCGTGCAAAAACGTTGTTTTCACATCGAGTTGCTCAAGTTCTAAATCCCAAATGGCAACCAAACCCAACACAGCATGGATGGTGTCCATTCTGACAATTGGAGAAAAAATTTCAGAAAAATCAATACCTTTTTGCTGATCAAACCCCTTGACGACTAATCTGGCCCTGTATCTTTTACTTCCTCTGTCTTCGTCTTTCAAGCGATAAATCCATTTGATCTTAAGAGGCTTTCGATTTGGTGGAAGAGGAACCAAATCCTAGGTTTGATTAACACTCAATGACTCCATTTGTTCGTTCATGGCGGCCATCCAGTTCTGAGCATTTTCATGCTTGCAGGCTTGTTTATAAGTTGTCAGCTCTGCATAATTAGAGAGCAATAACTCATAGTCATCGTATTTTACCGGTCTCCTCTTCTCACGAGTAGACCTCCTCAATTGTGTACCTTGCTCTGGCTAGATATTGGAGTCCAGATTGAGTCTCTGTAATAAATGTTGAACATCATCAATCTCTAAGTGAAGAGGCCCCTAAGGAAAACTGCCCTGTCTGTTTATATTGCTCTGTGCACCTATAGTGCTGGACTCATTCACAGTGGCCTGCCTTGAATTTCCAAAACCACCGTCTACAGGCATGGAGTTTGCAAAGTGAGGCAGCGTTTGTATATGAGCAGGCTGCGTTGTATGTGTTGAAGGCAGTGTCAGATGTGATGAAGGCACAAGGGAGTGTGTTGGAGATATGTCACACTATGTGGGACTGTGTATAGGCAGTGTTGAGTGAGCAAGGGGCAGCGACGGTCCAAAGGGAGGCTGCGTTGGCAGTTTAGAAGTCAGCGTTTGACTTAGTGATGGCAACGTAGGGTATTGGGAGGGCAGCGGTAAGCTGTGGGAGGGCAGGGAAGGAGTTAATAAAGGCAGTGTTGGGCCAAGTGAAGGCTGCTTGGAATATTCTAAAGGCAGTGAATGGGTGTTTGAAGGCTGCGTTGGATGTGTAAAGAGGTGTGTAGTCAATGTATTAGTATTGGAAGACAATGTGTGACTCTTAGGAGGCTGCATGTTATGTGCTAAAGGTAGTGTAGAAGCATTAGATTGTGGAGGCTGTGTGGCAACTATGCAGGGCAAACCAATTGGGGTTTGGGTGGGAAGTGTGCACCCAACCGAAGGCATAGCACTTGAAGTAATAGGAGCTCTGAACAGATAAGAATGTACAGTTGTAACAAGTGGCTGGGAAAACGTAATGGTGGATTGCCACACCTTACCATTATTGAACAAATCCACATCAATATATTCCGGCAGAAGTGAATTGCAAGAGTGCAAACCTGGAAACTCCCTCTTGTTAAACACAACATCGTGGCTACGAATTATAGTCTTTGCAACAAGATCCCAAAGACGAAAGCCAAACTGATCTTCACCATAGCCGAGAAAAACACACCTTTTTGACTTGAAATCTAACTTAGTTCTCTGCTCTTTCAGAATGTGAACAAAAGCGGCATAGCCAAACACCCACAAATGCTAATAGGAAATTCGCTTTCCAAGCCATGTCTCCTCAGGTATGTCAAAATCCAGCCTAGATGAAGGAGCTCGATTGATTAAATATACAACAGTATTACATGCCTCTGCCCAAAACTCTTTGCCCAATCCGGCATTGGAGAGCATACATCGAGCTCACTCAAGTATCGTGCGATTGAGCCTTTCAGCTGCACCATTTTTTTGAGGTGTATAAGGGATGGTCTTGATCCGTCAAATACCATGGTCTGCACAAAAAGAATCAAACTTCGAAGAGCAATATTCTCCACCATTGTCTGTTAGTAGGCATTTAATTTTATGCCCAATCTGGTTTTCAACTGAAGCTTTAAAAATCTTAAATTTTGAAAAAACTTCAGATTTTCTGTTCAACATATAAATCCAGATTTTGCGAGTGCAGTCATCTAAAAATGTGACAAAATAATTTGCTCCACCGAAAGAAGTTACCTGAGTTGGACCGAATACATCGGAATGAACAAGTTCTAATGGAGTGGTTTTCTTGTCATACCCCATTCTCACGAAACTGGTCCAGCACTGTTTGCCATAAAGGTAATGTTCACAAAATTCTAAATCGATGGAGTTGAGGCCTGGAAGCTGATTGCGCTGAAGCATAATTTGAAGACCTTTTTAGCTCATATGACCGAGCCTTTTGTGCCATATTTTAGACCCACTGTCCATGGCTGGCAAGGCAGCTCCCACTTCACCAAAATAGTCTAGAATGTATAGATTACCTTGCTTCTTTCCTCTTGCCATTACTAAAAGCCCTTTTGTAATTTTCCATGAGTCAAGAGAAAATTTAACATTGCATCCATTGCCTATAAGCTGACTGACAGAAATTAAATTTCTTTTTAACATAGGCACATATCTAACATCCGTCAAAGTTAGTTTGTCACCATTTTTCTGATTCAATATTACATCTCCTTTTCCTAAAATGTCACATTCTTTATTGTCACCAAGAAATACCTTACCGAATGTGCCTTCTTGAGAATTTGTGAAAGCTTGATGGCAAGAAGTGGCATGAAAAGAGGCACCAGAATCAAGGACCCATGAATCTACATTTGTATCACTTGCTGATAGGACCAAAACACCATCACTTGTAGTTTTTGTTTGATTATTTGTGCTCACGTTGCCTTGAGCTTTCTTATAGTTCTAGCAATTTTTCTTATTGTGTCCAGGTTTTCCACAAAACCAACATGAACCGGTTCTGCCCCTAGACTTCGATCGCGGACCTGATTGTGATCTTCGTCGATTGTTGTATCTACCTCTGTCATTGCTTCTTCCCCTATTGTTTATACTGACAGCTGTTAGAGCATCGCTGGCTGAAGGTTCCTGATGTTTCCTTCTCATGTCTTCACTGAGAAGAGTAGTTGCAACGTCATCAAAAACCATTGTAGTCTTGGGTGCTACAAAGGTACTCACAGCCATGACAACACCTTCCCAGCTATTTGGTAAGGAACACAACAGTAGAATTGCTTTAATCTCATAATCTAACTTGATATTCACCGAAGCCAATTGAGAGACTAAGGTGTTAAATTCATTGAGATGATTGGACATAACCCCACCTTCTCTCATTTTCAGGTTATATAATTTCTTCATAATAAAAACCTTATTTGACACCGAAGCAATCGCATACATGCTAGAGAGCTTTTCCCAAAGCGCTTTCGTAGTGCTCTCATTTGATACATTAAATAAAACATTGCTTGACAATGAGAGAAATATTGTTGCCTTCACTTTCGAATCTAGTTTTTCCCAGTCTTCATCCGTCATAGAACCTTATCCTTTGGCTTTCCCCTGTAAGGCGAGAGACAAGTCCTGTTTGATGAGAAGAGACTCCATGTGCACTTTCCAAAGACCAAAGTTTTGGCCTGTAAACTTTTCTATTTTCCATTTCTCCGAGTCATCCATTCTGATTGCTGTGCAGGTTCCAAAAAAAAATTTACAGTCTCCTAGACCAAGCTACACACAATCTCTGATACCAATTGTAAAATCTAAAATAGAATAACAGAACCGAATAAAAACAGTAAGAACTAAACAAAACTCAGAATGAAAAAGACATGACAGCGCACACAAAACAATGAGACCATTTAATGTGGTTCGCCAATGTTGGCTACATCCACAACGAAGGGCAAAAGTTTTATTTGATCAATACATGACCCATGTATCATACATCTCTCTCTTTATTACATATATGACTGTATATCATAGCAGCTCTGTAGACTCAGTGTTTAATCCATCTCCAATCTCACCGTAAAACAGCAACCACTAAAACTAACTGACTTGCATCCTCCAAGGACTCGAATCCCAACCACCTACCAAACCTCTGAAAGAAACACCCAGGACAGCGGCGGTTACTAGCCAGGATAGGCCATGTGCAGATTGAGCGGTTAGAAGGAATCAGGACAGTGAGTTGCCGTTTCAAATGGGCTTCATCTAGTCCACGTGCCCAACACAAATGGCTCCAAGCCTACCCTCTGTTGTAACCGTTCCTCTTGTACCGTTGATATTACTCCTCCCTCCCACATTTTTTCATGTATCTTCCTCCTCTCTTGCAGCAACTTCTTTTGCCTTCTCTTTCTCTTTCTCACAGATTTCATTGAGTCCTCACGCCGCGGATTCCTCGACAGAGTTGAGCTCTAATATGACAGAATTTCCTCATCCACGTCTCAACTAGACAGACCCTTCCTCTACTCTAAATGTGGCTATGATGGACTCTCTTGTGTGTTCTTCTTTTTTTTCAGAACCAGATATATCTTTTGGTGGGCTCAAGGTTAACGCTGCAGACTTTCCTCCTCTTTAGATCATCAACTCAGATCATTCCTCCAATGGGAGCATGGCTACATTGTGCACCACCATGGGATCATCTGCCGCCTCAAAACAATCTGGATCTATTGGTAACCTCGCATTAGGTGCTACAGAACTTCCTCATCCACTGTGCAACAATGCAGATCCTTCTTCCATTCAGAACGTTGCTACTGTGGATACTCCCATGTGTTCCACTCCTGCTTCGAAACTAGCAGAATTTTCTGGTGGACGAGAGGTTGGCGCTAAAACATTTCCTCCTCTACAGCTCATCACCTCATATTTTTCCTCCAATGGGAGCCTTGTTACGGTGAACGCTACCTTGGGATCATTTTCTAATCTCACATTGGGCGCCGTAGGTAAGTCCCTCTTCACCGTTTCTTTGAGAGCGCATGTTTTTCCATTTGTTCTGTTGTCTCCCAACGATCACCTTTCTTCCTCCTCTTCCCATGCACTTACGAGCATTACTCCTGTGCCGGTTACCTCTTCTCTCTCGCCACCCTCCAATCACCTTCCTTTGCTACCTCATTCTTTTGACCTTGCTACTGATATAGCTGCGTTTGGAGATTCACGTAATCTCTCCTCTGTCGCATCAACTCCGCCCTCTTCTAATGATGGGGCCTCTTCCTCGGTTTCTGTTGTGTTATCCCACCCTTTCTCTTGCTCGCCCCTCGGTATTCGGCCTATCCACTCTTCTGTCCAAGCCGCTTTCCCTCCTCATCGCACTCCTTGTTAAATGCTAAACCTTCCTCCATCCCCCCTCCTCCTCATCGCTCTAATGATTCTATGAACTTGGGAAAAATTGTGCCGAAGTTTCTAACACCCAAGGTCCTGGAGGATTGGGAGAATAAACTTGTGGTGAAATTTTCCAAACTTTATATCGACCCCTTAGCCATTAATTTTTTAAAAAGAGGTTTGGGCTTCAGAATCACTCCTTCATACATCCCCAAAGTTGGCTTCTTGGTTAATATTGAGAATGTCATTTGCTCTCTTCCTAGTATCGTAGCCAATGAAATCCGGCAAGATTGTGTGGTAGCTCTTAGATGGGCTAAACCCCCTAAGAGGAACATTCCCAAGGTTGAGGTTGTTGCTTTCAAGGAGCTACTAAGAAACAATGACATTGTTATTGTTAAAGTGGATAAAGGGATTGCCACTGTTATCCTTGATAAAATAGATAATGTTTCCAAAATGCTTGACCATCTGTCCAATAGTGGTAGTTATATAGTCCTCCCTGATAACCCCATATCCCAGGTTATGAGGAAAGTCAAGAAAGCCATTGCCCAATCTTCATTTGACGACCTTACTAAGAAATGACTTACTCCTAGCAGAGAAGTCACCCCGCGTATTTATGGCGTACCTAAGATCCATAAACCTGGCATTCCTCTTAGGCCCATTTTGGATACCACCCATTCCCTGACCTACAATCTAGCTGCTTTTCTTGCTAAGTTGATCTCTCCCTTAGTAGGAAAGACTGATTCCTTCATCAAAGACTACCCATTTTGTCGATTTCATACATGACAAAAAAGTAGAGGAGAATGAAATTCTCGTCAGCTTTGATGTTGTGTCCTTATTTACCAAAGTACCTATGAGTGACGCCTTGTAAGGAATTAGACGCAAAACAAATGATGAAATCACTTCTCTTGTTGAGTTGTGGCTTCGCTCTGCATTTTTCAATTCCAAGATGTGGTCTATGAACAATTCGATGGTGTCGCAATGGGTTCTCCTCTTTCCCCTATCGTAGCCAACCTATACATAGAATATTTTGAAGATTTAGCCCTTAACTCATTTCCCCTCAAGCTGAGGTGGTGGAAGCGCTATGTTGATGATACCAACATATGTTGGCCACATGGTCGCGAACATTTAGAACTATTCCACTCCCATTTGAATAATTTGGTTAAATGCATTCAATTTACCAAAGAACTTGAGTTTGATAACCAACTTCCTTTCTTAGATGTCCTTATCATTAGAAATAGCGATGGTTCCCTTGGTCGCCGAGTCTATAGGAAATCCACCCATACTGATCTTTACCTCCATGCTTCATCTCATCACCACCCTAGCCAAAAAACTAGTGTTCTAAAAATACTAGCTACTCGAGCTTGTTGCATCTGTGATAAGGAGCACATTGACCTAGAGCTTTCCCATCTTTCCCAAGTTTTTAAACGTAATGGGTTTAGCAATAAATCCATCTCTAGAGCTTTCAATTTTGCTAAAATTTGTATGAGCTCCAAGCCTAATCCTGAGACCCCTAACTCTTCTTATGTTATTACTCTACCTTACATAGAAGGCCTATCTAATAAGATCTCCAAAATTCTTCATAAGAAAGGCCTAGAGTGTACTTTCAAACCCCTAGATCCACTATCAGGAATCTCATCCCTTCAGTTAAAGATCCTAGACATAGTATGCTCGATTATGGAGTTTATAAAATTGTTTGCTCTTGTGGGACCTTACATAGGTGAAACTGGATGTTCCATCAGAACAAGGGTCGAGGAACACAATGCTGACATTAGACATGATTGAATTATAAATTATGCCCTCGCTGAGCATTCGCACCTAGCCAAACACCATATCTGCCTTGAGGACACCCAGGTTCTCGTCAAAGAAGATAATTTTTTGAAGAGAAAACTTCTTGAGGCCATCTTTATCAGAAATCACCCTTCTAATCTCAATCGTGATGAAGGTTGGCATTTAAACTGAGCTTTCCAACCCCTGTTAAACTCCCTCCATACCTACCATGATCCTGCTTAATTCTTCTTTTCTTACCCTCTTCCTACCTCCGTCCTTGGACCTCTCGCTTCCCTCTCTCCTTACTCTCACCCTTTTCTTATTGACTTAGTTTTTTCTGCCCACCTTTCATGCCTTCCTCGGGATTGTGGGTGTGTCCTTGTTTGCTTGTTTTAGGGGGTTTCCTATTGGTTCCCATCTGGTTATATTGTTTTATGTTTATCTGCCTCTTTGCTTGTTTTGGTTGTTTGTTTGTTTGGTCCTTGCTTCTATCATTTTGACTCTTTGATTACTCTTTTCTTCATTCCTTTCCTTCTTTGGTACCTATGGGTTGTGTTTAGTTTGTGTCTTTGTTCCTCTTCTTTTTCCTTTATCCCACTTTATGGCTTTTTTGTCACATCTATTACTTTGCTTTTTATGTATTCCTACACTTATCATCTTTTTGGGTTCTTTTTGTTCTTTCCGCGTTTCCTTTATTGACTAGTGTCTTGTTTTTTGTTTTTCTTATTTTATCATCTTTTTTATATCTCAATTTTAAATTTACTTTTCCTTTTCCTTGTTTAATTTTTAGCCTTCTTCCATTTTGCTTCTTGCAATCTCATTCATTTTTTAGCAATTTTCACCTAGTCATTCTTTTCTCACTCCCTTAGTTTTTCCTTTTATTTTTAATCTTTTATCTCATTAGTTTCACATATTATTTATTAATCTTTTTCTTTTATTGTCTTTTGCCTATTGTTTATTGTTTTCTTTTTTCTTGTATTTAGTCTTATATTTGTATGCCTCTTTGCTCCTTTATTTAGTTTTTCTTATTTTCATCTCTTTTATTACACACATTTTTATATTTTTTATTTATTATATCATTTTATGATAAGAATTATTATTTTTATCATGTTATATTTAATTATTTGTCATACATATTATTAATTTATTATACATATTATATGATATGGCATGACATATTGTATTAATTTTAATTTTATTGCTTTCATATTTGTGTTTTTTTGCAATTGTTAGGTCTTATGGCTTATTTTTGGCATTTCTTGTCTAACTTGTTTATTGGTTTTCTGTTTTAAATAACTCATGTTCTTTATTTATTAGTTTTTTCCTTACACCTCACCAACCCTAATCCCCCTTCTCTTCATCCTTTTTATAGGGCAAATCTGCAATCCATTTTCACTTTTATCCTCTTCCTGATGATGGATCACTGAGTGTGATCCAAAACATCGATTCAAGGAAATATACACAGTTTAATCCAAAAGCACTTATTTCTACTTTTTCGAATGAAGTTGAAATTCCCCACTACTAGAAAGGCGCATCAACTATGAGAGGCAAAAGGGGAAGTGCTCCAACAAATTTCAACTTGCCCAAAAACCTTTGGCAAGCATCACACCTTTTTATCATATATGCTACATACTTGAATAATGTGGGCCACCAATACCTAGACTTAAGTATTTATGAGTGTAGACACCTAAAAGTATCCTCGAATTGCAAAACCCTAAACACTTCCATATTCTACTATTTTCTCTATTTTTCCTCTATGGATAGTTAATTAATTTGAATTAATTAATTATCTAATCATTCACATTCCAGATATCCCCTTTCACTCACTTAATTAAATAATTTCTATTTGTTTAATTAAGGTTCACATGTCCCTTTCCTCTAAAAAATTAAATAAATGAACCCAATTTATTTAAATTAAAAACACTTCCCACCTCATGATTTCTACTAATTTAAAATTTTCTTTTGTCCTCGTGAGAAAACCCTAACTCATCTCAACCCTCCACTTGGCCTCAAAGTCAACTCTCAATCCTGGCCCTCCATTCAAAATCTGCTCTTCTATAAAATCACTCATTCAACTTCTTTTTGATCTCTTATGCTCTCTTAGTCCATTTTCCATTTCTCTTAGCTTGCAACTCTCCAATATCTTGTTGTCCACATACATGAACTTCTCAAGATCTTTGCAATAACTTGCAAATCTGAGAACAATAATGCAAGATAGAGGAAACAATGGAGATAGGACAATACTAGTTTAGATTTTTACTTGTCTTCATGTTTGTTTGACTGATTCCTAAGCTATATTTCTCTCCATTGGGAGCTAGGGTTAGCTGTCTTTTTTTTCTACATGATAAGCTAGCTTTTCCCTTGACTTCATCTGGTGAACCCTAAGTGAAAAGATCAGTTTTTGTCAACTTTTAAAAGGAAAAACTCGTAGGTGGCAACCTGGTCTCAAACAGACCTCACCGTTGAGTTTGGCCTAGGCCTTTTCTGTGCAAAATGACATAAAATTTGATATATTATGGTTACTGTAATTTTTTTGAAATTTTTTTGAAATTTTTTTAGTTGCACTCCCTTGACTTCATTTGGTGAATCCAACATGAAAAGATCAGTTTTTTTCAATTGTTAAAAGGAAAAACTTGCAGGTGGCTTCCTGGTCTCAAACGAACCTCACCGTTGAGTCCGGGAGGCCCTTCCGGTGAAAAATGACATAAAATTTGATATATTTTGGTTACTATAAATTTTTTGAAATTTTTTAAGTTGGAGTCTGTATAGTACGAATCCGTACCTTACAAACCCACCCTATGGACTGCATCAGAGGTATGTGTTTTTTGGATTAGCTTTTGCATGATGGCATGTTTAATGGGTTTTTTGGCTGTTTGTTTAAATTTTGTAGGTTTCGGCCTCCTAAAATATCTGATTATTGGTGCCATTTCAGTGTCGACCTCAAGACCCTAGTCAACCTCTACACAGGGACCTCACCGCCGACCCCCTGTCAAGATTTCAGTCACCATTTTTGAAGACCCTAAACCACCGACGTAAACCCCAAACCGCCCGTTGCAACCTCCGACGTAAAACCTAAACCATTGCCGACTGCCACCCTCAATGGTGACCACACTATTGCCACCGCATACCCTCTAGCACAGACCACTGCCATCGTAATCCTTCCTTTTCCTAATCTAGCCACCTACGTTTGAGCAAGTTGAAAACCCTAGTCGCCTTATTCCTTTTGGTCGTCGCCGCCATATTCATAGCCTGGCCGTGAAAAAAAACCCTAGCAGCGCCTATCGGTGGTGACTCTCGTTGTTACTCTGCTCACTGCTCCAAAAGACCCGGCGTCGCCTCAAACACTACCTCCCACCCATCGATGGCCATTAAACAACCTACATCGCCGCCAAAGAAATCTGTCGCCAACTTTGACATCCGCCTCTAAACTTCCTCCTAACCCTAACCATTGATTGATATACCATCTATCCCCACTTTGCTAGCTTTGAATACCATTTTCTATAGCCCTAAATTTTGACCTCGGCTTACCAATAGCCCGACCACTGTTGGATCACCGTCATAGTTATGAGGGTAGCTCATAGTAAAATCAAAGGCAGCATGGACTACCTTGGGTGACCAAAACCTAAATCTACCGGCGACCATCATCCATACGTCACTGATTCACTCCCCAACCTCCTCCGTCATAGTTGCCCCTAAGCTATGGTTGGCTCAAGAATGCCCTGTCGCGGTTTACTCAGTGGTTTACTCTAACTATCAGCTTTTTCCTATGGACGTTGGCCTTCTTTGGCACAGGCAGTGGTTAAAGGTATTCCAGAGGTATTTCAAATAATAATCATTCTGACTGCTTAACCTAAAAGCCATCCTCCCTGTGCTTAGTTTGTGGTCACATTGGTGACCATGAGGGAGGTTGATAGCCCCTTCTTGTTTTCCTTTTTTTTATTTTTGTATAGGATCGGCCCCTGGTCGTATGGTAGACTAGGGGCTACTCTGAGCATTGACCCTTAACATTAACAACTAGTCTTTAACCTGCCATCACTAACAATGCATATGATCACATCATGCCTGATTGCTAGTGGTTTAGTCTAACCACCTAGACTGTACCCTTTGCCTTCAAATGCCCAAATAGGCATTTTTTTTCAAACTCACACAACGTTTGCATACGATATCAAAATTTCATGAAACGAGTAGCATTGTGGAGCTGACTCAGCCAATTTTGTTGTGGCGAGGTTAATTTCAGGTAAAAGTGACATTTCATCAGGTTAATTTTTAGTCAAAGTCAACATTGCACTTAAACTTCAAACGTGAATATCTTGAGCGTTTTAATCGGATTTCAATGATTTTTTTTGAAATTGCTTAAAATTTCCTGAATTTTCTGATTCTACAATCTATTTTTTTTAGCTATTCATATTTTTTAGATATTCTGTAGATTCCCTCTTTTGACCTTTTTGACTTAGTGGCTTGCATAGGGGGTACTTTGTTTCACGTTTCATGTTTTGATCATTATCATGGAGACTATATGCTAATAATGTCTGATTTTTAGCTTATGGCACTCGTTAGGAGAAGACATTCGATCTGAAACTACTAACACATTTTGATGCTAGGTTCCTTTCATTCTCATGCATATGCTTGGAACTATCATAGGAACACTTGGATTTTGGTGCACTAAAATGAACATCATCTTGCTATTTTCACACATCTTTTGGGGGTTTAAAATTAATCACTATTTGCTTTGCTTGGTGATGGTGTTTAGGTTGTGAAGTGTGTATGCTCTTCCCTCATGCTTTAAGCGATCTTGGGAATCAAAAACACTTCACAACATTTGCATAATCACACCACACATCTATTTTTCTAAGGTTAATGAACTTTGCAGGTGTGACCAAGTAAATGTGTATGCTCTCTCCTTGCATCTTAGTGCAAACTTGGGGATCAAAAACATTTACTTGTGTTACTTTTGTTAACCTTTAGAGGGCCTACCACCCCGCTTTGAAAGGAGGGAACGACCCAAGCGGTAACAAGCTAAAGCCAAGCTCTTTCGAACCGCTATATAAAAAATGTGTTTGTAATGAAAGTCATAAACAACATGTGTTGTTATGTCATACTGATGAACGTCTCCCTCAGTACCCCTCCTGGTGTGTGAAAACCTATAGAGTGTAACCTCTACAGCCTGGGAGGCCTTCTAATCAGAGCGAATGGCCACATGAATGAATGCACTTACTAAGAACCTTGTGCTAGTAGACAAAATCCCTCTATTTGCTGACATAGGAGGTCAGAAGATAGACCTCTAGAGCCATCCCACACTCTTGCAGTTTAAAGTAGAGATAACAAATTTCTTGAGATCTTCGAGTCTTGAGGAGTTCGAAGCTTGGTGTTCCTAAGAAGTGAGTGTTGTGTAAGGGGGAGCTAGTGTCACCAAGCTTCTAAGTTATCTGCTTTGAATAAGTGTGGTTGGAGCAATCCAAGTGGGAATTCAACAAATATTATCCTTTCCTAGCCTAGGATTGTGCATGTCTTCAAAGTGTTTTTAAAACTCATCAAAATGCAAAACATCAAGAGTCATAAAAAATAACCAATTGATTGCCAAGTGTCTTCTATGATTGATGTGTGTGCTTGTTGAATCATCACCCTTAGACATTCTTTCCATCCATTCCTTCCGAGTCATCATATCTACATTATCATCCTTCCACCTCATCCTCTTTCTAAACCAATCAACACGATCCCAAGTCAAACCAACACCTGACCATCATCCTTGTCATTCCACATATCCTAATCCATTTCCATCCTATTTGGTCCAAGTCATTCAATCTTGTCATTCCTCAACATCCTAATCATTTCACAACATTCAACCATATCCCAACCATACCCTATTCATCCTTCCTAATAATTCCACCTCATCATAATCATAATCCTAATTTACCCAAGTCATCATTCCTAATCATTACACCACATAGCCTATTCATCATCCCTAATCATTACACCTCATCGTAATCATATTCTAATCATTATCCTAACCATATCCAAGTCATCATCATCATTCTCCTAATCATATCCAAGTCATCCTTGTCAAACCCTAATAACCTCTTCCACATTATCATAATCATATCCTAATCCATCCTAGTCATCTTTCCTAATCATTACACATTGTCATCCTCATCTAATCAACATCATCCCAATTGTACTCTTATCATATTTGCATCATCCCTAAATCATTACACCTCAACCTTAATCCTAATCACCATCCTATTCATCATTCCGCATCATCCTAATCATTCTCCTACTCATATCCAAGTCATTCCTATCAAACCCTAATCACCTCTTCCATCCAATCAACATAAACCTAATCATTTTCCTAATCATATCCAAGTCATCCTTATCATTCACATAACCCATCATCAATCATCCTTATCAAACCCTAATTGCTTCTTTCATCCAATCTCATCACTACACATCCTCATCTTCATTCTAATCTAACCAATCACATCCTAATCATATCCTAGCCACTCATTCACAATCTAATCAACTTCTTCCATCCATCCATCCAAGTCATCCAATCTCATCACAGCCATAATCATCATCATTCATAATCCAATCAACTTCTTCCTAATCCACCCAAGTCATCTAATCTCATCACTACACATCCTCATCTTCATTCTAATCTAACCAATCACATCCTAATCATATCCTAATCACATCCTCATCATCTTCACTCCTCATCCAATCAATCATATCCTAATCATATCCGAACCATTCATCCCAATCTGATCAATTTCACCCTAATCATCTTCGTTTATAATCCAATTAATTTCATTCCTAATCACAACACACCATAACCATAGGGAAACCTTTGAGCATCTACTCTCTCTATTGACTCTGATTGCAACTATGTCAAAACCTTATAGACCTGCTAGTTCTATTCACCCACTAAATATTCAATTTCATTCCACTACATATTCAATTTCATTCAGCCCTTGACATCTATAGAGGTTCCCAAACATAGCCTTCCTAAGGTTGAAACATAGGGAGAAACTTCTGAAGCTTGACTGTATCACGAGTACAAATCTGGACCAAGAGACCTTGACATCTTTTTCAAATCAATCACAACTTGGGCTTAATACTCCAATGCTAGTTTAAGTCCATCCTTCCAAGTGAATTCTGAAACTCATGGGTTCACTTTAATCAATCATTTATTACACACCTCAAGGTCTCGATAAATCTAATTTATACTTTGGCAAGGTCTATAGTGGATGAGAGTACCCTCTTGGAGCTAGAATCTTTGAAGACTAATAGCATTAGCCTCTATCATAGTTTGGGCCTCATCACCTTGCATTGTCATCTCCACACCATCCCAAAATTCACAAGTCTCATTTGGTAAAGACACAGTTACAAAAAGAAAAGAAAGGGAGTAGATCCTCTTAGTCATCCCTCATTCCAAACATTCTAAACATTCCTTCCAACACATCATCCAATCGACATTATCATAATCAGATCCTACTCATATCTTCCTCATTCAACTTTCACATCCTAATCACCCTTTCTAATCACATCGTTCAATCAAATTCATCCTAATCACCTCACCCCTAATCATATCCTAATCATTTCCAAGTCAACCCTAACCATACCCTAATCATCCCTAATCACCTATCCAATCATCTAATCAATCTCACACTCTATCACATTCCGAGTCATTCCACCTTATCATTACCCTCATCCTAGTCAAGCACTTGTCAACATGGTCCTAATCCCACAAGAAGACATACAACGATATGAAGACATGTGTCATTCCATGTCAATCCTAGAAAATAAGGTTCTAACACTACAAGCCTCTTCACAGGTCTATTCAACTCCACCTTGGCAATACGACAAAACACCTTCACATTACGATGCCACCTTTGACAAGGGAAACATAAGTCTACCTCATCCATCCTATGAATACATTCTACCACCGCACTCTAATCCTCCAACTCCATGTCCTAAGTTCAAACATTACAAAAGTAAACATGTGGAGTCATCCAAATCTACGACTTCATCTAATCCCTTTGACACTCCACCTAATCAAAATTCAAACCCTAATCCTACAACACCATCCATTCCTCTTGTTCCTCCACCATGGGAACTTTCCACTCCACCTAATCCTAATCATAAGTCCACATCATCTACCCTCATCGTCCATCCACTATATTCTCCTTCCGTACATACCCTTGCAAAGGATGTGATCCATTGGCTACTAGATAGGCATAAACCCTCCCCATGTCAAACACCCATTCATGAGCATATCAAAGAACCTTTGAATGACATGTCCAATTCTTCCACCCTATCATGTGGTCCACAAACCATCAAGCCTCTTCTAGAGTTATCCAATTCCATTTCCACCTCCATTCGAGGAAGTCAAGAGCACTATCCTAAACATAAGGAAACATTACCCCCTCATTCAAATCAAGATCAAACCCCTTCCATTGCACCCATCCATAACACATTTTATCCTTTCCATGATCAATCTCCCATATATGATCAAGATCCTGCTTGTGATCAAGAAGACCATGATGAACCTCTTAGCCAAATCTATGCATTCCATGGTCAAGAGCTTATCAACCCATCCATCCATCCTCCATCTAGCCCTAATGAGTGAACTTCCACTTGTCATAATGAGACACATGCCTCCCAAGAAAAAATAGAAGATCAAACCAATAACTTGGATCCTAATGAGCACGGTCATGATCCTAATGATCCTTCTTCATCCACCATCGATCCCATTCCAAGTCCACCACAATATCCACTTGGTATCACCACCTTAATTCATGAATGTTCTTCCCTAGGACAACAACAACCTTGTCCTCCATCACTTCACCTTCTCTGTCTAATAATGAACTCGTGTCTAGTGTCCAAATTCAACCTAGTCCCTTAGTCCATCGCATGCTCCAAAACATGAACTACCAAGGTAAAGGCTTAGGCCTTCATGAATAAGGAATTTTGGAGCCCATTCATGTCAAAGTCCCTTTGCGCTCATATGGCCTTGGATACACGCCCCAAGGTAAGAAATCTAAAGATGTTGGTACTTCCTCCACTCATCCTAAGTCCACCACTTTCCATCACACACCCTATCATATTCCAAAAACATGTCGCCATTCCACCTCCATTGTCCTACAAATGTCAAAAGCATGTGACCATACACCTTCCACCATCCACTTTGCCTCCATTACTTCCAATTCCTAATTTCTTTCCATCTGCTTTACCACCCTTGCTTCCAACACCTAATATCCCTATCCTCCATAAATACCCTAAATATCCTAATCATAAAGCTTCCACTCATTCCATCCACCCCATGGGATTCAAAAACAAATAGTTGGATGCCCCCCTTCATAAAGACAAAAATCCTAAGGGTCGTAATACCTTAGGAAATCAATTCAAAAAGTCAAAGAAAAATCCATCCAAAAGGCTATCCAAGCCCATAACTTCACAAGCAAAGGCAAAAGCTAAAATGGTATGGGTCCCAAAACAAAAAGCAATCAAGTCAAGTGAGGCACCACCTCTCAAAAATCCCAACCATCCTCTTCCATCCATTCCATTCAAAAATATCAAATTCCTTCATCCCACATGCAAAGCAAAAATCAAAAAAATACTAAGTCTATGTGGGTACCCAAATGCTTACGTCACCCATCTCCTACGAAAACATCGTCATTGCTTCCTACACCACCTTCCACTCAAAATCTTCCATGTTTAACATGGTGTGTGCAACCGTTGGTCATGATCCAATTCCATTCCATAACATTCACACTTACCTCCATCTCCCCATCATTCAACTATTGTCCTACATATTTCACTCATCCTATTCCTATGGTCCATGTTTTTCATAAGTCCTACATAATCCACTATCTCCCCTACATAATCCACATCATAATCTACTATTGTACATTTCATAATTCACTATCTACCTTATCCATCCCACTTTCATGCAATCTCTTACACACATCTATGAGCATAATGACACTTGAGAGGATCCATGCGATGACATCCATCTCTAGCAGGACTATCATCTTTCATGGCACTAGACACTTGAGTCCCTCTCATCCATATCCACCTATGCCATCCAAAAATTAAAAAAAGTCAAGAAAAAAGTTTTAAAAAAAATAAAATAAAAAAAGTAAAGAGAAATCCCTTCGTCCAATGGTGAAAACCACCTTGGTGGCACCTTGGATAAGTACCATGATGAAAACCTGGCAAACAAGCATCATGTGTAGGTTGATTTTCTATGTCACTTACACTTGGGGGAATGTTGTCTCATCCGACCTATCATTTCCTATCATACCATTTCCATATCATCCTATCCATCATACACATACCTATCCTATCGAGTCTATTCATTCTCCCTTCCTCTTTTGATCTTGATAAAGAAATGCAGGAAAAATGTTGAAACATGCTTTGGATATCCCTTGATATGCTCATCCCTTCCAATCCATCTATTCATCCTAGTGTCATAAGACTTGTCATGAAAAATCCTAAGCATTATACCAAGAATGGGGCATGTTATTCCTATGCAACATAGCCTTTGGAGATCACATCCTTGTTGTCTTACATGTACACCCATTCCATCCCTTATCACCCACCCCTTTTATCCATTCATCCAATCCCATTCATTCCCTTGCACCTAGACTTGGTTCTCCCTTGTCATCGGTATCTAACGCAAAGGCTATCATAGCCATCATCCATTGACATTCTAAAACATTAAAAAATCCAAAAAAAAAAAACATGTCAAAAAAATCCAAAAAATCAAATATTCCTCAAAATCCAAAAGAATCAAAACATGTCAAAAAAATCCAAAAAATCAAATATTCCTCAAAATCCAAAAAAATTAAAACATTCAAAATTCCAAAAAAATCAAAACATGTCAAAAAAATTCTAAAAAATCAAATATTCCTCAAAATCCAAAAAAATCAAAGCATTCCAAAAACACAAAAAAATCAAAACATATCAAAATCCACAAAAAATCAAATATTCTCAAAAATCCAAAAAAAATCAAAACATTCCAAAAACTCAAAAAAAATCAAATATCCTACAAAAATCCAAGCAATAAATCAATCAATTCATCACATCATTCCAACCAAGTCAATTCTTCAAATCATTCAATTCCTCAACTAAATCACTCAATCAAATCTCTCGATCAATCCATTCAAACATCCTAATCAATCGCATCATCATATCAATCAAATCAGTTCTTCAAATCATCCACAGTCCGCATGGTCAAACTACGTCACCTCTGAGCTTTCACGCAAGCAAGGCCATCTTTGATGCACCCCCGAGGCATTAGGTCGATCCCTTAGGGCCCAGCTTGTCAACCATCCTAATAAGTCATCCCTTCACGAGATGGACACTTTGATAAGACCAAAACAATCAATCTTTCGCACTTGAAACCAATCCCAGAATCAACAAGACAAGCTATTCAAATCAACCAAATCAATCAATTGCCATCAAACCATTCCTATCAGCTATCACATTCCTATACAAAATGGGGCATTGTCGAAACTAAGATTCTATTCCTTATACGACATGCGTCATTTCCAAAATCATACAATTAATCATCAATCAAACCCCGGTGTTGCTCACATGGCCAACAACACTAGTATCAATCAATCTTGCCTTAGATAGGTAGGAGCATTGTCGAAACCAGACCAGGTGTCTTATACAAAATGTTTCTATCTTGAAACCAGGCCCCCTTCATCGAATCATCACAATCAACAAACCCATATCACTTGGCAAAAGGTCCAAATGGCTATTGTTCTAGTCTGTTTTATCTTACTAGATGGTTTTTGCAGTCTTGTTCTTATACTTCTCGAGGCAGTCCAGGCTAAGTGATGAAGAGAAGCAAGGATAGGGCGAGACCCTTTTCTTTGATTGTTGTTTGCAGTTTGTCTTGGCAAAATGACTAGGGCAACTTGGTGCCTTGCGTGTGATCAAGATTCCATTGGGTGTGAATCAAAGACATCCTATGCATTGGAAAGAATAACTTCTTTCTTGCATAAGGACTCACACACCTCACAATTATTTCATCGCATGTTCTGACAAGGTACCACAATTACTAGTCTAAGTCAAGCATTCCTTGTCTGTGATGTCCCTGTTTCGCAAGGGATCACATTTCCATACCTTGTCCTTTGACTTGCCACGGTGATTGCCATCCCTTGAAATAATAAGTTCTATAATGATAAGTAGAAAAAATTGCAAATGAGAAGCTCAAAAATCTATCAAAGCAAGATCTCATTTCCATTCTTCTAGCCAGTCTTTCATTCCTCCACCATCTCTCTCTTACATCTTCATTCCTCCACCTTCATTGCAGCTTAATGTATCATTCATTTCTTCTATCCATTCCCCTATCTTTCTTCCTTAACCAATCCCTTTCATTTTGAGAGCCTACCCGTGTTTGTCCAACCCGCTTATTCTCTCGAGGGTGCATCATCATCCTATCTTTCCATCATCATCCTTTTCCTCTATCCATTTCCTTAGCTTCTTTGAAATGATGTTACTTGACATAAATCACATCATCTCAAACATAATCTCAAAGAGGGGTAAAATGTAGACACCTAAAAGTGTCATCGGATCGTAAAACCCTAAACACTTCCATATTCTACTATTTTCCCTTAGAATTTTCCTCTACATGGATAGTTAATTAATTTGAATTAATTAATTATCTAATCATTCACATTCCAGATATCCCCTTTCACTCACTTAATTAAATAAATTCCATTTGTTTAATTAAGGTTCACATGTCCCTTTCCTCTAAAAAATTAAATAAATGAACCCAATTTATTTAAATTAAAATCACTTCCCACCTCACCATTTCTTCTAATTTAAAATTGTCTTTTGTCCTCATGAGAAAACCCTAATTCATCTCAACCCTCCATTTGGCCTCAAAGTCAACTCTCAATCCTGTCCCTCCATTCAAAATATGCTCTTCTATAAAATCACTCATTCAGCTTCATTTTGATCTCTTATGCTCTCTTAGTCCATTTTCCATCTTTGTTAGCTTGCAACTCTCCTATATCTTGCTGTCCACGTACATGAGTTTCTCAAGATCTTTGCAACAACTTACAAATCTAAGAATAATAATGCAAGATAGAGGAAAACAATGGAGATAGGACAATACTAGTTTAGATTTTTACTTGTTTTCATGTTTGTTTGACTATTTTCTAGGCTAGATTTCTCTCCATTGGGAGCTAGGGTTAATTGTTATTTTGTTTTCTGCATGATTAGCTAGATTTTCCCTTAACTTCAATGAGCATTGGTCTTAGCTTTTAAATGACCCCCACAAATACCATGATGACATTCACTCATCACCATGTTAGCTTGCTCTTGGTCCAAACATTTGAGCTCAGTACCCCTTCATGATTTCTCCACATCAATTCATTATGGCATAGCACATACCTCTAATATCTCAACTTGAGAGTCCTTTTTTGATTCTCATCCATACATGGTGGACAATTCATGTTTGTAAGGTCAAAAAATTACATCTTTATACCATGCATTATCAACCAATCTGCAATGAGTAGGAGCATCATCTATATTTGTTTCATTCACTTCTACTGCTTCCAAATTAGAATTAGCCATTAATTTTCCCAAACCCTGCCTTCTAACCAATTTGTAACCTATATATCCATGTCATACTCTTAAATCTTATTTATCCATCGACATCTCTTACTTGAAGCTTCTTGTTGCATGCATATAGATTCTTTCACTACTATGTGTGGCACATATCATATGGTCTTAGTACCTTCTTTACAACCTTAACTAGGGCATAAGCATGTTTCTCCATTATAGAATACTTCAACTTAGCTACTTGTAATGATTTACTTAAAAAATGACACAGGCTACTCATACCCTTCTATTGAACACCTAGAATATTGAGAGAGGGGGTGAATTAGTATTCTATTAAACCTTTTACTTATTAAATCATTAATCCATTTGCCACATTTGATAACAACAAAGCAAATTAAGCATAAAGGAAACAACCACAAAGCATCACACATAAACACCAAGATTTTTACATGGAAAACCCTAAGCAGGGAAAAACCACGGTGAGTGTTAGCTCACAAAAATATGTAATAACAATACTGAATTATAAGAAGGCTCACTTCCCAAAGAAATACTCATTGCAAAAAGGGCTCACTATGTAGAGAAAAAGAGAAGGAAAAAGAATGGGTCACTGCCAAGTCGAACTACTCATATTGCATCTACACATGCATGGTTACAGTTTCAATGAAGCTCAGAAGACTGACTCAAAACTCTTCATCTTAACTGCTTTGCTATACTGCTCTGTTCTTACATGAGAATAAGATCTCTCTTCTTCTTCTCTTATCACCTGCACTATACTTCACATATCACCCATACATTTGCATTACTTATCTCAAACACTGAATTCAATCCCATAGATATATCTGCAACAATCAAAAACTTCATATTAGGTCAGCCTAATAAGGTGTACTATGTAGTTATGCCTTACATACTCTGTCGACCAAATTCATTCACCAAAACTCACATCAGACCCAAACAACATTTTAAGTACCTTCTCATGTGTCGGCCTCAGCTATTCCATTGCTTAGGATTAAGTTCTAAACAATAGAACTTAACGCATACAATTCAAACTTATCATGTCGGCCTCCAACTCAGACTGCCACTAGTTTACTTCATCTGTCAGACTACATCTTTTACTACGGACCACAAGACTTGCTCAAAACCATATCAAAGATTCTTCAGACATCACAAATCATACCTTTAGAACCGCAAAGCAAAATATCTTCTTGCGGAAAAATGCGGACCCCAAGAACACATGCCCTGCCATAGTCAAACACTGTCAAACAATGTAGTGATACTCAGTAGCTTATAACTATCTTTCCGGTGGACTTCAGAACTTGTAAATCTAGATTTAGACACTTCATACAAGTGTTTACAACACCTCAAAAATTGCATGACAAGATATACCACACTAGAGGAATGCAGACCAAATCAATTGAGTGTTATGCTCTGAATATCACTGTGTTCTATTCTGCTGGACTTAGGCTATTTGAAAATATGCTTCCGGTACTTATCAGGAGCTAAAATCTTGGATATAATATCTCCAAAGGACTACAAACAACATACCATAACCGCATGATCTGATCTTCAACTGTGGAGCAATACCAATCATTATACTATCTCTTGTGTACTGCCAATACTTAGTCAAAATGACTAAGTCCTCTTCACCAGACCAAAATCTTCTGTTCTGACCTTGTTCCTTTTCTTGTTGCCATCAATGACAACACTTTCAAGCATCATGCTCAGCCAAGTTGCCAAGACCTTCTTCAATCTTTTGAAGCAAAACAATAGAGATGGGTTCATGTGAACCACTACTCATGAAATATGGGTCATGTGTTTGACTCAAAAACTACGTAGATAAACCCTGAAATAAAATATCAATAGCAATAGTATAAAATGAAGCAAAGGAAAATAGTTTAAGGGCTTTAAAATAATTTGGAAGCATTTTTGTTGAAGCCTCCTTGATTTGAGTCTTTTAGCTAGAAATGGATTGACCATGGGAAATTTTTTAGGTTCTTGGGCATTCCTTTTTTCTTTTCAGTCATTTTTTCTCAACTCTTTATCAATCTGTTATGGCTCACATTAAGAAGAAATCATGCTTCTAGATTGCTAAACCTTTTTCCCTTGTAGAAAGGTTCTAGATTTGTTCTAAAGTGTTTGATGTCAATCATGTGTACTATTCCTCTAATTGGGCTCCTTCCAAAGCCTCTTATCAAAAGTTAGAGAGATAACTTAAATATTTTATTTGGGCCTCCTTTGACCAAGGGAAAGGATTCCACCAAGTGGCATGTGAATTTTGTTCTCCTCAATGTGACTCTAGTGGCCTTGTCCTTATTGATACTCATAGACAAAGTTTGAATTTGTGTGCCAAGTGGATTATTAGAGATCTAGAGGGCAATGAGGCCTAGAAAATTCTTCTCCAACATTGTATTGCTTCTATAACCACTCACACTAGATAGGCCTATAAAGGTCTTAGTTTTAACACCATTCTTATCGTGAAAGAGCTTATACAAATCCAAGGCATTTTATTAACAAAAGTATATGGAAGGCCTGGAAGGCATTTAAGTTATGACTTCTTCAGAATAGGAATGATTTCAGGACTAGGATTTCCATCAACTAACAATCTCTTTGGTGATCTCCTTTGATTACTTGCTAGGATAGGCTTTTGCCAAAGTGCCTTGGGTTTGTGCCTTGAATATTTCAGAAGAGAGATTTGTTCCATTTCAAACCTCTTCTCTAGGGCCATGAAGCGTTGATTGTCTTGGCTAGAGTTCAAGGCTAAATACAAACTTTGCAATTAGGATTATGAATCTTTTAAAACCATTTTGGAATCTATTCTTCTAGAGATGATCCATATAGTTGGTATTCAATGTACCAGACCTTGGTGGAAGGATTGGAAGTGGTATTCTGACACTTCTTTTTAGAATTACAAGCCTTTCAAAGGCTATTCATTTCTCTCTTTTCACTCATTTGCCCATGGTTTCAATGTTGAATGCTAGGTCTACCACCCTAGAGCTCAAATTGGCTCACTTTGCTTCATGTCTCCTCTTCTAGGCTATTCTAATTGGATCTCAACTTGTTCATATAGGTGTTTCTTACTTCCTCTATCCTTTTTGTGGATATTTGGAAACTCTCAACCATCTTTTCTAGTTTGGCTATGGGCCCAAGCTACATGGACTTGGATGTATGATTTCTCCAAGCCCTTTCAGTTAGAGTTTTTTCCATTACATATGATTCTTCTAAATGATGGACGTAAAATGCTTCTAAGATTTACCTAAATCTAACATTCTTTTAGAATGGAAATCTATTCATCATATGGAAAGATAGGAATGTTGCTTTATTTTCAGGAACTATCGTGGATGCTCACTTATCCATATATTATAAAGCTATTATATGCTCTAATGTTATGTTACATATTCAAGTCCATGCCAATAAAGTGGATATGGAGGTTTTTCACCTATAGACTCTTATTGAACATTGGGCTAATTATCTATGTACTATTTCTCGTGTGCCACCTTCTCTTGCCAACAAAGATGCTTCACCTCCATGTGGATGCAGACGTACTCATAGCTATAGTATTCATTCTAGACATGGCTCTCATAGTTCTCACAATTCCCTTCAACATATTTATGTTGTCACTAGTCTCCCCCACCATGTGGCCAGTCTTTTACTTCTTAGCATAACCGTGGCATCTTTGGCTAGCATAATAGTGGGAAGTTCCTTTGGCTAGACCTCGCCATTCTCATGTTTGCATGACTCTTGTGAATTAAGAAGAAGAAAATGACAAATAGAATACCATGTTACGGGTTGGGAGCCTATTCATAATGGCCATGACCCCTTGAATGGTTAGGGTAATCCCCTGATTGTGACCCTCCACCTCCTACTAAAATTGATTTAGCTACATAATAATGTAACTACTTTTCTTTTATCTTTAGACTTTTGTTATAATATAAAAAATCACTATTCATCATTAAAAAAATTCTTACCATACAAATTTCCTCAAATTTCCTCTAGTATAATATGTTTAGACGGTGAACAACTAGTAGAGGTTGTTGCTCTCGGGAAATCAATCTTTCTTTTCTTGGCTTGGCTTGCATGATACACTTGATATTGGCAACTTTACACGCATTCAATTATTATAAACAGTCAACTAGTTCCTTTTTAATATTACATACACATGATCAAGCTCTGGCCGGTCGCTAGCCGAGTTAGACCACGTCATCTTCGCCTGGTTGTCCGTTTAACATTGACAAAGATGGAGAAAACAGTACATTTAAAAACTGTAAATGATGAAATTTCCTCTGTCCACGGTGCAAACATTTTTTTAAACATGGTTGATTGCAGATAATACTCTAGTTTTAGTTTAAATACTGAAAATAATTTGGACTCAGTCCACAGTATACATAGAAAACTGGACTTGAGACCAGAAGGGGCATGGGAGTTTTATTAAAGAAGCAAAGATACTCCATATCGATATTTGAAGCCCACTCAACACCGTTCCTCATGGTCGGCATGTTTGACCTTCACAATAAAAATACAGCGTGCCGGGCTGGTTTCTTTTAGACAAAATTGTAATGTAATATACAATGTTAATCCTAGGCGGGACGTTTGACCAAGCAATTGTTGGAATAACTTTGTTCAATCAGGGATCTATGCAATTTCTGGTTTCATGGGTTTGGTTGGGCGATTTATTAATCAATCAATAATTGCATAATAAATAGAAAGCGCGTGTACGTTTGCATGGGAAATGATATAAATAGGTGGTCCGATTCGAGTTTGTAATGTATACAGTCGGTAGAAGGAGGAGGAGAGAGAAGATAGAATTAGAGATGGCGAGCTTTTGGTTTGTTGTTGTTTCTTTTCTTGCAATGATATTTGCGTGCGAGGGAGATGGGCTGAGTTATAATTTCTATCGCAAAAGCTGTCCATCTGCAGAGGAGAAAGTTAAGGAAGTGGTGGAGAAATACATAGCGAAGGATCGTACTCTTGCGGCTCCTCTCTTACGGATGCATTTCCATGATTGTTTTGTGCGAGTCAGTAATATATTACTTCACCCATTTTTTCTGTTTAACTGATTAATTCACACACATAGATTGCACTGTGTACATTACAAAAACTAATGCTGTGGTTTGATTAGGGTTGCGATGCATCAGTGCTTTTGAATTCCACAGCAAACAACTCAGCAGAGAAAGCGGCCATTCCAAACCTGAGCCTGCGCGGATTTGAAGTATATGATGATGTGAAAGCAGAAATAGAGAAGATATGTCCAGGCGTCGTTTCCTGTGCTGACATTGTCGCCCTGGTTGCCCGAGATGCTGTCGTTGCTGGGGTAATAACATTACACTGTTTAAATAGCTTATATTCAATGGTTATATGCTATGAAGTAGCAGTATGGCTTTCATATATATTTTATATAAGCATGGCAATGTTAGGAGTTTTTTTAATTATAAACCTTTGTCTTTTTTTTTTATCTCTTGAAATTTTGTAGAGCAGTATAAACTAGAAACAAACATTAACGTATGTACGAATTTTTTAATTTCATAGCTGAACCTACAATTATTCTGTTGACATTTATTATGTTTATGCATTGTTATGAATTTATATTTATGTATTGTTATCTTATATAAATATTATGTTGATGTTTGAATTTATGTATAGAGTGGAGGTCCATCTTGGCGTGTGAGAACAGGGCGTAGGGATGGAGTGATATCTCAACAAAGTGAGGCCTTGAGCAACATTCCTTCACCATTTTTAAACTTCTCACAACTCAAGGCATCGTTTGAAAGCAAAGGACTAAATGTCAAAGACCTCGTTGTTCTCTCTGGTAGGTAACAAATCAAGTATTATAAGTATTTAATTATTGGCTAATCATAAATTAAGATTGTAATATTTTGATTATTGATACCATGAATAGGTGGACATACAATTGGAATCAGTTTCTGCCCTGCATTCAGTAATAGGTTGTACAACTTCACGGGAAAAGGAGACATGGATCCTTCCCTAGACCCCTCCTATGCTCAATTTTTGAAGACCAAATGTCCCAGTGTAGCAGACATAACAACTACTGTAGCAATGGATCCTAATAGCTCCCTCACTTTTGATAGCCATTACTTTACTAGTCTTGAAGCAAAGAGGGGCCTCTTCCAATCTGATGCCGCACTACTCACAAATTCCATTGCCAAAAAGTTTGTTGATGAGCAAGTGAACAAAGATAGTTTCTTCGAAAACTTCAAGAATTCCATGCAACAAATGGCTGAAATCCAAGTGCTCACTGGAACAGCAGGGCAAATCAGACGTCAGTGTGCCTTTGTTAATTAAGCTTGTATGAATTGTAATAGCTTCTATATTGGTTTTTTTTAGGCAATGTCATTAGTGAAAAATAAAAATGGTCATTGACCAATAAAATCAAGATATTTTAGATAGAGCTTGTTGATGTAATGCTAAAATAGTTGGGGTGCTAATTACAAGTGTGACTTGTTGCATATTTTGAGATGTCAACGAGTGGAAAAAATTTGCTCCCTACTTGAAAGGATATGATCCTCAAGGTTTGTATGTGAATTTTAGAAGCACTTTTGTAACCTAGTAGGTGAGCATTTTGACTATCCTGTTCACAGGGTTCTAAGTAGAATATTAAAAATAAACTACATGTTTGTTGTTTTGATCTTGAAAGTGTCCATTAACTTCCCAAAAGTGCACACAATTCTACAAAATTTAATTTTTAATCACCAATAAGTAGTAAGTTCAGATTTCAAACTTGCAAAGATTAAATTGGTTCATCATTTGTACAAAACACACATCTACAACAAAAAAAATTAATGCTAAATTAACACTAAATTAACCCTAATCTAATTGATGTAATTTAAACATTACAAAATAAAAGTGAGAGAAAAATGGGAGGTGGAGCCTAGTAAGTCTTTTCCTTCAAATGTCACTTAGTGAACAAACAAATTTGAATTGTAACCACTCATTTGTTTGACCTAATGATTCATAGCCAAGACACAAGAGGGTGCATGTTCAAAGGATATGAGAACCATGGAATAAATAGTCAAAAACCACCCTATCTTAGGCCTAGGTTATAGGTACAACTCCTATAGTTGTTGCATGAGATGTATGCTTCATGTTTATGATTGTACTAAAATGTGTAGATTGACTGGATGCAAAAGCATTTTCCATCAACAAACTCTTAGTGATATGAAACATATTTGAATCCATCAAATTCTCATGAATTTAATGCAAAGAGTCCAAAACAACGTAGCTCGTGACTAGAAAACTAAATAAAAGGAAAGGAAAGAACATAAAGAAAATTATTTTTTATTATCAATTTAGCAAATGTTTTGGTTCCCAATCCTATAAATAGTCATGATTTTACTTACATAGGTATACTTTGGAAAGGAATTTGAATATATTTTCCCTCCTATAAACCACATAAGATAAATACAATATGAAAAGGCCAAGAGTCGTGCTAATTTAAAATTACAAGTCCTTATTAAAGAAAATAGTAATAATTTGACTTTGGCCACCAAACTTGATTTGAAGACTCCAATTTCTCTTCTTGTAGTAGTATCTAAATTACATGAATCTAACGAAAATATTGCCATTAATAAGCCAAGTATTTGACAATCCTTGTCCATAATCATCTTTGACTTTCATGAGTAGCTAATCAGCTTCCTATGAGCATTAGTTCTCCCTCTAAAACTATAGTTCTAGGTACCAATCCTCTTCCTTTCCATGACTCTTACATCAACTACACAAACCCCTACAAATACCAAAAAAAAGAGTATCGATATTCTTATAAGATAAGATTTTTGTCATATGAATCTTGAATCAACTTGTTGAAATTTGATATCTTCTTACTCACATCACATAAATGAATTGTTAAAAATAATACTAGAAAACATTGAATATATATGCAAAAAGACTTCTTATTTTTTATAAATATCACCAAGGGCTTACAATTGCTTAGAGGGTTCAAAATTTTAGATTTTGGCTTACAATGAGGTTTTAGGATTTTGGTGTAGCTTTGTAAGATTAAAGGAGCATTTAGGAAGTTCAAAACTCTAGAAAGAATTAATAGGTAGGGTTCTAGAGTTCTCTTGTAATCATGTAAGACTTGCATGTTGATCTAGAAAGTTTGAAAATCTAAAGGTGAATAAAGAAGATGTGGGATTTTGGGGTTTCTTTCCAAGGGTGTAACAATTGTAAAAGTGCATACAAACCCCAAACTCTAGAAAGAATGAATAGGTGGGGTTTTAGTTATCTTGTCGTCACGTAAGACTTGTGAGTCAATTTGGAAATTTTGAAAATCTAAAGGCGAGTAGAGGTGCAAGGTTCTGGTGTTTGATTGTAGTGGTATAACACTTGTAAAAGTGCATGCTAAGTTTGTAAATATAGAAAAAATGACTAGGTGGGATTTCAAAATAGAAATGTAAATTTGCAACACAACAACTAGAAACAAGAATGGGAAGTTCAAGAGTCTGAGATATTGCTTATTAAAAGGTTTTAGGGTTTGGTTAAAACTTTGTAGATACAAGTGTGTGGTAGAGTTCGAAGTCTCACATATAAGGGAAGTAGACTTGCACAATAGAGTTGTAAGTTTTTAGTTATTGGGTTACAACTAGGGTCTGAAACTCTAGATAAATTTGGAAGCAAGGAAGTGGGTTTAGATTGTAACTTTGTGAGTACATTGTGAATGAGCATGTGAATTTTGATTCCTTTTCTTCTTTAACAATGCAAAATTTTGAGATGGATATGCAAGTGGAAAATGTAATTACAATGTTACACATGAAGTCTGAAAGCCCTGCCATAGTAATAACACATGGTTTTTAGGATCTAGTGGTAGGTTTGTGACACTTAAAAGGATGAAAGTAAAATCTAGGATCTTGAAGAGAAATAAAGGCCACTAGGTTTTGGAAGTAAGTTTGTAAAAAAAAATATGTTGCATGAAAACCCTAAAACTCTAAAAAGGATGGATTTTACATCTTTGCCTCAAAAATTTTAATTCTCTCTTGAAACCTAACTTTTACAAGAACCTCCTAGACACTTAAACATCTTAACATTATGAATTTTGATGCAAATTGTTTGAATTTAAGACTTCAATTGTGAAAAGATTGAAAAACTTGCAATAAAGTAAAAACTATTTCCATGCCCACACAAACTAACACATCTAAATCTTTATGACCAAAATCAAGGAAAAATTTAAACACAAAAGTCCCAAATTCGAAATGATTAGGGGTGTGTTGTGGAGGCCACAATAAATTCCCTAGAAGAAACATAATACACACTTGAGGTAAAAATAAGGAATACAAAGGACATCAATAGTTACCAATTTAACTCTCAAATAGATAGGTAGAAATCATGATACCATAGAAGAAAAAATTGTAATACAATCTGATGAAAACTCCATAAGAATTCAAAATCTATTAACTAGCAAGACTAAAAACAAAGAGGTGCAACCATAACCAAGTTAGTACAACCCAACTATAAAATGATATTTAGTATTATCTTAACCATAATGTGTGCATTTAGATTCTTTACCTTCCTAAACTTAAAATAGGGTATCAAGTAAGATAACACATTTTACCTTATAATAGTCCCAACTATCATACAATTTGGTTGGGTGATTCACGCGTGGGTCTCTGTTAATCAATCAATAGTTGCATAATAAATAGAAGGCGCGTGTTCGTTTGCATGGGAAATGATATAAATAGGTGGTCCGATTCGAGTTTGTAATGTATACAGTCGGTAGAAGGAGAACGAGAGAGAAGATTGAGATGGCGAGCTTGTGGTTTGTTCTTGTTGCTTTTCTTGCAATGATATTTGCTTGTGATGGGGATGGGCTCAGTTATAATTTCTATAGCAAAAGCTGTCCATCTGCAGAGGAGAAAGTAAATCAAGTGGTGGAGAAATACATAGCGAAGGATCGTACTCTTGCGGCTCCTCTATTACGGATGCATTTCCATGATTGTTTTGTGCGAGTCAGTAATACATTACTTCACCCATTTTTTCTGTTTAACTGATTAATTCATACACATAGAATTACAGTGTGTAAATTACAAAAAGTAATGCTGTGGTTTGATTAGGGTTGCGATGCATCAGTGCTTCTGAATTCCACAACAAACAACGCAGCAGAGAAAACGGCCATTCCAAACCTGAGCCTGCGCGGATTTGAAGTATATGACGATGTGAAAGCAGAAATAGAGAAGACATTCCAGGCGTCGTTTCCTGTGCTGATATTGTCGCCCTGGTTGCCCGAGATGCTGTCGTTGCTGGGGTAATAACATTACACTATAATAAACATCAAATTTCTACAGTAGTTCAGTGTTTCAAGATTTAATTGTGTGCGAGTTTTTTATCACATTCCATGATCCATCAGGAGAATAGAGAACAAAAAAATCATAGAGTGTGATTCTAAATGTTGAAGAAAAAACTTGCACACAATTAAATCCTGAAACACTAAACTACAAACATTAGACTAGTTAAAATAGCTTATATTCTAATTATACAGACCCTTCAATATCCAGCTATGGGGTTAAGGATAAAAATGCAGAAGTCGTTTTTAAATGATCTGTCGGTTGTTACATGGTATTCAAATAGCTTTCATACAACTCTCTATTTGTCCATAATATTTCGTGCCAGAGAATGTCGGTCGATTTTGAAATGACAAGTCAAATGTTACGTGGACTGTTTGTCGGTCGATTTTGAAGTGAGGCCTTGAGCAGCATTCCTTCACCATTTTTAAACTTCTCACAACTCAAGGCATCATTTGAAAGGAAAGGACTAAATGTCAAAGACCTCGTTGTTCTCTCTGGTAGGTAACAAATCAAGTATTATAAGTATTTAATTATTGGCTAATCATAAATTAAGATTGTAATATTTTGATTATTGATACCATGAATAGGTGGACATATAATTGGAATCAGTTTCTGCCTTGCATTCAGTAATAGGTTGTACAACTTCACGGGAAAAGGAGACATGAATCCTTCCCTAGACCCCTCCTATGCTCAATTTTTGAAGACCAAATGTCCCAGTGTAGCAGACATAACAACTACTGTAGCAATGGATCCCGATAGCTCCCTCACTTTTGATAGCCATTACTTTACTAGTCTTGAAGCAAAGAGGGGCCTCTTCCAATCTGATGCCGCACTACTCACAAATTCCATTGCCAAAAAGTTTGTTGATGAGCAAGTGAACAAAGATAGTTTCTTCAAAAACTTCAAGAATTCCATGCAACAAATGGCTGAAATCCAAGTGCTCACTGGAACAGCAGGGCAAATCAGACGTCAGTGTGCCTTTGTTAATTAAGCTTGTATGAATTGTAATAGCTTCTATATTGGTTTTTTTTAGGCAATGTCATTAGTGAAAAATAAAAATGGTCATTGACCAATAAAATCAAGATATTTTAGACAGAGCTTGTTGATGTAATGCTAAAATAGTTGGGGTGCTAATTATAAGTGTGACTTGTTGCATATTTTGAGATGTCAACGAGTGGAAAAAATTTGCTCCCTACTTGAAAGGATATGATCCTCAAGGTTTGTATGTGAATTTTAGAAGCACTTTTGTAACATAGTAGGTGAGCATTTTGACTATCCTGTTCACAGGGTTCTGAGTAGAATATTAAAAATAAACTACATGTTTGTTGTTTTGATCTTGAAAGTGTCCATTAACTTCCCAAAAGTGCACACAATTCTACAAAATTTAATTTTTAATCACCAATAAGTAGTAAGTTCAGATTTCAAACTTGCAAAGATTAAATTGGTTCATCATTTGTACAAAACACACATCTACAATAAAAAAAATTAATGCTAAATTAGCACTAAATTAACCCTAATCTAATTGATGTAATTTAAACATTACAAAATAAAAGTGAGAGAAAAATGGGAGGTGGAGCCTAGTAAGTCTTTTCCTTCAAATGTCACTTAGTGAACAAACAAATTTGAATTGTAACCACTCATTTGTTTGACTTGATGATTCATAGCCAAGACACAAGAGAGTGCATGTTCAAAGGATATAAGAACCATGGAATAAATAGTCAAAAACCACCCTATCTTAGGCCTAGGTTATAGGTACAACTCCTATAGTTGTTGCATGAGATGTATGCTTCATGTTTATGATTGTACTAAAATGTGTAGATTGACTGGATGCAAAAGCATTTTCCATCAACAAACTCTTAGTGATATGAAACATATTTGAATCCATCAAATTCTCATGAATTTAATGCAAAGAGTCCAAAACAACGTAGCTCGTGACTAGAAAACTAAATAAAAGGAAAGGAAAGAACATAAAGAAAATTATTTTTTATTATCAATTTAGCAAATGTTTTGGTTCCCAATCCTATAAATAGTCATGATTTTACTTACATAGGTATACTTTGGAAAGGAATTTGAATATATTTTCCCTCCTATAAACCACATAAGATAAATACAATATGAAAAGGCCAAGAGTCGTGCTAATTTAAAATTACAAGTCCTTATTAAAGAAAATAGTAATAATTTGACTTTGGCCACCAAACTTGATTTGAAGACTCCAATTTCTCTTCTTGTAGTAGTATCTAAATTAAATGAATCTAATGAAAATATTGCCATTAATAAGCCAAGTATTTGACAATCCTTGTCCATAATCATCTTTGACTTTCATGAGTAGCTAATCAGCTTCCTATGAGCATTAGTTCTCCCTCTAAAACTATAGTTCTAGGTACCAATCCTCTTCCTTTCCATGACTCTTACATCAACTACACAAACCCCTACAAATACCAAAAAAAAGAGTATCGATATTCTTATAAGATAAGATTTTTGTCATATGAATCTTGAATCAACTTGCTGAAATTTGATATCTTCTTACTCACATCACATAAATGAATTGTTAAAAATAATACTAGAAAACATTGAATATATATGCAAAAAGACTTCTTATTTTTTATAAATATCACCAAGGGCTTACAATTGCTTAGAGGGTTCAAAATTTTAGATTTTGGCTTACAATGAGGTTTTAGGATTTTGGTGTAGCTTTGTAAGATTAAAGGAGCATTTAGGAAGTTCAAAACTCTAGAAAGAATTAATAGGTAGGGTTCTAGAGTTCTCTTGTAATCATGTAAGACTTGCATGTTGATCTAGAAAGTTTGAAAATCTAAAGGTGATTAAAGAAGATGTGGGATTTTGGGGTTTCTTTCCAAGTGTGTAACAATTGTAAAAGTGCATACAAACCCCAAACTCTAGAAAGAATGAATAGGTGGGGTTTTAGTTATCTTGTCGTCACATAAGACTTGTGAGTCAATTTGGAAATTTTGAAAATCTAAAGGCGAGTAGAGGTGCAAGGTTCTAGTGTTTGATTGTAGTGGTATAACACTTGTAAAAGTGCATGCTAAGTTTGTAAATATAGAAAAAATGACTAGGTGGGATTTCAAAAGAGAAATGTAAATTTGCAACACAACAACTAGAAACAAGAATGGGAAGTTCAAGAGTCTAAGATATTGCTTATTAAAAGGTTTTAGGGTTTGGTTAAAACTTTGTAGATACAAGTGTGTGGTAGAGTTCGAAGTCTCATATATAAGGGAAGTAGACTTGCACAATAGAGTTGTAAGTTTTTAGTTATTGGGTTACAACTAGGGTCTGAAACTCTAGATAAATTTGGAAGCAAGGAAGTGGGTTTAGATTGTAACTTTGTGAGTACATTGTGAATGAGCATGTGAATTTTGATTCCTTTTCTTCTTTAACAATGCAAAATTTTGAGATGGATATGCAAGTGGAAAATGTAATTACAATGTTACACATGAAATCTGAAAGCCCTGCCATAGTAATAACACATGGTTTTTAGGATCTAGTGGTAGGTTTGTGACACTTAAAAGGATGAAAGTAAAATCTAGGATCTTGAAGAGAAATAAAGGCCACTAGGTTTTGGAAGTAAGTTTGTAAAAAAAAATATGTTGCATGAAAACCCTAAAACTCTAAAAAGGATGGATTTTACATCTTTGCCTCAAAAATTTTAATTCTCTCTTGAAACCTAACTTTTACAAGGACCTCCTAGACACTTAAACATCTTAACATTATGAATTTTGATGCAAATTGTTTGAATTTAAGACTTCAATTGTGAAAAGATTGAAAAACTTGCAATAAAGTAAAAACTATTTCCATGCCCACACAAACTAACACATCTAAATCTTTATGACCAAAATCAAGGAAAAATTTAAACACAAAAGTCCCAAATTCGAAATGATTAGGGGTGTGTTGTGGAGGCCACAATAAATTCCCTAGAAGAAACATAATACACACTTGAGGTAAAAATAAGGAATACAAAGGACATCAATAGTTACCAATTCAACTCTCAAATAGATAGGTAGAAATCATGATACCATAGAAGAAAAAATTGTAATACAATCTGATGAAAACTCCATAAGAATTCAAAATCTATTAACTAACAAGACTAAAAACAAAGAGGTGCAACCATAACCAAGTTAGTACAACCCAACTATAAAATGATATTTAGTATTATCTTAACCATAATGTGTGCATTTAGATTCTTTACCTTCCTAAACTTAAAATAGGGTATCAAGTAAGATAACACATTTTACCTTATAATAGTCCCAACTATCATACAATTTGGTTGGGTGATTCACGCGTGGGTCTCTGTTAATCAATCAATAGTTGCATAATAAATAGAAGGCGCGTGTTCGTTTACATGGGAAATGATATAAATAGGTGGTCCGATTCGAGTTTGTAATGTATACAGTCGGTAGAAGGAGAACGAGAGAGAAGATTGAGATGGCGAGCTTGTGGTTTGTTCTTGTTGCTTTTCTTGCAATGATATTTGCTTGTGATGGGGATGGGCTCAGTTATAATTTCTATAGCAAAAGCTGTCCATCTGCAGAGGAGAAAGTATATGATGATGATAAAGCGGCCATTCCAAACCTGAGCCTGCGCGGATTTGAAGTATATGATGATGTGAAAGCAGAAATAGAGAAGATATGTCCAGGCGTCGTTTCCTGTGCTGATATTGTCGCCCTGGTTGCCCGAGATGCTGTCGTTGCTGGGGTAATAACATTACACTATAATAAACATCAAATTTCTACAGTAGTTCAGTGTTTCAAGATTTAATTATGTGCGAGTTTTTTATCACATTTCATGATCCATCAGGAGAATAGAGAACAAAAAAATCATGGAGTGTGATTCCAAACGTTGAAGAAATAACTTGCACACAATTAAATCCTGAAACACTACACTACAAACATTAAACTAGTTAAAATAGCTTATATTCTAATTATACAGACCCTTCAATATCCAGCTATGGGGTTAAGGATAAAAATGCAGAAGTCGTTTTTAAATGATCTGTCGGTTGTTACATGGTATTCAAATAGCTTTCATACAACTCTCTATTTGTCCATAATATTTCGTGCCAGAGAATGTCGGTCGATTTTGAAATGACAAGTCAAATGTTACGTGGACTGTTTGTCTTGGATCATTGGATCAATATATTTCATCATAGAATCTCATTTTTCTTATCTGCTTGAAGCTCCCAATAACAAATGGTTCTTCGCCGAAGTTTAGCTCTTCAATTCGCCATTTCTCAATCCATTCAATGGTTATATGCTATGAATTAGCATTATGCCTTTCATATATATTTTATATAAGCATGACAATGTTAGGAGTTTTTTTATCTAAACCTTAATCTTTTCTTGACCTCTTGAAATTTTGTAGAGCAGTATAAACTAGATACAAACATTAACATACGTACGAGGTTTTTTTATTTCATAGCTGAACCCACCCACAATTATTCTGTTGACATTAATTATGTTTATGCATTGTTATTCTATATAAATATTAAGTTGATGTTCGATTTTATGTTTATGTATATTGTCTTATATAAATATTAAGTTGATGTTTGAATTTATGTTTATGTATTGTTATCTTATATAATAAGTTGATGTTTGAATTTATTTATAGAGTGGAGGTCCATTTTGCCCTGTGAAAATAGGGCGTAGGGATGGAGTGATATCTCGACAGAGTGAGACCTTGAGCAACATTCCTTCATCATTTTTAAACTTCTCACAACTCAAGGCATCTTTTGAAAGCAAGGGACTAAATGTCAAAGACCTTGTTGTTCTCTCTGGTAGGTAACAAATTAAATATTTTAAGTATTTAATAATTGGCTAATCATAAATTAAGATTGTAATATTATGATTATTGATACTATGAATAGGTGGACATACAATTGGAATCAGTTTATGCCCTGCATTCAGTAATAGGTTGTACAACTTCACGGGAAAAGGAGACATGGATCCTTCCCTAGATCCCTCCTATGCTCAATTTTTGAAGACCAAATGTACCATGTAGTAGACATAACGACTACTATAGCAATGGATCTTGATAGCTCCCTCACTTTTGATAGCCATTACTTTACTAATCTTGAAGCAAAGAGGGGCCTCTTCCAATTTGATGCCGCACTACTCACAAATTCCATTGCCAAAAATTTTGTTGATCAGCAAGTGAATGAAAATAGTTTCTTTGAAAACTTCAAGAATTCCATGCAACGAATGTCTGAAATCCAAGTACTCACTGGAAAGGTAGGGCAAATCAGACGTCAGTGTGCCATTGTTAATTAAGCTCAAGTATGAGCTGTAATAGCTTCTATATTGTTATTTTTTGGGCAATGTCATTAATGAAAAATGAAAATGGTCATTAATCAATAAAATCAAGATATTTTAGATAAGGCTTGTTAATGTAATGCTAAAATAATTGGGGTGCTAATTACAAGTGTGACTTGTTACATGTTTTGAGATGTCAACAAATGGAAAAAATTGTTCCCTACTTGAAAGGATATGATCCTCAAGGTTTGTATGTGAATTTTAGAAGCACTTGAGTAACCTAGTAGGTGAGAATTTTGACTATCCCATTTACAGGGTTCTTGTAGAATATTACAAGTAAACTACATGTTATTTGTTCAAGTTTGATCTTGAAATTGTCCATTAACTTCCCAAAAGTGTACACAATTCTACAAAATTTAATTTTTAATCACCAATAAGTAGTAAGTTCAGATTTCAAACTTGCAAAGATTAAATTGGTTCATCATTTGTACAAAACACACATCTACAATAAAAAAAAATTAATCTTAAATTAACACTAAACTAACCCTAATCTAATTCATGTAATTTAAAAATTACAAAAGAAAGGTGAGAAAAATGGGAGATGGAGCCTAGTAAGTCTTTTACTTCAAATATCACTTTGTGAGAAAACAAATTTGAGTTGTAACCAATCATTTGTTTGATCTGATGATTCATAGCCAAGACACAATAGGGTGCATGTTCAAAGGATATGAGAACCATGGAAGAAATAGTCAACAACCACCCTATCTTAGGCCTAGGTTATAGGTACAACTCCCATAGTTGTTGCACGAGATGTATACTTCATGTTTATGATTGCACTAAAATGTTTAGATTGACCATGCAAAAGAATTTTCCATCAACAAACTCTTAGTGATATGAAACATATTTGAATCCATCAAATGCTCATGAATTTAATGCAAAGAGTCCAAAACAATATAGCTCATGACTAGAAAACTAAAGAAAAGGAAATTAAAGAACATAAAGAAAATTAAATTTTATTATCAAAAGCAAATGTTTTGGTTCCCAATCCTATAAATAGTCATGATTTTACTTACATAGGTATACTTTGGAAAGGAATTTGAAGATTTTTCCCCTCCTATAAACCACATAAGATAAATACAATATGAAAAGGCCAAGAATCATGATAATTTAAAATTACAAGTCCTTATTAAAGAAGATGTAGTAATAATTTGACTTTCGCCACCAAACTTGATTCGAAGACTCTAGTTTCTCTTCTTGTAGCAGTATCTAAATTACATGAATCTAATGAAAATATTGCCATGAATAAGCCAAGTATTTGGAAATCCTTGTCCACAATCATCCTTGACATTCATGAGTAGCTAATCATCTTCCTACTCATTAGTTCTCCCTCTACAACTATATTTATAAGTACTCATCCTCTTCATGCCCATGACTCTTACATCAACTACACAAACCCCTAAAAATACCAAAAAAAGAGTATTAGTATTCTTATAAGATAAGATTTTTGTCATATGAATCTTGAATCTACTTTCTCATATTGGATGTCTTCTTACTCACATCATGTAAATGAATTGTCAAAAATAATACTATAAAACATTGAATCTATATGCAAAAAGACTTCTTATTTTTTATAAACATCACCCAGGACTTACAATTTCTTAGGAGGTTCAAAATTTTAGATTTTGGATTATAATGAGGTTTTAGGATTTTGGTGTAGCTTTGTAAGATTAAAGGAGCATTTAGAAAGTTCAAAACTCTAGAGAGAATGAACAGGTAGGGTTCTAGTGTTCTCTTATAGTCATGTAAGACTTGCATGTTGGTCTAGATAGTTTGAAAATCTAAAGGTGAATAAAGGTGTGGGATTTTGGGATTTCGTTGCAAGGATGTAACAATTGTAAAAGTGCATGCAAAGCCCAAACTCTAGAAATAATGAATACATGGGGTTTTAGTTCTCTTGTAGCCATGTAAGACTTGTGAGTCAATTTGGAAAGTTTGAAAATCTAAAGGTGAGTAGAGGTGTAAGGTTCATGTGTTTGATTATTGTTATGTATGAAAAGTGTGAAGATGGTAAATAGTGTTAACCAGTCAAACCCTCTTTTCATAATAACATTCGAGGACAAAAACTGAGCCAAGTTAGTATAGATGAATGAGGACTTAGCTACAGGTTTGTGTACTCAGGAATGATATGGAAAGATTTATTAGATTGAAGATTTGTCAAACCCTAGATTTGATAAGCCTAAAACCCTAATTATAATGAAATCGGGTATAGATGGAAAGAAAGCTATAGACAACCAGACAAGAAGGCACTCAAGAAGGATAAAAACTTACTAGAAGTTGGATTTCTAGAATTGAAGACTTTACAGACTATAGGGCAGGTACCCAAGTCTGATAGGGCAATATTTCTACAGATCCAAAGTAGTGACTAGTCTCAAACTGTAACCTATTCATGAGTTCGGGGAAAATCCCGTTGAGAGGACTACGGGGTGGGAACCCTAGTCCAATAGGGTAAAATATCAATAAACTTTTGCAAGATCCTGAATCCTTATGCTTCAAATTGCTTCTCTGGATCTGTACCTTTCCCAATCCCATACCTATAATCTACAATCACAAAAAGAAGGGTTTGGTGGTTGTGGTGTTTAGGAGCTTGCCTTGGTCAAGCCCTGGAATGACATTAAAGTCTTCCAACACCGTTTTTAGATAGAGTGCATTCCCAAGAAGGGCATATGCCAAATAAAATGATGAAATAGATTGATTGAAACATGAATTGATGTCACCTTTGAGGTGAAACAGTCACGGAGATGAAGATCCTTCAAATCATGAGGAGATGGATTGATGAAGCAAAATTTACAATAAACAAACATAATAACAACACAATTCTACTCTACAACACAATGAATGCCCTGAAATATATTAGCTTAATTCCACAAGTTTGCATTATCCATCTAGGTGTAAAATGAAGTCCTAAACATGTTTATATATGCTTTCCTATTAACATTTGTAATTTAAATTGAATAGGCCAATAGAGGGAAACCTTTTGAGAGGGCCCAAGCCGACATGCAATTGTTTTAACCCCGACAAGTCAGGCTAGACTTGGGCGTGGGTGCCCAAGTCCCAAGGCCATTTTAGATCTTGTTTAAATATTTAGAACTAGCCCTTGGGTCCCATTTGACATGGGTTTTAGGGGAATTTGTTCTAGGATAAGTATTAAGATTTCGTAATGTAAATGAGGGGACCTAGGAGCTAAACTAGGAGGTAAAAAGGCATAGGGATACTTTTAACTCCATAACATTTAGCCCCCACTTTAATGTATGTATGATCTTACGATTCCATACATGCATTAAAGTATGGTAAAAAACACATCAAACACACTTGGTATATAGAGCCAAGGCATACCAAAAGGTTGGAGGACTATTTCTAGCCCACAATCTCAGGTAAGCACTAGAAAACACATGGAAGACACTCAAGACACAATGAAGACATTAAGAAGCATGTAAAACATGGAGAATACAGTGGAAGCATGCAATACATGAAGAAGGCATGAGACCAGACACACAATACACAAAGCTTACATGAAGATAATACATGATATATATATATATATAATTGCTACACACCACCATAAAAAACACGCAAGGCACGCCAGACACATAGGGAAGACACGTAGCAAACACACGGAATACACGAGCACCACATAGTACATGCTATAGACAAACTATACGTCTTATACACGGCAAACACGAGCAATGGGAAGGAGATTATTGCTAAGTCTCACCATTTAAAACATGTCAAACATGCCTAATGGTTGAGCTACACTACCACAACCACCAAAGACATGCTTAAGGGTGGATGACTCAAGATCCAACCCCGCCTCCGCAAAGGACTTTGTATAAAAGGATGTGCACTAGCTTAAGAGATAAACCATCCCGCCTTCCGTAGAAGAGCTTTGTATCAAAGGATACACACTAGCTCAAGAGATATGTCATATTGCCTCATTATGAGGGCTTTTTGATTTTTCAAAAGGATGTGCCCTAGCTCAAGAGATACACCATCCCGCCTCGTGATGAGGGATTTCAAACACACTTTGTCAGTGTCAAAAATAATCAAACAGACATTATATATGCTTTCAACTTAAAGTGGTTGACTCCGCTTGCTAGGAGCAATCACATTTAAGGTAAAGTTAACAAACACACAAGGAAACAAGAGTTTTCACAAAGCCCATTCCCCCAAGGTGACATGTGCTTTATGATCATTGTTCATGCTTCCAAAAAACACATAGATATCATTTGCTAAGTAAATGAACAAGATATAATCTTTGGTTAGAAAATCTTACTCTAAGATAACAACCAAATCAATTCAAAGAAGCTATGCATGTATATTAGATCACATCAAAGACCAAGGCCACACTTGTGGGTTTGGAAATCAGTATAACCATTGGGTGATACTGTAGGTATCTTAGGATCAAGTGTAGCTACAAGGTGAGATACAAAACAATCCAAAGTGTATAGAAGTAGATTGTTGCAAAGGTTTGTTAAGAGATATGACAACATGATATATCACATTGAGTGATTCTACTAGTCAAGCATTGGATATATAAATCCACCCCATCTTCATATATGGACTGGGTCCATTTTTTCTTAATTTCTAAAGGGACACATGGTCCTTATCAATATTTGTTTGTTTTCGTCATCCACCAACTAGGTAGAACCACTAAAGAATGTGAACAATAAAAAATGAGAGAGGAGAAACAAGTGCCTAAGGAACACCACGTAGGAGGATGCCCCCAAGACATCTTCCATAATGCTATGCTCCTGAGGCACAACACACAACAATAAAATAGAAGAGAGATGAGTAGAAGAATGTAGAAACACATAGAAGAATGGTTACAATAGAGGCGGTCTCCTTGTATCCTTGACCTTACAAGAGTATCAAGGGTCATCCAAAGAGACCTAAACAACATATAACACCACACATGGGAACACAACACAATTCTAACAACATATATATCTAGGAGGAGGTCACCCTTGAGAGTAACTAGAGTAGTTGCTACATCGAGTGTGGCTAAAAGAGGGAGAAATACTTACCTGGCAGATAATCCATGTCTATCATCGCAGGATGTATCACATTAAGTTTTGTTCTTGTTGATATTGTATTAACATTAAGTTTAGGATGACAATAGGCTTTGGTGGGCTTCAAAGAACGGTATCTAATACTGGCCATGTAGTTAATTCCTGCAACTTGTAAAGGTACTCTGAATCCTTGTTGGTTTACACCACAACCATTGCCTATGTAGTCATAATTTTTGTACAAAATATGAAATCCATGACCATAGAGAGAGTCCATCTCTTTAGAAGATGGTGAGGCCTCGTAGATCTCATAATCTGTAGTATAAGTTAGAGTATTGTCTTTGTTTTCTACTAGAGAAACTTTGGGTTTCTTAGGTGTTTCCAAAGATTGCTTGGATGAGATTGATGCAAGTTTTGATGTGTCAGGATTAGAGTTATTAAGTTTATATTCCCCCATAAAGGAAGGAGTAAAATCTAATGAACCCTAATTGTCACCAAAAGTGCATTCTATGGTTTAGACTCTTGCACAACATTATCTATGGAAAGAGTTATGGATGAATCAACTCTTAAGTTGTTTAGACTCATATGATCAAGTTAACTTGTTTTTGTGTTTCAATATGTAAATAATTATTCAGTTCAGGATCAGCTTCAACGGTGTGGAGCTTGTTTTCATAAATAAACTTTATTGATCGATGAAGGGTAGATGGAACTACTCCCATGGCATGGATCCAGGCCTTACAATTTCTTAGGAGGTTCAAAATTTTAGATTTTGGATTACAATGAGGTTTTAGGCTTTTGGTGTAGCTTTGTAAGATTAAAGGAGCATTTAGAAAGTTTAAAACTCTAGAAAGAATGAATAGGTAGGGTTCTAGTGTTCTCTTATAGTCATGTAAGATTTGCATGTTGGTCTAGAAAGTTTGAAAATCTAAAGGTGAATAAAGGTGTGGGATTTTGGGATTTCGTTGCAAGGATGTAACAATTGTAAAAGTGCATGCAAAGCCCAAACTCTAGAAATAATGAATACATGGGGTTTTAGTTCTCTTGTAGACATGTAAGACTTGTGAGTCAATTTGGAAAGTTTGAAAATCTAAAGGTGAGTAGAGGTGTAAGGTTCATGTGTTTGATTATTGTTATGTATGAAAAGTGGGAAGATGGTAAATAGTGTTAACTAGTCAAACCCTCCTTTCACAATAACATTCAAGGACAAAAACTGAGCCAAGTCACTATAGATGAATGAGGACTCAGCTATAGGTTTGTGTACTCAGGAATGATATGGAAAGATTGATTAGATTGAAGATTTGTCAAACCCTAGATTCGATAAGCCTAAAACCCTAATTTTAATGAAATCAGGTATAGACAGAAAGAAAGCTATAGACAACCAACTAGGAAGGCACTCAAGAAGGATAAAAACTTACCAGAAGTTGGATTTCCATAATTGAAGACTTTGCGGACTATGGGGTGGGTGCCCAAGTCTAATAGGGCAATATTTCTACAGATCCAAAGCAGTGAGTAGTCTCAAACTGTAACCTATTCCTAAGTTCGGGGAAAATCCCATCGAGAGGACTATAAGGTGGGAAACCTAGTCCAATAGGGTAAAATATCAATAAACTTCTGCAAGATCCCAAATCCTTATTCTTCAAATTGCTTCTCTGTATCTACACTTTTCCCAATCCCGCAATTGTAACCTATAATCACAAAAAGAAGGGTTTGGTGGTTATGGTGTTTAGCAGCTTGCCTTGGTCAAGCCCTGGAATGACATTCAAGTCTTCCAACACCATTGTTAGATAGAGTACGTACCAAATAAGGGCATAGGCCAAATAAAATGATGAAATAGATTGATTGAAACACAAATTGATGTCACCTTTGAGGTGAAACCCTCACAGAGATGAAGAGCCTTCAAATCATGAGGAGATGGATTGATGAAGCAAAATCTATAATAAACAAACATAATTACAACACAATTCTATTCTACAACACAATGAATGCCTTGAAATATCTTAGCTTAATTCCACAAGTTCGCATTATCCATCTAGGTGTAAAATGAAGTCCTAAACATGTTTATATATGCTTTCCTGCTAACATTCATAATTTAAATTGAATAGGCCTACAAAGGGAAACCTTTTGAGAGGGCCCAAGCCGACATGCATTTATTTTAACCCCGGCAAATCAGGCTAGACTTGGGCGTGGGTGCCCAAGTCCCAAGGCCATTTTACATCTTGTTTAAATATTTAGAACTAGCCCCTAGGTCCCATTTTACATGGGTTTTGGGGGAAATTGTTCTAGGATAAGTATTAAGCTTTTATAATGTAAATGAGGGGACCTAGGAGCTAAACTAGGAGGTAAAAAGGCATAGGGATACTTTTAACTCCATAACATTTAGCCCCCACTTTAATGTATGTATGATCTTACGATTCCATACATGCATTAAAGTATGGTCAAAAACACATCAAACACACTTGGTACATAGAGCTAAGGCATACCAAAAGGTTGGAGGACTATTTCTAGCAAACAATCTTAGGTAAGCATTAGAAAACACATGGAAGACTCTCAGGACACAATGAAGACATTAATAAGAATGTAAAACACAGAGAATATAGTGGAAGCATGCAATACATGAAGAAGACATGAGAGAGGACACACAATACACAAAGCATACATGAAGAGAATACATGATTAATAAAATACACACACACACACATATATAATCTCTACACACCACCATAAAAAACACGCAAGGCATGCTAGACATGCAGGGAAGACATGTGGAAAACACACATAATACATGAGCACCGCATAGTACATGCTATAGACAAACTATACATCTTATACACTACAAACACAAGCAATGGGAAGGAGATTATTGCTAAGTCCCACCATCTAAAACATGCCAAACACACCTAACGGTTGAGCTACACTACCACAGCCACCAAAGACATGATTAAGGGTGGATGACTCAAGATCCAACCTCACCTCTGTAAAGGACTTTATACAAAAGGATGTGCACTAGCTCAAGAGATAAACCATCCCGTCTTCCACAGAAGAGCTTTGTATAAAAGGATACACACTAGCTCAAGAGATATGTCATCTTGCCTCACGATTAGGGCTTTTTGATTTTTCAAAAGGATGTGCCCTAGCTCAAGAGATACACCATCCTGCCTTGTGATGAGGGATTTTAAACACACTTTGTAAGTGTCAAAAATAATCAAACAGACATTATATATGCCCCCACCTTAAAGTAGTTGACTCCGTTTGCTAGGAGCAATCACATTTAAGGTAAAGTTAACAAACACATAAGGAAACAAGAGCTTTCACAAAGCCCATGCCCCCAAGGTGACATGTGCTTTACGATCATTGTTCATGCTTCCAAAAAACACATAGATATCATTTTCTAAGTAAATGAACAAGATATAAGCTTTGGTTAGAAAATCTTACTCTAAGATAACAACCAAATCAATTCAAAGAAGCTATGCATGTATATTAGATCACGACAAATACCAAGGCCACACTTGCGGGTTTGGAAACGAGTATAACCATTGGGCAATATTGCAGGTATCTGAGGATCAAGTGTAGCTACAAGGTGAGATACAAAACAATCCAAAGTGTATAGAAGTAGATTGTTGCAAAGGTTTGTTAGGATATATGACAACATGATATGTCACGTGGAGTGATTCTACTAGTCAAGCATTGGATATATAAATCAACCCCATCTTCATATATGGACTGGGTCCATTTTTTCTTAATTGCTAAAGGGACACATGGTCCTTATCAATATTTGTTTGTTTTCATCATCCACCAACTAGGTAGAACCACTGAAGAATGTGAACAATAAAAAATGAGAGAGGAGAAACAAGTGCCTAAGGAACACCACGTAGGAGGATGCCCCCAAGACATCTTCCACAATGCTATGCCCCCGAGGCACAACACACAACAATAAAATAGAAGAGAGATGAGTAGAAGAATGTAGAAATACATAGAAGAATGGTTACAATAGAGGCGGTCTCCTTGTATCCTTGACCTTACAAGAGTATCAAGGGTCATCCAAAGAGACCTAAACAACATATAACATCACACATGGGAACACAACACAATGCTAACAACATATATATCTAGGAGGAGGCCAACCTTGAGAGTAACTGGAATAGTTGCTACATCAAGTGTGGCTAAAAGAGGGAGAAATACTTACTTGGCAGATAATCCATGTCTATCATCATAGGATGTATCACATTAAGTTTTGGTCTTGTTGATATTGTATTAACATTAAGTTTAGGATGACAATAGGCTTTGGTGGGATTCAAAGAACAGTATCCAATACTGGCCATGTAGTTAATTCCTGTGACTTGTAAAGGTACTCTGAATCCTTGTTGGTTTACATCACAACCATTGCCTATGTAGTCACAATTTTTGTATAAAATATGAAATCCATGACCATAGAGAGAGTCCATCTCTTTAGAAGATGGTGAGGCCTCGTAGATCTCATAATGTGTAGTATAATTTAGAGTATTGTCTTTGTTTTCTACTAAAGAAACTTTGGATTTCTTAGGTGTTTCCAAAGATTGCTTGGATGAGATCGATGCGAGTTTTGATGTGTCGAGATTAGAGTTATTAAGTTTATATTCCCCCATAAATGAAGGAGTAAAATCTAATGAACCCCAATTGTCACCAAAAGTGCATTCTATGGTTTAGACTCTTGTGTAACATTATCTATGGAAAGAGGTATGGATGAATCAACTCTTAAGTTGTTTAGACTCTTATGATCAAGTTAACTTGTTTTTGCATTTTAATATGTAAACAATTATTCGGTTCAGGATCAGCTTCAACGGTGTGGAGCTTGTTTTCATAAATAAACTTTATTGATCAATGAAGGGTAGACGGAACTACCCCCATGGCATGGATCCACAATCTACCAAGAATCATATTGTATGAAACCGAATCAGGTATCACATCAAAAAGGGTAGATAATGTCATGGGCCCAACCTTTATGGGTAAAGTTATGGTATGCAAGGATTGTCTGCCAACATTATCAAAGCCACAAATGTTAAGCCCATCCGGTTTGATTAAAGAAGTGTTGATCTTGATTTTGTGTAGTAAATCAATACCACAAACATTAAGAGTCGATCCATTGTCAATCATAACTCACTTTATCAACTTTTTATCTATTGTGACAAATATTATAAGAGGATCATGTTGGTTTTGAACTTCGGTTGATGGTAATTCATGTGGTTGAAACATAATATTTGTTTTTGTTGCATGCATACAATTTAACAGAGCCACTACATCATTCAGCTTAACAACAGGTGGTACAATCACCTTTTGTAAAGCTTCTTGGAGCATTTCGTGGTATGTAGACGATGTTTGTATTAAATCTCAAGGAGAGATTTTAGCTGGAGTAGCACGAAGCTATTCAACATGATCATATTCTTGGCCACCTTTATGAGTAAGGTGAGGTGGTTGAGGAAGCATAGGTTGGGAAGATGGAAGAGAGACATACACATGTGGTGCTTGCTTACTTTGCTTGTTATTATAGGTATTGTATGTGTGAGCAATCACATTATAATGTGGTTGTTATGACATATTTTGAACACTTTGATTTCTTTGAGTGATTTGTCTTGCATAATTTAGAATGTAATTTTGGGGTTGAGGTGGTTTTTGATCACCTTGAATCATAATCACTAGTTTTAAGCAAGAAGGTACATTAGGTGCCCCTTGCATAATCATCTTAGGAATATTTGTGAGGCCTAGCTAGTATTATTCTAGAGACTTTGATTTGATTCTATATATATTTTTGTGTGTGTGTGTGTGATTTGGACATGGTTGATGTTGAGATTTTGGATTGTGGATATTATTATTTTTTATTAGGGACATAAATGTTTTATATGCATGCTTAGATATTTATTTGTTTATAAATGAAATAATATGTTCATTTAATAAAATAATTTGATTATTAAGTATTAATGACTATATATTTAATTTCCACATAATAAATATTATTGATTATTATTATAGATTTTATAATTATTTGATGTTAAAAATTTTAATGTTTATATTTATTGCTTCGGCTATAACTTCTAAAATGTACTAATGTTTCAAATGAGATTTTATAGGTGGGCAGCCCAAGTTCCTTAAGAATTGGAGGCAAAACCCAAATACTTAATGTCATTTATTTATTTATAATTTTTTATAGGGGGGTTTTATGTCAAACAGTATGTGTCACATCTCGTTGTTGGACTTTATTTTATTGGACATTTTTACTATGATTGATTTACTATGAGTGATTCCACATGTGCGAAAGTAACAATCGTGAAAGTTATAAATGCATAATTTTGAAAGTCAATTTAATAATTGAATATTATTGGTATGATTATGGATGTACATTTTGTTTTGCTTCGGCTATGATTTTTGGGAAACTAACCTATTGATGTTGAGTTGAGTGTGAATGAATGCAGGTGTGTATGAGGAAAATTGATCGATCGAATGATAAAATCAAAAACTATGATAATAACCAAATCAATAACCCATAACACAAAGAGATCTATCTAAATCAAAATCCATGATCAATAAATCAAATGAAATAAGAAAGCTTTTATCCAGATTGTGTTGTTCTCTTTTGTCGAATGTGGATTGCTCAAATATGCTGTGAAACCATGTTTGCAACAAGCAAGTATAGGTGCTCAAAGATCAATGTCAAAAGATCGTAAAGTGCTCAACGACGCGATGTATTCTCCAAGTGTTGTAAAGGATGCCTGAGAATAAGCGATTGAAGAGGATTTGTGAAGGAGATGAGAGGGGTTTATAAAGATTTCAAACATGATTGATAAACGGTCCAGATAATTCAAAAGAATTAACAGAGGAGATAAAACAAATTACCATGATGAATGTGCACACAACATGTGTCAATCCATAAGGATATTTTTATTAAGATATGATGAAAACAAGATTGATTGAATAGATAACTCAACTTGTAATTTTACCTTTTTAGAGTTCTAAAAATAAGACTGATTGTGCACGAGTTAACAAAATATTTTTAAGAGGAATTGGAAGATAACTGAAATTAAATAAATAAATTTATTTAATTGTTTGTGCATAATAGAGGAATAGATAAGATATGAAGATTTAAATAAATTAAACAAATAAATTAATTTATTTTATTTTGCATGATGAAAGATAAATAAAATGTGATTATATTTTATTTTCAGAAGATTTATTTTTTAGAGGAAAAAGCAAATTAAATAAATAAATTTATTTAATTGTTTGTGCAAGATTAGAGGAATATGAAGATTATAAATAAAACACTTGATTTTATTTATTTTTAGAGGATTGAGATAATTTAAATAAATGTGCATGATTTATTTAAATTTAGAAGAACAATTGATTTAATTAAATAATGTAAATTATTTAATTGTAGATAAGAGGATTTGTGATGAATTAATTAAATAATTTATTTATTTAATTGATGTAGACTTGAATTTTGGAAAGAGGATAATGATTTAAATAAATAATAAAAATTATTTAATCGTGGAAGAGTAAGGTTGATTTAATAAAAATTAATTAAATAAAGAAGATTTGTTTAATTAATGTTGAAAGTATGTGATTTAGAAGAAATAGATGAAATTAATTAAATAATTAGATTATTTAATTAACGTTGAATGTAGGTGATTAGACAGATTAGATGAAATGCAAGTGATGTGATGACTTTGTCATTTTTGGGTGTCTACATTTTGCCCCTCTTTGATGCAATGTAGTTTATAGCATTGCGTCAAAGAAAATGATTGTTGAAGACATGATACAATTTTTGATGCCCTAGTGTAGCTAGCTGCCCCTGTGTAGCTGGCGTAGGATGCCCCCTCAAGAGGAAAGATAGGGAAGCGGCAGAAGGATTGGGTTGACGCTCGACTAGAATATTGTGTTGGAGATAGGTGAGGTTGGATAGATGATAGATAGAAGAAAGGAGATAGGAGAGAACATGAGAGAAAGATTGTTGATCGATCATTGCTGGAAAACTATATAAGGCCATGGGTAAATGAATGAGCTTGTTGCATTGGTTTTCACAATTGTTTATAAAGAAAAATCCTTATTTTTGATATAGCACATGGATAGTTTGCTACTAAGGTATAAAAGACCAAGGTGTTGTGATATCTGAGTGCGTGGATGTTGACTCTGCAAGCAAGTGGTTTGAACTTAGATCCCTTAGACATAATATAACCTTGCTGTAAATGTGAATGAGCCATAGTCTTGAACATAAAATAAACTTCAATACATGTAAATGCAAGAAGAATATTAATATGTAAGATGCTACGTTGTAACACACAAGATAAATATGCTGCCAAGAAAGATGCTAAAGATCATTCCTCAAACACAGCACACAAAAATAATGACTATGCCCCCAATCTGTACTGCATCGCAACATACCAAGATATAGATAAATCAAGGTAGTCTTGAATAGGTATTGGAAAAAGGGACAAAAGATAAACCAAAAAGCAAATTGACTGACTTACAAAGTAAACATACAACCAACATATTCTCTTGCCAAAGAGGTTGCTCCTGATAGATTTGATAGGAAAGATAATAGCCTTATCATAGGAGTGATGTGTCTGTTAAAGGGTGTTATCTGTTGAAAAGATAATGCCTAGTTTTAGGAAATGCCACATGTTGTATAAGACACGTGTGTTCGTCTCGATCATGGAACATTCTGTATAAGACAAGTTTGTTGATCTGTTGTTTGGTTGAGATTGATTTAGCTGATGCTAGCAATTGATATGCAGGACAATATATGACTCTGTAAGTAAGTTTCCTTTGCTTCAGGTTTGTTAAGGACTTTTTCTTTGAAAGGATGCATTTGTTTGTTGTTTTTCTACTTGAGTTAGTCAAGTCAAGGTGAATGGATTTTGATAAATAGAAGACTAGAAAGGTGACATGTCAATAGATTGAGATGAGTGAAGAATGATGAATCGTATGTGCCTGAGTACTAGATACATCCTTCGTATTCCATACTGCCTACATACCCTGTATCTATGAGATCAAGGCACATTACGATGAAAGATGAAAAATGATAATATGTAGTTCTGGATAGAGTGATGAATGGGTCAAGGAGTTTGAGCGTGGGTAGAGGAAATGATGAGATCTTATGTACCTGAGTACTGGAAACTTCCTTCATATTCCAGACTGCCTACATACCCATATCCATGGGATCAAGGTACCTTAAGATTGAGAAGAGATGATATGTAGTTTTGGTTGGTGTGATGATGTAGGAAAAGTGTTGGAAAGATAACATGCTTATGGTAGGAACAATGTGTCCGTTAAAGGGTGTTATCTATTAAAAAGAGAATGATTGAAGTGTTTGTGTTTGGTGTGAAGTGTTTTGAGGTGTTTTGTGAACCACGAACAAGGATCCATTCCTAGACCTAGGTGAAGGAAAGAGTTGCCCCCATTCCAGTAGAGGAATTTGCATGGGTGACCGATGGAGAAGACATAGAAAGTTTTAACCTAGGACAAGACAGTGATAACTATTGACATAGATCAAGACATGGGATGACGACGGTGGACATTGACAAATTTACAAGCTATTCTAGATAGGGAGATGGAAATGCAAACAAGGTTAATGGTTTTATTATGGAAGTATGGATGAAGTTTGTTGTGAAATGGACATGGAATGAACAGGACTTGATAGATGATGGATGATGACTCCACACATAGCACCTATTTTCCAGGTTTTCACTATGGTACTTATCCAAGGTGCCTGTTTACCAAGTTTTCACCAGAGGACAGATTTTTTTTTTGGGTACTCTAAGGATTAGGCATAAAACTTCTTGAAATGAACATTGTTGAGTGGTTCATCTAGAGAAATGCCATCGGGTGTAGTTAAAGTATAAGCTCCTGATCCATATGCTGCTGTGACAATAAAGGGTCTTAACCAATTAGGCTTGAACTTGCCCTTCTTTTCTCAGTCTACTTGATTTCTCTGATTTTCTTTGAGAACAAGATCACCCACTTGAAACTATCTTTCTTTGATCTTTTTGTTGTAATCACGCCAGAGGCAGTTTTGATAGACATGGAGATGATTAAGCGCATCAAGGTGCCTCTCATCTAGTAATTCAAGCTCAGCTAATCTGGAAGTGCGATACTCCTCTCCATCAATCAAGTTCTACATGGATACTCTAAGGGATGGGATCTTGACCTCTATAGGTGTGAGGGTAAAATAGTGATCAATCAAATGAATAATAGATGACCCAAACATCAACAGAATAGAGAAACAAAGAAGATTCAAGTAAACAAAGCAATGAACAAACACAGCAAACCTCTTGTGTTTCGAAACTTCTGTTGTTTGCCTATCACGAATCATCCTTTCACAGATGAGATGAGCCCTCAGAGAGTGCAATCTTTTAAAGCTGTTTGAGGAAGTCGATGGTGAACGGCTATGGTGTGATGTGCAATGAAGGTGAGCTCCAATGCAACAATGGTGATCTCAAGCTTGTAGATGACAAGTGGGTGCCAAAGGCGCGCTGGTGATATTTCTGCAGAGTAACGATGTCAAAAGCCTGGATGATTAGAATGGAGGGATGAAGCTTCATTTATAGACTCGGAGGAATAGGAATCAACGGTTGAGAGGAGATATGAAGATCAACGGCTGAGGATGGTTGAGGAATGTGCAACCAGTGGAAACGTGCCAAGTGTCCCAGCTCCATCATGAAAGGTGGGATGTGACAAAACTGATTGGAGAGTTAACTCCATTGACTGGTCTGTTAACAGAATTGATTGATCAGTTAGAAGAGTGGATTATGGAACTGACTGGATTGATTGAGGATTTGACTCAACTGACAGGTTAGTTAACAGATTTGATTGATTGGTTAACTGACCTCTGATTGGAGAAGAAATAGGCCATGTGGGTGAGGGAAAATAAGGTAATTAAATATTAAATATATTTAATTACATGTGCAACCTGATGAGGTGGACAAGGTGAGGTGTAAAGGTGATGTGTAAAAGGTGATGTGGAATTTTGAATTTAGAACTTTAGGATAGAGGAATTAGGCTTAATTAAATAATTTATGATTATTTAATTGTGAAGGACTTTAGAAGAATTTTAATTAAATAAAATAGAATTTATTTAATTGTGAGATAGTGAATTGATTAAATAAATTTGGAATATTTATTTAATTAATAGAAGAATGGAATAAATATTTAGAATATTTATTTAGGATGATTTGTGTCATTTTTAGGCGTATACATTTTGCCCCTCTTTGATGCAATGCAGTTTACAGCGTTGCTTCAAAGAAATTGATAGTCTGAATGATGATACATGCCCCAGTTTGCCCCTGGTACAGGTTAAATGACGATAGGATGCCCCCTCGGGAGATTGGACGGGAAAAACGGTGAAAGTTTTGGAGACGGACGATCTCACGACGAGGAAGGGGTTAGGATAGGTTGGAGGAAAAGGGACGCGGTCAGGGATGCGGGAAGAAAACGGGAGAAAAAACAGACACGGGAAGTAGTCACAGTCATCACCTAGCCAGAATTAGGGTTTGGAGGCTATAAATAGGAGCTGGGTCCACAAGAATAGTCATTTGCACACTTGGTTGATCTGGATTGGAGAAAGAGAGCTCAGAGCAAACTTAGAGCAGCATGGCAGCCAGAGCAGCAGACATTCCACGCGAGGAGCACCGATTCGAGCAAGTCCGACGATTCGGGTGGCCAGCAGAGGCAGGACCCCCGGTATGTGCTTCAAAAAATTTCTCCTAGGGTCGAGTTTAGGTGTCATAAATGCACGTAGAAAATAGGTGAAATAGATGCGCCGAAACGCAGAATGGCGCATATGCCTCGCGAAGCTGCGCATTTGGTTTTTCACGGCGCATATGTCTGTTTCGGCGGCGCATGCGTTAAAGCTGCGCTTTTGTGCATTCTAGCTGCGCATGTGCAATTTGGCGGCGCTTTTGTATTTCTACCGCGCATGCATGAAATGTAGCAGCGCATTTGTTAAAGTTGCGCATATGTGACTTCCTACGGCGCATCCGTAATTTCGCGGCGCATACGTGGATTTCTGCGGCGCATGCGTTAGAACAGCGCATATGTGCCCTGTAGCGGCGCATATGCAATTTTGCGGCGCATATGTTGATTATTGCGGTGCATATACCAGAAACGACGCTTTTACCACCTGTAGTGGCGCATTTGCTCGAGAGGGCAAATTACTTAGCCAAATTGATTCGATTAGTGTCTTGTTTGACGCAGGAATCAATGAGCTATCTCCGAGATTGCAGGAATCTAGTCAAGAGATGTAGTGTGCTGTTTTGATCAATTTGAAATGCTAAGTTTAGTTGATATAGTTCAATAGATATGTTGAGTATGGTATATGCAGCTTGAGACTGACGCCTTGCTTTGCGTGTTTGCAGGAGGAGATATGAGAGACTCTGCAGTCGAGGGAGACGTTCCCTATGCCGTTATTGCAGAGATACATGCTGACGGAGGCTGACAGAGTGGCGCTTGGTGCCATGGGTTTAGATTACGTTTGCTTTATGCCCGAGGTGCGGGCGAACCGAGGACTATTGACAGCTGCTGTGGAGAGATTCCACAGCGAGGACGGGACCTTCCACTTCCCTACTGGAGAGATGACGGTGACGTTGGAGGACGTCTACAGGATACTGCACTTGCCCGTGGTAGGCGAGTTAGTGGAGTATGACGCACAGCAGGACGCGGGACTTGCCGAGTGTCAGCGAGTATTTGACGATCCCGAGCTGGTGGGACAGGTCATCCCGTGGCAGGATATCTATGACTGTTATGACTACTTCCCTGGGATTGTGGCTGGACTGATTGCGGGTGTTGTATGCCCGGACAGGAGATTGCACGGGTTCCCCATTGGATGGGGCAGGATCATGGAGCGGATGCTGACCGAGGGCACCCGATATGCGTGGGGACCCTGCGTGCTAGCCCACCTATATCACGACATGCATCAGGTGGTGTACCACCGCAGCACGAGTTTATCGGCCGGGGTGTTGCTGTTACAGTTTTGGCTGTGGGAGCACATAGCGGTGACCAGGCCGATATGCGTCTTTGCTAGGCAGCGAGGAGAGCCATACAGCTATGGCTATGCAGGAGTGATTTCCCAGCACAGGCTGGGGAAGCTAGAGTACTGGCAGCATACCTTGGATGGGGTAGATGTGGTCGTCTGGCGGCCATATCTGGATTGCGAGCCATGGGATGACGAGGGAGATGAGCTACCCTACTGCTTCCAGACCAGGTGGTTGATAGGCCGGACACGGCACATACTAGAGAGGCAGATGGTGGGCCGAGTGCTGAGACAGTTTGGCAGGAGACAGGGCATGCCACAGGGATAGGCCATGTTTGCCCGGACACATGCAGAGAGGGTCCGATGGGGGCCGATGGCTTCTTATGAGGAGGCTCTGGCAGAGTTCCAGCAGTTGCCTTACGTGGCATGGGACATGAGGCAAGAGATAGCAGATGCGGGGGTTACACAGGAGTATGAGGATTGGATTACCGCACATCCATTCCTGAGATATTCAGGACCTGGCATGCTGGTGCCTCGTATTGACGAGGCGGACTCAGAGGATGAGGAGGGAGAGGCTGGCCCAGGGCGGAGGGGCGCGAGAGGAGGACGAGGACGACGGGGTGGCCGAGCTGCCGAGAGGCTGAGGCAGCGGAGGAGGATAGATCGGGCTGGGCAGGCAGTGCCAGGACAGGGAGAGGTATAGCAGCAGGTGCAGCAGCAGGCACAGATGCCACCACCCCAGCAGGTACCACAGCAGCAGGTACCACAGCAGCAGGTGCCGCAGCAGTAGGTGCCGCAGCAGCAGGTGCCACAGCAGCAGGTGCCCCAGCAGCAGGGGCTAGGACAGGTAGAGGCAGCACAGGGGCCAGTGCAGGGTGAGGCACATGAGAGGACTATAGCCAACCTGAGGGGATAGGTGCGAGAGCTGCAGGCACAGCTGAGGAGAGTGGAGAGGAGGCGAGATACAGATGCAGCGGTGATCGCTGGTTTGACTCGCGAGCGAGTCATGGCAGATGCCTGGGTACGCCTTATCCGAGTAGAGAGGGACACAGCAGTGGCTGCCATGGGTACAGACGCAACAAGCTCGTTTCTGGTTGGGCAGGTGCAGCAGGCACAGGCACAGGTAGGCCAGTTGCAGACGCAGTTGGCACAGGCGCAGACAGACCTAGCCAGAGCGCAGCAGCAGGCACAGTACTACCGACGCTTGTACCATGGTGCCGTGGCGTCGAGCCAGAGGGCAGGGAGTTTCAGGAGTCAATCTGGGGTGGCTCACAGAGCAGGTCCTTCGCAGTCAGGGGCATCCGTGATGGGACCTCAGCAGTCAGGAGCTGGCAGTGGTGGCCCACAACAGCAGGGGTAGACACAGACCAGATTTTCTACATGTTGGGACATGTATCACCGTCTATTTAGACGCATATTGTATATGACACTTTGATTTTGAGAGAGATGGTGATATTGTACATTTGGACCTCTTTGTATATGATAGTATGGATGATGATGCAGCTTTGGGTATCTATTGCATGCGTTATGAGATGATGATTTTACTTCTATTGTATGATGTGATTCTATTGCATAGTTTAGATGGTCTATATGATGCTATATGAGAAATACTTTGATATGCTGCTATATGATATCTATATGATCTAATGTGACAAATGAATGCAAAATGTAATATGATGTCTATGTGATGATGCAAATGTATGTATATGAAACATGATTTCTATGTTATGATGTAACTGTATATGTGGTGTCTAAATGAGCTAATGCAGATGTGTGTATGGAACATGATTTCTATGTTATGATGCTGTATAGATATGTGAGATGCTATTGGATGTTTATATGATGTAATGCTTTGAATGTATGTAGTTGTAACATGAGTACTATGTGGTGATGTAACTATATATGTGATGCACTTAGCTATGTTGTTTGATTTTCTGGGTTTTTAAGATTAAGATGTGATGCAAATGTATTGGTGACCTAATGCATTGGATGGTGCATTCTACGAACCTAATCATGTGCATGACTAGTTTCTACGAATGAGATGATATGCTCCTATATGCCTTGTTTTTGTGATGTCCAAATGTACTCTATCGACATAAGAATGACATGATGGATAGAGGAATGGTTGCGAAAGAATGACTTAGGAACTTTTCTTGATATCGTTACTCTGCATAGTTTGAATAATGAGGATTGTATGGATGGGTGCATGGATATAGGACGGATGTTTTGCTTTTAGATTGCTTTATTTCATCATTGGGCATTTTCGTTTTTTGGTACTTTTCTGAAATGTTGTAAGTGAATACAAGCATCTAGGTATAATTGAACCGAGATGACCTGAGTATCGCTTACATGGAGTGTGATTGAGCAAGTTAATCCACAAACAACAAACAACGAAAGTAATCATGCCCCCATTATAGCATCTCTAGCTTTTGGCATCCTTGAGTAGCATAGGAAGGTATGATAGCAAAAATCAAGACTCTGTAACTTAACCCATATTTGCGTTGATATGTGTTTATTTCTTGCCTTAATTTGCATAAAATCATTTAGAAGACCTTGGGTATTTGCTTTGCATTGGATAGGTTAAGATGCTCATAGTCAAGATTTCTGCTCGAAGCGCGGGTGTTTGCTTGCATTTGCTTACTTGATGGGAAGGTTGCACAATCCTTATTGAGAAGACTGACCCTAAGGGACTGACCTAGTGCCTCGGGGGCTCATTGCTAAATGGCCTTGCCTACGTGACGACGCAGAAGCAACGTAGTTTGGGGTAAACCCTAATGGACCATGGATGGACTAGAAGAAAGACGACAAGAATGAAGACAAGAAAAGAGACGAATGGGACGTTGGGAGAGATGGAAGCCTCGGGGGCGCATTAGAATAATGGCCTTGCCTACGTGACGGCGCAGAGGCAACGTAGTTCACGGATTCGGACCACAGACACTGACGAGAGACACTACACTAGGCTTACATTGAGGAGACGGTATGGGACAAAACCTTGGTTGACAAGGCCACAAGGTGAGTATCAAGCCATGATAGGTAACTGTCAAGCATTTATTGTGGGATGGATATGGGTCGAATGGGGAAAATAGAGGGAGAATGGGCTCAAGGTGATTGGATTCCCAAAGATGGAGAATGCGGTTTGTCACAAGTAACGCCTGTTTACCAGGTTTTCATCACTTGCTTTTATTTGCACGAGAAGCTAGAAAGTAACATGACACCTGATTGCCAGGTTTTCACCATGATACCTATCCAAGGCGCCTGTTTGCCAGGTTTTCACCAAAGGATGATTTTTTTGCATGCTTGCTATTTTTTCCGATTTTTTTTGTTTTTTGTATTTTCTCTTTCTAACCTTTTTTTTGACTTTTTTGATTTTTTGATTTTTATTGTGCCCCCTTGCATTGGGGTTCTCTTAGGTATAGAACCGGCGAAGGTGCATGCTGTTGATTGGATCATCAAACAACTCACCTTCTGATGTGGCCAACTGATATGCCCCCGATCCGTAAGCCGCTACAATTACATAGGGTCCAAGCCAGTTAGGCTCGAACTTACCTTTCTTTTCTCTGTCCTGCTGATTGCGAGGGTTCTCTTTTAGGACGAGGTCCCCAACCTTGAAGCATCTTGGTCTAACCCTGTGGTTGTAGCTTCTTGACATCATCTGTTGATAGGCTTTGAGATGGTCAAAAGCTTTCAGGCGCCTTTCCTCTAGCAGTTCTAGCTCTTGTAGTCTGGAGACTTTGTACTCTTCGTCTGATATGAGACCTTTCAACGACACCCGAAGGGATGGGAGTTCGACCTCAATGGGAAGGATGGCTTCGGAACCATAGACGAGGGCGTAGGGTGTAGCACCTGTGGGAGTGCGTATGCTGGTTCGATAGGCCCACAGAGCGGGATTGAGTTGGACGTGCCAATCGCGACCAGCTTCATTGACAGTCTTCTTTAGGATTTTTAGAATGGTTTTGTTCGATGCCTCAGCTTGGCCGTTACCTTGGGGGTAATATGGAGTGGAGAAGCGATGTTGGATCTTGAAACGTTCACAAAGTTCCTGGACATCCTAATTTTTGAAGGGTCTCCCGTTATCCATTATGATGGATGAAGGGATGCCATATCGACAGATAATGTAATTCAGAATGAAAGAGGAAATTTGCTTTCCTGTGACGGTTGATAAGGGAACGGCTTCAATCCACTTTGTAAAGTACTCAGTGGCAGTTATGATGAATTTATGGTCGTTGGAAGAGGGCGGATGAATCTTTCCCACGAGGTCAAGTCCCCACTGGCAAAAGGGCCAGGGTGTCATTAGAGGTCTCAACTCCTGAGCAGGTGCATGAATCAGGTTCCCATGTATCTGGCACTGTTTGCACTTTTTGACAAACTGATATGAATCCATTTCCATATTAGGCTAGTAATAACCCAAACGCATGAGTTTCTTAGCTAAGGAAGGACCGCTGGAGTGTGTTTCGCAGATCCCTTCGTGCACGTCTCGCAAGGCAGTTACAGATTCTTCTTGTTCTAGACAACGGAGTAAAGTACCATCCAGACCACGTCGGTAAAGGGTATTGGCGATAATGGTGTAACGGGAGGCTTGTCGGATGAAAGTTCATTTTTGGTTGGGAGAGAGGTCCAAAGGAAGGACATTGTCCTTGAGGTAAGTGTAGGTCTTACCGTACCAAGGTGAATCAGATCCTACCAGGTGGCAAATGGAATGGGTTTTGAGGAGATCATAAGCCGGCTGTCGAATTGTTTCTACTAAGAACTCATACCGTGACTCATGTTCAGGTATCTCAAGAAGAGAGGCTATGGTCGCCATTGCATCTGCTGCTTTGTTCGCTATCCTGGGTATTTGCTCAAACGAGATGGTCCCAAAATGTTCTTTGAGGTCATCAACCATCCATTTGTATGGGATGAGCTTCTCATCTTTGGTCTGATACTCATCGTTGACCTGGTTTATGACGAGCTAAGAATCACCGTAGACACATAGTGCTTGGATTTTCCACTCAGTGGCCATCTTGAGACCAATTACCAAAGCCTCATACTCCGCTATATTGTTAGTGCATGGAAATAACAACCTGTAGGACTTTGGAATTGTGTCGCCTTGGGCAGTGATGAACAAGATACCTGCCCCTGATCCATGGTTGGTGTAAGACTCGTCGAAGTAGAGTTTCCAAGGAGATGTTGACAGAGTGAATAAAGATTCATCGGGGAACTCAAACTGCATTGGTGAAGTGTCTTGTAATGGTGCCTCAGCTAGTTGGTCAGCAATGATTTGCCCCTTGATGGCTTTTCTGTCCACATACTCTATATCATATTCGCTAAGAAGCATAACCCATTTGGCTAGTCGACCTGTGAGAGCTGCTTTGTTGAGAAGATATTTTAGTGGGTCGATCTTGGCAATGAGTTTGACAGGATGTGCCAACATGTAGTGTCGGAGTTTTTGTGAGGCAAAAACCACCGCAAGGCATGAACGTTCCACCTGTGAGTACTGCAACTCGTAGCCCACTAAGGTTCGACTGATGTAGTACATAGCTCTTTCCTTGTTCTCATAGTCTTGCTACGCTAGGAGAGCCCCAAGAGCAGTAGGTGTAGCAGATATATAGAGAATCAAAGGTTTTCCTTGGATCGGAGGCATGAGTATAGGAGGATTCATGAGGTACTCCTTGAGCTTTTTGAATGCCTCTTCGCACTGCTCATCCCATTTAAATGGAACGTTCTTATGTAGGAGATGGCTGAAAGGATGGCACTTGTCTGCCAGCTGTGAGATGAACCTGCGGATGGCCTGTAGCTTGCCCTGTAAGGATCTCAACTGTGTTAGAGTTTTGGGCGGAGGCATGTCCATGATTGCTTTGACCTTGGCCGGGTCTACCTCTATGCCGTTTGCTGACACGATGAAGCCTAGCAGCTTGCCCGATGTTACCCCAAACACACATTTCTTCGGGTTCAATTTTACTTGGAATTGGTCCAGCCATTGGAAGACTTTCTCTAATGTGTCCAGGTGTGAGTCCCTGGTGAGTGATTTTGCCAAGATGTTGTCAACATAATCTTCCATGGTCACATGCATCATGTCGTGAAATATAGTTGTCATGGCCCGCTGATATGTAGCACCTGCGTTTTTCAGCCCAAATGGCATGACATTCCAGCAAAAGGTACCCCATGGACAAGTGAAAGTGGTTTTGTGCTGATCCTCTGGTGCTATTTTGATCTGGTTGTACCCTGAGAATCCATCCATAAGTGATAGCATTGTATGTCCTGTCGTGAGGTCGACTATGATATCGATGTTAGGCAAGGGAAAGTCATCTTTTCGGCATGCTTTGTTTAAATCTCTAAAATCGTTGCATAGTCGAACCCTGCCATCTGGTTTAGACACCGGCACAATATTAGATATCCATTCAGGGTAATCTATGGCTCTGATGAACCCCACGTCTAACAATTTCTTGAGTTCTTCCTTGACCAGTAGGGCTATATGGGGATGCATCTTTCTCAGTTTTTGCTTTACGGGCTTCACCCCTGGATCGAATGGCAAGTGATGTAGAATCAGGTTTGGGTCCAAACCTGGCATGTCGGCATATGACCAAGCAAAGCTGCCTCTCTTCTTTTTAAAGAATGGTACAAACTTGGTTTTCTCAGGTGGCGTGAGAGATTTTGCAAAGTGGATAATCTGAGGCTGCTCTTCAGTTCCAATGTTTATTGGCTCTGTTGGCTCTACCACAATCTGTGACCTTTCTTGATACATATCACTTGGGAGGGTGTCAAGCAATCCATCGTCAGGTGCCACAGTTGGGTTTTCACCTTCAGATACGTCCTTTCTTTTTACTATTTTATGATCTGACACTGCCGCATGGCGGTTTTCACCGTCAGATCCCTTTTTGATCTTTACATTTTTGTGACTAGAAGGCTTGGCACCCTCCCTGAAGTAAGCTACAGTATTGAGTTCGATAGCGAAACCGGCTTTATGATCTCCTTTTGGTAAGTGATCTCGAAGTCCCATATAGTCAATGTAGGCATCATCGTTCTGGAACATATCTAATTGAGGGGTCCCTTGTAGGTCCCAGTCAATAAGCTCAGGGTGTAAGAGGGGAAGGGAGTCGGATGAAAGACCTGATTCATTGATAGTGTGGATGGAAATATTAGGAGCACAGGTGGGGGTAGTGTTCTGGGTGGTACTTTCTTCCAGGTTGTTTATCGCAATAGAATCTATACTTTCCTCGAAAGCCATAACCTCAGGGAGGGGCAAATCAGACTCCAGTGGTCTATCCCGTTGCGTTTGTCTCTCATGATATGGGCTAAGAGTTTGGATGGTGTCAATCTCTTTGTCATCGTAGGAGTGCTCTGTTAGCTTGTCCCACTCATACTGACTGGAATCATCCGAATCTGCGTCACTATCCTCTTGGGGTGTTTGAATTGTCTCCACTAGGCAGGCATTTTCTTTTGCTTTGCCCTTGCCTTTGTATCCCAAGCCAGTGGTGTTTCTAGCCGAAGAGGAGGAAGAAGGTTGTATAGGTTCGATGATCCCTTCTTTTCTGAGGCTGATAGGGCCTTGTCCTTCATATCCCATCCTATGCAAGATGGTTTCACCCCATCCATAGAGTTCTGTAGGGAGTCTAGGTGGCTCTTGGGGTGTGTTTTCTTCTTCGGCATAAAGCCATTGCAAGAGATCTCGCTCCTCTGATTCATCGGATAAGGTCCCCCATTTTACAAAGGGGTTTGCGGGAGTGATAGGAGGAGTAGAGGGCTTTGGAAAATGCCTGGGTTGATGCTTGGGCTGGCCAAAGGAGCGAGGAGACAAGGGCATTTTTGCAAGGTTGAGGCTGTGCTCAATCTGGTATTCCCCTACGCCATTTTCTTTTATGGTGATTTTCATTGGTTTGGGCCGGGAGGAGGAAGCTTCGGCAGTATGGTCTTGTGGCGGAGTAGGGGAGATATGGGCTCGATTGTTGGGTATGACACATTCCAGTTTTGCTTGGAAAGAGTTGCAATGTTGGTAGGGGTCAGGGTCACCGTGTATGGTGACCTGCTTGCCATCGTGTGGGAACTTTATGCATTGATGGTAGGTGGAGGGGACAACTTTCATGGCGTGGATCCATGGTCTCCCTAGTAGAATATTGTAAGCAAGCTCCCGATCAAGGACTTGGCACACCACTTCTTTAATTACCGGTCCCACTTGAATGGGTAGGACAACCGTGCCCTTTGTGGTTCGTTCCTCCTCGTCATAGGCTTTGATAGTAATTTTTTGTCTTGGATCTACTACCTGTTCAGAGAACCCCAATGCAAGGACTAGCTTCAAAGTACAAATATTCAAACTGGCACCCCCATCAATGAGAACCCTCTTGATGCGGTGCCTGTGTACGAATGCGACAATGTGTAGAGGAGTGTTGTGGGGTTGAGACATGGAAAGGTCATCTTGTTCTGTAAACGAGATGGAAGTGGAGGATGTCAAATTACCCACCATGGTTTGAAACTTTTCTTGGGCTAGGTTAGTGGGGACAGTAGTTTCCACTAAGGCTTTCTCAAGAATCTCCTTATGAGAAGGAGATAGACGCAAGAGCTCCAATATAGAAATGTGAGCCGGAGTCTTTTGCAATTGGTCGATGACATTATATGGGCCGGAGTTAGACGGAGATGGCGACGACCTTGGAGGAGTGGTGTTGATCGTGACTCTACCACTGCGGGTAATTATACTACAACCAGTTCCGTTAGGTCCTGGTTGTTGGTTGGGGGATATGACGTTGACTTGCGGAACATGCTCAGAAATGCAGTTAATGGTGTACTCAAAGGGAACGCTTGCATAGTTAGCATTACTCGACCCACTATTCTGGTTTGGCCTGTTGCGATTGTTGTCATTATTGTTATGGCCATTGGAGTTGTTGCCATTGTGACCATTGTTGTGGTTGTAACCATTGTTGTTGTGGCCGCTGTTGTGATTGTTGTTATACGGCCGGTTGTGTTTTAGAAGAGGATCGCGGTAGGCCACATGAGATTCATTGGAGGTATGCTGTTGTGTTCCTCCCTGATTCTGATCCAGTATATCCTGTATGACATTCTTGAGGTGAATGCAATTATTGGTTGTGTGCCCCCTTCCTCGATGATACTCACAATAGTTTGTGTCCTTCTAATAGGGAGGTTTGACTATAGGCTCATAGTCACTTGTTGGCGGTAGAGAAATTTCATTGTTAGCCAACAACTTCCTGAGAGCAGACTCTTGAGATTCTCCTAACGGCGTGAATTTTCTCCTTGGATTTGAATTGAACCAAGGTCTAGATTCCCGAGGGGGTGGCTTGTTGAGTGCACCGTTATTTGCTTCTTCCTTAAGAGTGAATATGGGTTGTTGTTTAGGGGCTGCCGCCTTGGCATCCACTACTCCATCGTTGACCACATTCTTGTTCTTGGTCCAAAACTTTGACTTGTCAGTTGTGTAATTGGAAGGAGGTGTGTCCTTGTAGAGCTTGAGAGTTCCTTTAGCGATCATAGCTTTCTCAATGAATAGCCCCATTTCAATGACTTTGGTGAATGAGGTAGGGCATTGTATCTGAATCTGATAGCTAAGATCGGGATTCAAATTGTGGACAAACATTTCCAATAGTTGTTTCTCAGGCATGTCGTAAGAACACTTACTAGCTAGCTGTCTCCATCGTTGTAAGAAGGTGGCGAAAGACTCACCACCTTTTTGTTTGGTGTTGCATAGGTCTAGCATAGATACTTCGTGTTCTATGTTGTAAGAGAAGTGCGTTATGAATTTATTGACAAGTTCATCAAAAGTTTTGATTCCTGGTGGAAGACGCGAGAACCACTCCATAGCTTGACCTCCTAGAGATCTTGGGAATAGTCTCATTAAGTAGGTCTCGTTGTGAGCTACTTCTAAACATGCTGCAGTGAATTCCCTGATATGATCTCTAGGGTCCCCCTTCCCTTTGTATTTGTCAAATTTCGGGATTCCGAACTGAAAGGGGAATGGTTTCATGACCAAACTTCTGTCAAAGGGGTATGGTGCTATATCTTCCAAGGAGTAGTTCTTGGAACTGGTGCCGATCTTAAGGTTGGAGATTTCTAGCTTTAGACTCTCAATTTGTTGTCTCACATCCGCCATAGGAGCATTTTGATCTATGTGTTGTTTTCCTCTCTCATTGGCCTGGGGGACCGTGTCATTTGTGCCTCTCTCATGTGCATTTGGGACTGTGTCATTTGTGTCCCTCTCACGTTCATTGTCTGCATTTTCCATGATGGAGCTAATGTCAAAGTCTGCGGGGAGTTTGATTCCGAGACTAGCAAGATGATGGAAATATTTGGTGGGGTCCTCAAGGAGCACTTTCTCCACTAGGCGTTGGAATTTGCTATCTTGCATGTGTGCCACTAATTCTTCACGAGAAATTTCTTCATCATCATCGCGTGGTGGGGCGATGTGATCGGAAGAGTCGGCCATTTCAGTTAGCTTGTTGTACTGGGATCGAGTAAGAACCATGCAAGGTGGGGTGGGATGAAATGGACTAGGATTAGAAATTTTGGCAAGGTGTCGACTAAGACTGTAATGAACGGGATATCTAGGACAAGACTTGGACAAAGGGTTCTCTCGCTCAATGACTTCAGGTAAGACGGTTGACACAAGACTTTAGCCACTAGCAAGGGTAGTCGATACCAGTCTCACTGTGTAGGGCTTAGTCGTTCAACAAGACTACTAGCAAAAGGTACTGTGACCTACTAGGCTTACGTGAATTCACTAATGAAACAAAGAAGGACCTATGTTGAATCGGTATGGGACAGAATGACGTTGGGGCAAGAGTGACTAGGACAGAAGGTGACTGGGACGACCGCCGAAAGAGAGAGAAATGGGTGAAATGGATGAAAATTGACTGCAAGGTTGATTCTGACCTCAGAAAATGAAACTAGGCTGAAATGGGTACTCTGAACAGCTGACAAAAATTTCTCAAAAATAGGGCAGGTGCTCACTGTCACACATGCGCAGAAACAGATGCGCAGCAAGAATGGGCAAATGCGCCGTAAGTCGCTGTATATGCGCCGCTCTAGTGAAGTATGTATGCACAGCAACAGTGTGTAAATGCGCAGCAGAAAAGTATATGCGCAGCAAGTCGGTGTATATGCGCAGCAAGTTGCTGTAAAAGCGCAGCAAAAATGTGTATATGCGCAGTAGAAAGGTATGTATGCGCAGCCAGTCGGTGCGAAAGCACAGCAAGTCGCTGTATATGCGCAGCGGAAAAGTGTACATGTGCAATTCTGATTTTTTTGCAAATTTTTGGGATTTTTCTCTGTTTTTGGTATTCTTTGGCTGGAAAAGGTCTTCCTGATCTGATATTATGAATTAATTTAGCAAGAAAACACAGCAAGCACAAAGAGTATTTTGTAGTTTTCCATTGTTTTTGTAGTTTTTCGACTCTATTTTGGACAAAAGCAAGCACAAAATCCTAGGCGAGAAATGGATTATAAGGGATTTAGGCCACTAAAACAAGAGGTATTTAATTCGGGCAACCGTTCAAGTGGTTACACGTGCGGCGGCGCTACTCTCCGTTATGGAGTCTCCCAGCCTCAAAGGGTTACGCCTGAGAGGGTTTTGGGGGAAGTTGGCTGTCGGTGTAACATAACAGCACTCGTTGCAGGAGGTTTTCACCTCAAGCACAATTTATTTTAAGTGGCTCGGTAGGGCTTGGCGTTAGCCTGTTACCACTCAGGGTCGTTCCCGCTTAGACAAGCGTGCATCCAAGGGCAGGCCCCTCCTAAAGTTTAAACAAATAGAATGACAAGTCTGGCACTCTGATCACCCAGAAGAGGGGAGAGCATAAGCCTATTGTCATTCGCAAGCACAGAATACACTGATTGATCCACCCTAGTTAAAAGATAAAAACTAAATGGGCTAAGCTACTCAAACAGAACTTTGAAGTGATTTCAACAATATTGCAGTGGTTCAATTTTAAATCCCAGAAAGTAGTTGTGAGTTCAATTTTAAGTCCACGTTGCACGAGATTGTTAACTTTGAAATTCAGGTCTCACGATATAGCAATGGTTCATTTTAACTTCAGAAAGCAGTTGTGAGTTCAATTTTAAGTCCACGTTGCACGAGATTGTTAACTTTGAAATTCAGGTCTCACGATATAGCAATGGTTCATTTTAACTGCAAGATCAGTGATGAGTTCAATTTTAAATCTTAGATAGCAATAACTTGGAAGTTTGTTTGCAATGCAAGCATGAAATAAACCAGTTACTTCCTCCCTAATTAAGACTAGATGAAGATTTGTAATGAACAATCATTTTACTCTTTCTCTGAAAATGAAATGTGAGCTAGTTAGATGCAACTACATGTAACTAAACTTGAGCCTATCCTGCAAAACCGCTCCAGCAAACACCTGCAAAAGGGTTAGCGTTAGCAAAATCCTCTAGAAAAGTACTAAAACTTGAGCTAGTTACAAATGCATAGCTTCAGTGATCAGATGTGCAGAAGTGATCAATAGAAGCGTAGCATTAACGAATGCGCCGTAGTTTTGAACGTATGCGCCGTTAAAATGAATAAATGCGCAGTTTTAACGTATGCGCAGCAACAATCATCAGAAGCGCCGTAACAGTCAACAAATGCACTGTTATAACAGATGCGCAGCAACAGTCTATGAAAGCGTAGTAACAGTCAACAAATGCGCAGTTTTAACAAAAGCGCCGTAACAGTCTGTAAAAGCGCAGCAAGAATACACAGATGCGCAGGATTTTCAAATGCGCCGTAATAGTCTTCAAAAGCGCCGTAAAAATGAACAGATGCGCCGAAAGAACCTGTGCGTGACTCTGCGGGACCTGTACGGAACCTGCCTTCAAAAAAGCTCAAAAATGGTGGAATAAAGGGGCAACGGCCCCACGGTGGGTGCCAAAAATGTGAGGGTAAAATAGTGATCAATCAAATGAATAAAAGATGACCCAAACATCAACAAAATAGAGAAACAAAGAAGATTCAAGTAAACAAAGCAATGAACAAACACAACAAACCTCTTCCGTTTTGAAACTTCTGTTGTTCGCCTATCACGAATCGTCCTTTCGCAGATGAGATGAGCCCTCAGAGAGTGCAATCTTTTAAAGCTGTTTGAGGAAGTCGATGGTGAACGGCTATGGTGTGATGTGCAATGAAGGTGAGCTCCAATGCAACAATGGTGATCTCAAGCTTGTAGATGACAAGTGGGTGCCAAAGGCGCGCTGGTGATATTTCTGCAGAGTAACGATGTCAAAAGCCCGGATGATTAGAATGGAGGGATGAAGCTTCATTTATAGACTCAGAGGAATAGGAATCAATGGTTGAGAGGAGATATGAAGATCAATGGCTGAGGATGGTTGAGGAATGTGCAACTAGTGGAAACGTGCCAAGTGTCCCAGCTCCATCATGAAAGGTGGGATGTGACAAAACTGATTGGAGAGTTAACTCCATTGACTGGTCTGTTAACAGAATTGATTGATCAATTAGAAGAGTGGATTGTGGAACTGACTGGATTGATTGAGGATTTGACTCAACTGACAGGTTAGTTAACAGATTTGATTGATTGGTTAACTAACCTCTGATTGGAGAAGAAATAGGCCATGTGGGTGAGGGAAAATAAGGTAATTAAATATTAAATATATTTAATTACATGTGCAACCTGATGAGGTGGACAAGGTGAGGTGTAAAGGTGATGTGTAAAAGGTGATGTGGAATTTTGAATTTAGAACTTTAGGATAGAGGAATTAGGCTTAATTAAATAATTTATGATTATTTAATTGTGAAGGACTTTAGAAGAATTTTAATTAAATAAAATAGAATTTATTTAATTGTGAGATAGTGAATTGATTAAATAAATTTGGAATATTTATTTAATTAATAGAAGAATGGAATAAATATTTAGAATATTTATTTAGGATGATTTGTGTCATTTTTAGGCGTATACAATAGGTAAAATGGCTTCAGAGCCATAGACCAAGGCATAGTGTGTGGCACCAGTCGGTGTTCTAATACTAGTACGATATGCCCATAGGGCGGGATTGAGTTGCAGGTGCCAATCATAACCAACTTCATTGACCATTTTCTTGAGGATTTTGAGAATGGTTTTTTTGGAAGCCTCAGCTTGGCCGTTACTCTGCAGATAGTAGGGAGTTGAAAAGAGATGCTGGATATTGTATTGTGTGCATAAGGCATGGACATCTTGATTCTTGAAATGTCTCCCATTATCAGTGACAATGGCTTGGGGGATACCATACCGGCAAATGAGGTAGTTTAGGATAAACTTGGCTATTTACTTACCGGTGATATAGGTCATGGGAATGGCTTCGACCCACTTCATGAAGTACTCAGTGGCGGTAATGATGAATTTGTGGCCATTAGCTAAGGATGGGTGGATTTGTCCTACGAGGTCGAGACCCCATTGAGAAAATGGCCATGGAGTAGTCACAGGTTGTAGTTCATGAGCTGGTGCGTGAATCAAATCTCCATGCTAGGGTAAGTGCAAGAAGATGGGGGGCCAAAAAGGGGTCTTAAGTGGCCACTTTTTTTCTGAAATCAGGAAATACTGGCCTTGGATGAGAAATTGAGCATAGTTACACTCAAAATTTAGAGATGCAACCAAAACAATGTTTGTAGTGCTCCGAGTCTGCTTTCTAAACTACTATTTTGTTTTGAAAATGGCATAGATAAAGGGGTTCAAAAGAGGGAGCCACAGAAATTGGTGTTGTTTCTGTCAAAAAAACATAACATAGCATGTTTTGTGGCTCCCTCAAAAGGTCAACTTTTTTTTGGTATTTTTAAAATCGCTTCAGTGAGAAATTAGCTAATAGCATATAGTTTATGCCCGATTTTTCTGATAATTTTTTGATGAATATTTAATTTTTTACTAATTTTTAAAGTGGACACATCCTAAAAAACAGAATTTTGGCCGTGCTACCCCTATAAATTTTGAAAACTAATTGAAAATCATTTTTTTATTTTTTTAATATTTGTAGAATGGAGTCTAGTTTCTAAATATGTAATTTTTTTTAAATTTGAATGAATAGTTATTTTACAATGAAAAAAAGGCCAAACAGTGGTTTTTGCATAAAAACGGACACACAAACAAAAGAAATTAAAGATGAAAGGCTTAACATTGTTAAAATGTGAAAAAAATCACATCATCAAATAGCTAAGAGAAAGCCTAACATTACCCATGTGTTCAATTTGTTCAACCTTGAAACACGTGCAAATCTGAGCGTTAGCACGAACGAAATTATGTGAAATTTTGAAGAATACAGAAAAACACGTCTGTGACTGTTCATAAGGCACTCCAAGCCTTTGGGTTGAAAATCCAAAGCAAATCCCAAGCCCAAGGCTTGGGATTCCCAAAGCAAGAAATAACGCGAGCACGTTATAACGTGCTCACGTTATAACGCGCTCGCGTTTTGTTTTGCCTTGCATTTTTCTTTCCCGCAAGTCTGTCTTTTGCCATGTTTGACATAACGCGAGCACGTTATAACGCGCTCGCATTATGTCCCACTCAATTTTTTTTTACATTCAAGGCTATTAATCATGAGGGTTAAGGCATAAGGGATAGAGTTGGAAGGTTTACGGATAAGGTATTAGCGTTTAAGATATAGTATCGAGCCCGTTGAGGGTCTAGGAATAGGGATAGCGTTTAAGGTTTAGGGATGAGGGTTGACAAATTACGGTTGAGGGTCGAGGGATCAAAGTTAAGGGTTGAGGGATTAGGGTTTGACATTAAGGGTTGAGGGTTGAGGTTCAAGGGTCAAGGGTTTAGGGTCGAGGGATTAGGGTTAAAGTAGAGTGTGGAGGGTGTAAGGATTAGGGATAGGGTTGGAGGGTTTAGGGATAAGGGATTAGGGTTTAAGGTATAGTATCAAGTCTGTTGAGAGTTTAGGAATAGGGATAGCATTTAGGGATTAGGGATGAGGGATTATAGTTGAGGGATGATGGATTAGGGTTGAGGGTTGAGGGATTAGGGTTTACGGATAAGGTTTAGGGTTGAGGGTTGAGGGATTAGGGTTTAAGGTATAGTGTTGAGGGTTGAGGGTTGAGGGTTGAGGATTAGGGTTTAGGGTTGACGGATTAGCATTTAATGTCGAGGTTAGGGTTAGAGTGTCGAGGGTAGAGGGATTAGGGATAGGTTATAGGGTTGAAGGTTTAAGGATTAAGGGTTGAGGCTTTAGGGATGAGGGTTTAAGGCTTAAGATATAGTGTCAAGTGTTGAGGGTGTAGGGATAGGGTTTAAGTTTTAAGGGTTAAGGGTTGAGGGATATGGATTAGGGTTTAAGGTATAGTGTTGAGGGTCGAGGGATCAAAGTTAAGGGTTGAGGGATTAGGGTTTGATGTTGAGGGTTGAGGGTTGAGGTTCGAGGGTCAAGGGTTTAGGGATAGGGTTGAGGGTCGAGGAATTAGGGTTAAAGTAGAGTGTGGAGGGTATAAGGATTAGGGATAGGGTTGGAGGGTTTAGGGATAAGGGATTAGGGTTTAAGGTATAGTATCGATTCTGTTGAGGGTGTAGGAATAGGGATAGCATTTAGGGTTTAGGGATGAAGGATTAGAGTTGGGGGATGACAGATTAGGGTTGAGGGTTGAGGGATTAGGGTTTAGGGATAAGGTTTAGGGATGAGGGCTGAGGGATTAGGGTTTAAGGTATAGTGTTGAGGGTTTAGGGATAGGGTTTAGGGTTGAGGGATTAGGATTTGACGTTGAGGGTTGAGGGTTTAGGGTTTAGGGTTAGGGTTGAGAGATGAGGGATCAAAGTTAAGGGTTGAGGGAATAGGGTTTGACGTCGAGGGTTGAGGGTTGAGGTTCGAGGGTCAAGGGTTTAGGGATGGGGTTGAGGTTGAAGGGATTAGGGTTAAAGTAGAGTGTGGAGGGTGTAAGGATTAGGGATAGGGTTGGAGGGTTTAGGGATAAGGGATTAGAGTTTAAGGTATAGTATCGAGTCTGTTGAGGGTTTAGGAATAGGGATAGCATTTAGGGTTTAGGGATGAGGGATTAGAGTTGAGGGATGAGGGATTAGAGTTGAGGGTTGAGGGATTAGGGTTTAGGGATAAGGTTTAGGGTTGAGGGTTAAGGGATTAGGGTTTAAGGTATAGTGTTGAGGGTTGATGGTTTAGGAATAGGGTTTAGGTTTGAGGGATTAGGGTTTAGGGTTGATGAATTAGGGTTTAATGTTGAGAGTTGAGGGTTGAGGGTTGAGGGTTGAGGTTGACGGATAGGGTTAATGGTCAAGGGATTAGGGTTAAATAAGAGTGTCGATGGTAGAGGGATTAGGGTTTAAGGTATAGTATCGAGCCTGTTGAGGGTCTAGGAATAGGGATAGCATTTAGGGTTTAGGAATGAGGGATTAGAGTTGAGGGATGACGGATGACAGATTAGGGTTGAGGGTTGAGGGATTAGGGTTTAGGGACAAGGTTTAGGGTTAGGGTTTAGGGATAGGGTTTAGGGTTGAGGGATTAGAGTGAAGGGTTGAGGGATTAGAATTTGGCGTTGAGGGTTTAGGGTTTAGGATCGGGGTTGAAGGTTGAGGGATCAGAGTTAAGGGTTGAGGGATTAGGGTTTGATGTTGAGGGTTGAGGGTTGAGGTTCGAGGGTCAAGGGTTTAGGGATAGGGTTGAGGGTCGAGGAATTAGGGTTACAGTAGAGTGTGGAGGGAATAAGGATTAGGGATAGGGTTGGAGGGTTTAGGGATAAGGGATTAGAGTTTAAGGTATAGTATCGAGTCTGTTGAGGGTTTAGGAATAGGGATAGCATTTAGGGTTTAGGGATGAGGGATTAGAGTTGAGGGATGAGGGATTAGGGTTTAGGGATAAGGTTGAGGGTTGAGGGATTAGGGTTTAAGGTATAGTGTTGAGGGTTGATGGTTTAGGGATAGGGTTTAGGTTTGAGGGATTAGGGTTTAGGGTTGATGAATTAGGGTTTAATGTTGAGAGTTGAGGGTTGAGGGTTGAGGGTTGAGGTTGAGGGATAGGGTTAATGGTCAAGGGATTAGGGTTAAATAAGAGTGTCGATGGTAGAGGGATTAGGGTTTAAAGTATAGTATCGAGCCTGTTGAGGTTCTAGGAATAGGGATAGCATTTAGGGTTTAGGAATGAGGGATTAGAGTTGAGGGATGACAGATGACAGATTAGGGTTGAGGGTTGAGGGATTAGGGTTTAGGGACAAGGTTTAGGGTTAGGGTTGAGGGATTAGGGTTTAAGGTATAGTGTTGAGGGTTTAGGGATAGGGTTTAGGGTTGAGGGATTAGAGTGAAGGGTTGAGGGATTAGAATTTGGCGTTGAGGGTTTAGGGTTTAGGATCAGGGTTGAAGGTCGAGGGATCAGAGTTAAGGGTTAAGGGATTAGGGTTTGATGTTGAGGGTTGAGGGTTGAGGTTCGAGGGTCAAGGGTTTAGGGATAGGGTTGAGGGTCGAGGAATTAGGGTTAAAGTAGAGTGTGGAGGGTATAAGGATTAGGGATAGGGTTGGAGGGTTTAGGGATAAGGGATTAGAGTTTAAGGTATAGTATCGAGTCTGTTGAGGGTTTAGGAATAGGGATAGCATTTAGGGTTTAGGGATGAGGGATTAGAGTTGAGGGATGAGGGATTAGGGTTGAGGGTTGAGGGATTAGGGTTTAGGGATAAGGTTTAGGGTTGAGGGTTGAGGGATTAGGGTTTAAGGTATAGTGTTGAGGGTTGATGGTTTAGGGATAGGGTTTAGGTTTGAGGGATTAGGGTTTAGGGTTGATGAATTAGGGTTTAATGTTGAGAGTTGAGGGTTGAGGGTTGAGGGTTAAGGGTTGAGGTTGAGGGATAGGGTTAATGGTCAAGGGATTAGGGTTAAATAAGAGTGTCGATGGTAGAGGGATTAGGGTTTAAAGTATAGTATCGAGCCTGTTGAGGTTCTAGGAATAGGGATAGCGTTTAGGGTTTAGGAATGAGGGATTAGAGTTGAGGGATGACGGATGACAGATTAGGGTTGAGGGTTGAGGGATTAGGGTTTAGGGACAAGGTTTAGGGTTAGGGTTGAGGGATTAGGGTTTAAGGTATAGTGTTGAGGGTTTAGGGATAGGGTTTAGGGTTGAGGGATTAGAGTGAAGGGTTGAGGGATTAGAATTTGGCGTTGAGGGTTTAGGGTTTAGGATCAGGGTTGAAGGTCGAGGGATCAGAGTTAAGGGTTGAGGGATTAGGGTTTGATATTGAGGGTTGAGGGTTGAGGTTCGAGGGTCAAGGGTTTAGGGATAGGGTTGAGGGTCGAGGAATTAGGGTTAAAGTAGAGTGTGGAGGGTATAAGGATTAGGGATAGGGTTGGAGGGTTTAGGGATAAGGGATTAGAGTTTAAGGTATAGTATCCAGTCTGTTGAGGGTTTAGGAATAGGGATAGCATTTAGGGTTTAGGGATGAGGGATTAGAGTTGAGGGATGAGGGATTAGGGTTGAGGGTTGAGGGATTAGGGTTTAGGGATAAGGTTTAGGGTTGAGGGTTGAGGGATTAGGGTTTAAGGTATAGTGTTGAGGGTTGATGGTTTAGGGATAGGGTTTAGGTTTGAGGGATTAGGGTTTAGGGTTGATGAATTAGGGTTTAATGTTGAGAGTTGAGGGTTGAGGGTTGAGGGTTAAGGGTTGAGGTTGAGGGATAGGGTTAATGGTCAAGGGATTAGGGTTAAATAAGAGTGTCGATGGTAGAGGGATTAGGGTTTAAAGTATAGTATCGAGCCTGTTGAGGTTCTAGGAATAGGGATAGCGTTTAGGGTTTAGGAATGAGGGATTAGAGTTGAGGGATGATGGATGATAGATTAGGGTTGAGGGTTGAGGGATTAGGGTTTAGGGACAAGGTTTAGGGTTAGGGTTGAGGGATTAGGGTTTAAGGTATAGGGTTGAGGGTTGATGGTTTAGGGATAGGGTTTAGGTTTGAGGGATTAGGGTTTAGGGTTGATGAATTAGGGTTTAATGTTGAGAGTTGAGGGTTGAGGGTTGAGGTTGAGGGATAGGGTTAATGGTCAAGGGATTAGGGTTAAATAAGAGTGTTGATGGTAGAGGGATTAGGGTTTAAGGTATAGAATCGAGCCTATTGAGGGTCTAGGAATAGGGATAGCATTTAGGGTTTAGGAATGAGGGATTAGAGTTGAGGGATGATGGATGACAGATTAGGGTTGAGGGATTAGGGTTTGATGTTGAGGGTTGAGGGTTTAGGGTTAGGGTTGAGAGATGAGGGATCAGAGTTAAGGGTTGAGGGATTAGGGTTTGACGTCGAGGGCTGAGGTTCGAGGGTTAAGGGTTTAGGGATAGGGTTGAGGTTGAAGGGATTAGGGTTTAAGGTATAGTGTTGAGGGTTGATGGATCAGATTTAAGGGTTGAGGGTTGTAAGGATTAGGGATAGGGTTGGAGGGTTGACGGATTAGGATTTGACGTTGAGGGATTAGGATTTGACGTTGAGGGATTAGGATTTGATGCTGAGGGTTGAGGGATTAGGATTTGACATTGAGGGTTGAGGGTTTAGGGATAGGGTTGAGGGATTAGAATTTGGCGTTGAGGGTTTAGGGTTTAGGATCAGGGTTGAAGGTCAAGGGATCAGAGTTAAGGGTTGAGGGATTAGGGTTTGATGTTGAGGGTTGAGGGTTGAGGTTCGAGGGTCAAGGGTTTAGGGATAGGGTTGAGGGTCGAGGAATTAGGGTTAAAGTAGAGTGTGGAGGGTATAAGGATTAGGGATAGGGTTGGAGGGTTTAGGGATAAGGGATTAGAGTTTAAGGTATAGTATCGAGTCTGTTGAGGGTTTAGGAATAGGGATAGCATTTAGGGTTTAGGGATGAGGGATTAGAGTTGAGGGATGAGGGATTAGGGTTGAGGGTTGAGGGATTAGGATTTAGGGATAAGGTTTAGGGTTGAGGGTTGAGGGATTAGGGTTTAAGGTATAGTGTTGAGGGTTGATGGTTTAGGGATAGGGTTTAGGTTTGAGGGATTAGGGTTTAGGGTTGATGAATTAGGGTTTAATGTTGAGAGTTGAGGGTTGAGGGTTGAGGTTGAGGGATAGGGTTAATGGTCAAGGGATTAGGGTTAAATAAGAGTGTCGATGGTAGAGGGATTAGGGTTTAAGGTATAGTATCAAGCCTGTTGAGGGTCTAGGAATAGGGATAGCATTTAGGGTTTAGGAATGAGGGATTAGAGTTGAGGGATGATGGATGACAGATTAGGGTTGAGGGATTAGGGTTTGATGTTGAGGGTTGATGGATCAGATTTAAGGGTTGAGGGTTGTAAGGATTAGGGATAGGGTTGGAGGGTTGACGGATTAGGATTTGACGTTGAGGGATTAGGATTTGACGCTGAGGGTTGAGGGATTAGGATTTGACATTGAGGGTTGAGGGTCAAGGGATCAGAGTTGAGGGTTTAGGGATCTATAGCAGGACAAAACGTGAGCGCGTTATAACGCGCTCGTGTTTTTTCTTTCTACTGAAACGGTAAAAAAGTGGTTACCCACATGATCTTGGCCCACATGCCCTGTTTTCTTACTGATTCTGCGCGTGCTCTGACAAAAAAGAAGTGCTTTCATGCTATTGGGAAGTTCACATGCACATTTGACACATTGTACCACCTTTGCATGATCTTTCCACCACCTTTTCTGCTTTGCCAACTTGAGAAGGAGGAAATAACATAGTTTTCAAACCAAGTTTGATATATATCTATTCAAGTTTCAATTTTTGTAGTATTGCAATGTTAATTGTGATTCAATTTTAAGAATTTAACATTGAAAAGGAAGCAAGTGGTGAAAAACTCAAATTGTTGAGGAGTTTGATGCAAGAAGATAAAAACACTACATAATTGGGTACTCTCTCCATTCAAATCTTCATTTTTTAGGTATGTCAAGTCTTTACATGCATGTTCTTTACATTTTCCTTATTTCGGATTGAATTACTTTATCATGCTTTATCATACATGTTTAAAATAGACACATTCCCAATCGAGAAAGCAACCTACAATCTCACATGATGCCATGTATATTTTCTACACTTGGGCTCTTTAATAATTATGTGTAATAAACAAACCTTAGTTCATACCATGATGTCAAACTATACAAGAATAAATCCTTACAACATAAAAAAATACAATCCCACTATTATCATGTATTCATTTCTTAGGAACTAATATTGGTCTCTTTATCATGCTACAGACAAATTCTCCATCATGCTGAGGAAACGATCAAGAATTAAACCAACACAGGAAGAGATAGAAGCTAAGAATGCAAAGAAAGCAATGGCTATGAGGGAACTTCGTGAGAAGAGGAAATTGGACATGATAAATGAAGACATACCAATTGAAGAGGAACCACAACCATCACAAAGAGATATGGTATTGGCGGCACAAAGAGAACGAATGCAAAAACTTCGTGGTACGAGAGATTTGAATACCATAGTTGGAGACACATCCTTTACCGCAAGACAACATGTAGGGACACCATCTACCACATCTCAAGTTGAGAGTACATCATCACTCATATGTGATGAAGGAGGTACGCCATCGTTCCCACCTCAACCTCAAGGTATGTCATCTATTCCATCTTCGATCGAAGGTATGCCATCTAACCCATCTCATTTAAATATTGATGAAATTCCTAATGTTGAGATGAATTTACCTAACTTGACACCACCTAGAATTTTGCATAGAAAGCCAAAGTATTTGATTGATATTGATGAGAATATTTTGTAGCCAATGGAAGGTAAGATTCCAAAACGCACTTGTAGAAGATATGCTAATAAGATTTGGAGATTGTTCTTTGAAAAGTTAAATGAGACTGCAAGATGTCAACTATTCGTTGAAATGATGCGAAGTATAAAGTATAGGTCTATCATGAAGATTCTTGGGTCGAGAACATCAGAGGCTTCAAGTGAAAAATCTATTGTCAAGAATCTAATGAGTGCGTATGAGAGTGTGGGTAACACCTCACGCACAAAAGATAGTAATGCAACACGGCGTGTGATTACATCGACTATAGTAAGTAGTCAAACGAGGAAAGCTCGTCTCATTAGAAAGACAAGTCAAGAATTAAGAATTAATAGGAAAACTTTATCAAGAGCCGTTGGAAGACGCCAAAGAATTGAGGACACTAATGCCAATGAATTATGGGCGTTCTCGGGGAGACTACCACGAAAAGATAAACCAATTGTTGAAGCATTGAGATCACTAATTGAAGACTTTTGGAAGAATTACACAAGGGTATCTCCAAATCAAAGGGATGTGGTAAGAAGGAGAATTGGTAGTCAGAACCGTGCGCCACATCCAAAGCATTTTTTGGATGAGACTCAAACACAGTTTTATGGTAAATTTCTAGAGAAGTATCCTCAAATTAAAATTTGTCAAAGATATTTTGAAATGCTAAAACCTTTCTATGTTAAGATAAATCACACATGCACTACTTGTTGTTGTAGATTACATATTGAATTTTCTAACCATTTTGATGCTTATAGGTCTATATGTTTAGATATGCATACTAACAATGATTTGCAGGGTTGTGCCATATGTGCCCCACCAACATCTTCAAGAGACTTCATATCAAGAATTTTATGTGAAAGAGAGGAAGGTCAAATATTCTACAAGAAATTATGCTTGGATGGCACATGTCATCGTTGCGGTGGCTTGCAACATTTGCCAATATGTGAACATATGGAAATAACACATGCAGTTGGAAATGAACTAGTAGAGTTTGGCAAATATAAAACAGTGGCATACAATACAAAAGATGGTAAAGAAGCAAAGAGGTGTGAATTAGTTATTGAAAAGATTCCAGTGTATCAGTTTATGCCTATATTTCGTGACAGCATAGTGTATGAGTATGCAAGACATGCCCATAGAGCTCGATGGTTGGACTTGCAATTCAAGTTATGCAAGGACACATTTCCGGTTGGTAGCATTGTTTCAGTCGTCGACTTTGCAGAGAACTACAATCTACAGCCACAGCGTGAGGTGTAATCACAATATTACAACTCCACACAGGTTTCTATATTTGTGCACATCGCATTCATTCATGCGAATGATAGTACAGAGGATGACAGAAAGATCATAAGGGAGTATCATTTCTATATTAGTGATGATCGCACGCATTCTATGGAGTTCGTGCAAGGTTGCTTTCAGGTGTTCTACAATGATTTGGCTAGAAGGGGCATATCGTTCAGTCAGCATATCATATGGTCGGATAATTGTGCATCACAATTCAAGAACTCGCAGAATTTCTATTGGCTGAGTAGGAGGCATAATTTTACAGGTATTCAACATATGTGGAAATTTTGTGAGGCCGGGCATGGAAAGGGGGAGCATGATGGTGCAGGAGCATGTATCAAAAGAGCATGTATCAAAAGAGCCATGACAGTGAAGTGCCTTAAGGAGTTGGATGATGTTTTTGCCTAGAGTGGAGATGATGTTTTTAGCGCCTTAAGGATGATGATGGAGCGCCTTGGAGTCAGGTTAGTCTGGAGCACATTAAGAAGGTAAAGCACTTCAAATGTAAACACAAGTGTTTTGAGTGCCCTAATGAGAAGTTGTCTTGGCACCATAAGTTGTTCAAACGAAGATATGCGCCTTGGATAGTTGCAAAGACCTAATTTAGCGCCCAAGGTTGGAAGACTCTTTGTGAGCGCCCAGTGTTTGAAAGCTCTTTATGTTTGGTGCATTAAAATAAATTTGGCACCTAAGTAGTATTGAAACACTCAACTGAGCACCTAAAGCCCATGAGAGAAGTGATATGCGCCTTGATAGGAATATCATGGAAGATGAGTTTACTGAATGGCGCCTTGAATGACTTGGTTGATTAAGTGTTTTAGCGCCTAGATATGGGATGAATCATTGAGCGCCTTTGGTTGAGATGATGTCAGCACCTTTGAGATTATAACACCTTGGAGTCAAGTTCGAAGGAGCACCTTGAGAAGGTAAAACACTTCAAATGTTTTCAAGGAATTGGAGAAGTCACTTAGTGCCTAGAAGGAATTCCAGAGCAAGAGGGTTGGAGTGCCTTGAGCTTCAAGTCAGATATGCGCCTAGACCTCTACCCTTTAGCAAGTTGAAGCCCTCTGAGCCTTGACAAAGTGAGAATGCCTTCTAGTGAATATGCGCCTTAGGCAAGGTTGAATACAAAGTTGAGGAGTATATCATAATGAGTAAGTGCACTGTAGGGTTAGATGATAAAGACTAGTGCCTTGAGTGTCTTGGTCAAAATTTTGACGTGAGAAGTCTTGCAAGATCAAACCCTGGAGTGCACCTTAGAGAGAACCTATTGATCCTTTGCTTTGACAAGATTTGGGCGCCAGAATGATCCTTAATAAATGGAATGTATCTACACCAATTTTGCACCTTTAGGGAAGTGATGGTGGCCAAAATGATCCTTAATCTCATGTTTGTGCGCCTAGGTCTAGAAGCAAGATTTGAGCGCCTTAGGATAGGGTTTTTTGCACCTTGTCTTGGAGAGTGAATTTGCGCCTTGGATGATGTTGAAGCGCCTTGGGATGAAATGCGCCCAAACTTACAGAGGGCCTTCAGTGAGGGAGTTGAAGAGAGTGATTAGAGGAAGGATAGCCTTAAGATCAAACTAAGTACTTAGAAACCTAAGATTAGCGCCTTATTTGAAGTTATACACCTATTCTGGCGCCAGAGAGTGAGTTTGAGTGTGAAGAAGTGAATGTCTGCGCCTTGAAGGGGATACAAAGGGAAGATGATGCACCTTGATGGGTTGATGATGGAAATTTGCGTTTTGGAGCTAAATTTGCGCCTTGAATCTAAATGATATTTGAGTGCTTAGAGGTAAATAGGGGCGCCTTTGAGAATTCTTTGTGCTTTAAGGAATGGATTGTGGCGCTTTGGACTAAGGTAAGTCCTGAGCACTTCCAATGTTTTTAAGGAGCGCCTTGAAGGAGATAGTGCATAGAGGTACAATGAATCTTCCGGAGAACATGGATAGACAACTAAGTCTCCAACTTGAGTCTTCTAAGTGAATTGGATGATGAAGAGAGTCTAGTCATTTTGGGCGCTAGTATCAGGATGAATCATCCAAAATGGGTGCCTAGAACTAGAAGGCGCCAATGCATGAGTTCAAGGATCCTCCATTGGAGCGCCTAGCCCAGATGGCTATAGATTGAAAGTTTTAAAGCTAAGTGATGTCTCTTAGGTGAATTCCTAGCCCAGGTGCAAATAGAATAGAACTCTCTCACATAGTTGAAATTGACTTGATAGAAGGAGATAAGTCTTAAGGACTAGTTTGGCACCTCACTTGCCTATCTCACCTTTGAAATGCACTTTGGTTGATGATCATCATTGATGGTGCCTAGTGAAATGTAAAACTATTTGCATCTCCAGAGGATCAAAATTGGATTAGGAGATCATCCTTGCAGTTGAGATTGACAGAGAAGTGTTAAAGGAATCACTTCAAATGGGTGCCTAAGCTAGTTGAGGCGCATATCAATTCCACTGTAACTCCAGACTGACGCTTAGGATCCAGTCATCTCCTAAGGCGCAGTTCCATTCACCCATGACCTCGCTTGGAGTCTAAAACTTGGAAACTCCTTTGGAAAGCTCCTGTTGCACCTAGAAGATGAGTTTGGGATATCAACTTGCAAAAGGCTTAGGAACTCTTCAAAGATGTTAGGCACAATCCCATGGCACTGGAGCTCAATTTTGGCGCCTTCAAGGAATAGCACATGAAGGAACTTGGGAGGTCAGGTGCTTGTAAAAGGGAACACCTTGGAACATCTTCCAGGGGTTGAAGTAGTAAGAAAACATCAAGTGAGTCTAGGCGCACTCCCTTGTGTGAACAGTTTAGCTCTGGTGCCTAGCCACAGAATGAGCCAGAAGAAGTAGTTTGGACATTAGAAGATAGGCGCTCATTCTACAAGGAAGCATTCCACCTTCCTAATCAACAAAGACTTGCAAGAATTGACAAAGGAAGCTAAGGCGCACCTTCTACTTGTTTCCACCTCTAGAATGCACCTAACCTTGAAAGGGGGTTCAAAGATGTTTGTTAGACCTTTTCACTCAAGGCGCTCACCTTAGGCGCACTTTCTAAGTCCTTGTCACCTCAAGGAAACACCTAGTTTGGAAGGCGCTTGCCCTGTTCTCCACTCCTTTCAATTGGCGCCTAGAACACATAATGCATGAAAGGAGCGCCTAGACTCCAGAGGGCTCATTTGGGCGCCTAGCATTTAAAACACTTTCATAATGATGATGTTTTGGCGCCTACTCTTGGAAACAATCCAGAGCATCCATAACTCTAATTGGTGCCTAATGTTGACAAGGTGCAACTTCAGGAGGAGGTCACCTAAACTTGGCGCCCAAGTCAGAAAAACCTGTAAATCCTTCAAATATGCGCCTACCTTGTGAGGTGATGAGTTGAACATTCCAAATCTTCAAATGTTGCTCAAGTAAGGAAGACATTGTAACATCAAGGCTTCAAGGCCTGTCCTTGTATTTCCATTGAATGAGTTGTACTTCATGCTATTGAAAGCATTTTCCATGTAATAAGACATTGCAAGTTGATTGAATCAAGTAACAAGACAAGTACCCAACTCTAATGTTGTTTCATTCAAATAGTTATCTTGATGTATATCTTTATGTTATTGAAGTAGTTGATGAATTGTTAGCAAGTAAAAGTGTTTAAGTAAGGAAAATTTTTCGTAGAACTAGTTGGGTATCTTACACTTACACCATGCCTATCCATCAAACATCACAATGCAATCAAAATCCTAACAACATGCCCATGATCCAAGATCAAGTGCAATCATGCAAAGATATTATCAATCACAAGCCTATTAAGAATGAACTAGATTCTTCTAGTACCATACTTTTCCATCAAACACCATCATGTAATCCATGGCCTATCAAGCCTATCAAAGAAAATGCAAACATCCTATGTAATACAATCAGACTTTAAATATTTGAAGTAGCCATCTACAAATATCCATTCAAAAGTGGATTTATAATGCAAGTATGGACGCCATCAATAAAAAAGATTTGTATTAACCAAATATCCATATACGCATACATCAATATCTATCGATATAAGTATAACATATATACAAAATAGCCATATAGGCTTACAAGAATGCCATATAGGCATACAATGTCAACTATGTACAATACAAAATATATGTCCACAAATGCCATATAGGCATACAACAGAGGAACACAATAAAAAGTCATTCCCCTCTAGCTGGTGAAGAGAATAAATCACGAGCAGCCTTTGATCTTCTAGGGGATGGAGACATGCATGTGGGTGGTCTACTACGAACCCGAGGGCTACTCCTCCTATTTAGTTCTTCCTGCACCTTTACCTGTTACAAAAAAAAGTATAGATATTAATATATAGAAATTACATGTTATAAAAAAATGAAACATTTAACAAAATAATCACTTACCGCTAACATATAATCTGTCTGCTTGCTTGCCTTAGTAGCAGGAAAAGGCCCTGGTGATGTCATGTCCTATAGAAACCATCCAGATAGAAATTAAACTTCAAATCAATAATCTTTTGATTTTTCAAAAATAGACAACTATAACAATGAATGTAAATTGAAATTTACTAATCTGCCTCATACCCCTGTCAATGCCATAGAGCTATGAATCGCAGAGGCCACACCCTGCTCCATTGCCCTATGAACATGGGGAGGTGTATTCGCGGCCTGCATCATTTGGAAATAAAACAACATTATTCAATTACGAAAACTATAATAGTGATGCAAATCATGGCTCCTAACATACACACACGCTCATCTAAACATGGAAGTACACATAATAAAACACACAAATCACATACAAAAATTTAGTAAGTACAATTCATTCATTAAACTATTTATTTTATTACCTTCGTAAAGCTTTGAAGTCCACCACCGCTGGCAGGTGTTGCCATGAAATCTACAGTGTTAACCTATTCAACATCCAAAATCAGAAATTAGAATACCATTCATATAACGATGCTATTCACATGTAATATTTATAATTGTTTACTAGTTACATACCTCGACAGTAGATGATCTAGTGAAAAATGTAGGTGAACCACTGAAAACTGCATCGACGCTATGACCCTGAAATTTCATTAAAATCATCAATTTAAATTAGTTAATCTTGTATTTCAAAAATAAAATTTAATAAATTAAATTCAATAAACTTGCTAATATTTACCTGAGTATCAAGGCCGAAAGTCTCACTCAGGAGGGTATCTGTCATCACCATCTGCTCAGCTGCAGATGTAGCCTGTGCACCTGCGTCCTGACTGTCCATGGGGTCATAACCACACGCTGACCCGCAAGCCTGGCAAGTATGCGGTGGGACCCTACTCCTCGCACTATCTCCCAACCCACTTTGTGTTGCAGGATCGGCATGCTCTATGATGCTCTGGGTCAAGGCACTAATCGACCTCAGTGTATCGACCTCAACACTCTCCTTCACAATGGAAGGGATAGAAACATGCTCATGGGCTGGTCTGCTGATTACTCGTCTCACTACCCGCTGTGGGTCAAGACGTGCCCCTAGTCTATCCTGTGCTGAGCCCCCACCTCTACCCTGGAAGTCCCGCATATCAAAATAGTTTGGCACTTTATTGAGAACAAACTCGGAGTAGAGTTTCCTCAAAAAGCATTGCGGGACCTCATTGTTATTGCATGGAGGATGGTCAAAAACCATCCACCACCTCTGCCCGAAATTGTCCCTTATTGCTTGGTTGTTGCACCAATGGATAGGGAACCTCTTGCATGTAATGGGTGGAGGTTTATTTGTTTGTGGGTTTGTGAAAATTGAACACAAGTCTACTTTTGTAATTTGTAATTTTTTGACATCTTGGTATGATAATTTATCTGCATAGTAATCTCTAAACTCTCTCTTTTTATCGGTCCAACTAGTTATTTGCTTGCTAATTGAATTTACATTTGATAAAATAGACTCAAGAGATTCGGCAAGCGTGGACCTATGCAAGGTTGAAGTGGAAGGATCTTTCAACCTTGCAATTATATCTTCAATTTGTTTTTTGTTGTTTTCAATTTCCCCCATTATATTATCTTGTGTTCCAGGGGCATGTTGAGGAATGAATGGAGGAGGTTGTTGTTCTGCATGTATTTCTTCCTCAAGATTTTGTGTATTTTGAGGAGGAGGAGGAGGTGCATTAACATTTCCTACAATTAATAAAATATACATCAAAAATCAACAAAAACCTACCTATTTAGGAAGAAATTCAAACAAAAAAATAAAGATAACTCACCCCTTTGGCGTGCTCGACGTCGCAGCGGCATTTCGGCGATGAATTGACAAATCTTTTGTGTTGAACGGCGTTTTGTAGAACGCGAGCGCGTTTTTGCAAGGGTTTTATGCCGTGGGCGTAGGAAAAGCTCATAGAAATGAAATGAAATGAAATGGCAGCGGGGGTTTTTTTTAATAAGTAGCAGTTTAAAACGCGAGCGCGTTATAACGCGCTCGCGTTTTGCCTTAAATTTTTTTGAAAATTTTTTGGCCACTTTTTGGCCCCCCATCTTTTTGCACTTACCCGCTACTGGGATTGTAGACACTTCTTTGCAAACTGTGCAGCATCTTCTTCTATTGTAGACTAGTAATACCCTATTCTGAGTATCTTCTTAGCAAGATTAGAACTAGTAGAATGTGCACCACAGACACCTTCATGCATGTCTCATAAGGTAGCTTTAGCTTCTTCCGCGTTAAGACATCGTAAGAGGATACCATCAAGACTCTGGCAATAAAGTGTATCACCCAAAATGGTGTAACGGGAGGATCGACGGATAAAGGTTTTGCATTGGGTGGATGAGAGTTCAATGAGAAAGGTACTATTTTTAAGGTATTCATAGATATCTTCATACCATGGGGAATTGGGACCAACAAGTTCGCATATGATTTCAGTAACTGGAACATCGACGGCTGGTATTAACAACTGCTCGATCAAGAACTCACATTTCTATGTATTTGTAGGCATGTCGATAAGTGACCCTACATAAGCCATAGAATATGCAGCTTTGTTATGTTCTCTTGGAATTTGCTCAAATGTGATACTAGAGAAGCGTGTTTTGTAGGCATCCACTAGTTGCTTGTAGGGGACCAACATTTCATCTTTTGTTTGGTACTCATCTATGACTTGTTGAATGACTAGTTGTGAGTCTCCATATACTTGTAGTTCTATGATGTCCCATTGAACTATTGTATTGAGACCTATGAGGAGTGCTTCATACTTGACTATGTTGTTGGTGCAAGGAAATGCAAGCTAATATGACTTAGGAATATAGTCATTTTGAGGTGTGATGAATAAGATGCTGGCCCCTGATCCATGTTGTGTGTAGGAACCATCAAAATACAACTTCCACATTATTGAGGTAGAAAGAGTGAAGAGATTCTCGTCCAGAAAGTCTACTACCATAGGATGTGTATCTGTCATGGGTGCTTCTGCGAGTTGATCTACTAGGGCTTGTCCCTTGATTGCTTTGCGATCCACATACTCAATGTCAAACTCACTAAGGATCATGACCCATTTATCTAGTTTACCTGTAAGAGCTACTTTTGCTAGTAGATACTTCAATGATCCATTGTGGCTATGAGATTTGTATGTTGGTTTATCATGTAATGCCGCAACTTTTGGGAAGTGAACACTACTGCTAAACAATATCTTTTCATCGGTGAATAATTGAGTTCATAACCCACCAAGGTTTGATTGATATAATAGATTGCATGCTCTTTTCCTGATTCATCAGGTTGTGCTAGAAGAGCCTCGAGGGCTAAAGTTGTAGTTGAGATGTATAATATCAAAGGTTTATCAGCAACTGGTGGTACCAAGATAGGAGGTGTAGCAAGATATTCTTTGAGCTGATCAAATGCTGCTTGACACTTATCATCCCATCGAAATGAGACATCCTTTCAGAGCAAGTGTTGAAATAGTTGACATTTATTCACTAGCTATGAGATGAAACGCCTAATGGATTGCAACCTTCCTTGAAGGCTCCTTAATGCTTTGAGGTTCTTTGGTGGAGGCATCTCCACTATAGCCTTTACGTTTGCGGGGTCTACTTTGATGCCTCTACGAGATACGATGTATCCCAATAGCTTCCTTGATGTTACACCAAAGACACACTTCTTTGGATTGAGGCGTACTTGATATTTCTCGAGCCTGTCAAAGATCTATCCTAGAACTTGTATGTGATCCACCCTAGAATATTTTGCTAGTATGTCATCCACATAGTCCTCCATGATATGATGAAAGAGATCGTGGAATATCACTGTCATTGCTCTTTGATAAGTTGCCCTTGCATTCTTTAGACCAAATGGCATGACGCACCAACAATAGTTACCCCACGGACAAGTAAAAGTTATTTTATGTTGATCTTCCTTTGCTATCTTTATCTGATTGTAGTCAAAGAATCTATCCATGAGAGAAACCATTTCATGACCTATGGTCAAGTCTACTATGAGGTCAATGTTTGGTAATGGAAAGTCATCTTTGGGACATGCTTTGTTAAGATCTCTAAAATCATTACACATGCGGGTGCGCCCATTTAGTTTAGACATAGGTACAATGTTTGATACCCAGTCTGAATAATCAATAGATCAGATGAACTTTGCATCTAACAACTTTTGTATTTCCACTTTTACCAAGAGAGCTATCTGGGGGTGCATTTTCCTTAGCTTTTGATTGATTGGTTTAACCGTTGGATCAACTGTGAGATAATGAACCACTAGCGTAGGGTCTAACCCTGGCATATTAGCATAGGTCCACGCAAAGTTGATGGTTCTTTATAAGAAGAATTTGTTAAGATTCTTGTGCTCTATGTCTGATAATGATGAGTCAGGAATGTGGTCTTCAAATTTTGCTCTATGCCAAGGTTTATCTCTGTAGAATCCTCCACTAGGAGAGCTGACTTCTCTTGATAATTAGATGGTAGGGGAAGGTCAAATCCTCCATCCTCAGGTGCCACAGTTGGGTTTTCACCTTTGGATACTTCCTTTGTTTTTACTATTTTGTGATTAGGAGGTGCCACAGTGTGGTTTTCACCTAGAGATTTTTATTTATTTTTACTTTTATGACTGGAGGATTTGGCATTCTCACCAAAATAAGTTGTTGGCTCTAGTTCCATTACAAAACCAGCCTTGTGATCGCCCAGAGGGATACCATCCTGAAGTTCCATGAACTTAACTATAGCTTCATCATTCTGAAATACATGTATAATGGGGGACCCTTGTTGGTCCCAATCGATAAGTTCAGGGTAGACAAGTGTTACTTTCTGGGTGTTTGTGGTAGACGTTAAGGATACGGATGATAGAATAAAGATGGAGGATTCAGTGAATAGGTTAGTCATATGGAGGGAAGAGTCATCGATGATATCCTCATTAGATGTCGAAGCTATGAGAGAAGTTTCAGCCAACCTGTCGAGGATACCCTCGATGTCCAAGGCGTGCGGTACCTTCTTACCAAATCCTAACCCCTTCTTGTCTAGTTTCTTCGTCACAATAATGGGCTCCATTGTTCCTTGATTCTATTTTCCAAGGCCACCTTTGCCTTTATAGCCCATGTTTTTGACTATCCTTAAGCTATTGTCATATTGCTTGACTAGTATTGTGACTGGTTCTTTCTCCTTGTAGGGCCAAGAATAGATGTCTTCGATAGTTTCCTCCTCCAATAATTTTCCTTCTTGGAATTGGGTTAGAAATGTTGGGGGAGGAATTGCTATTTTTTAGTTGATTTGGTAATGGGCAATTGGCTGTAAGATTTAGGTGATAGGGGCATCCACCCTACACAACAAGATTTTGAGATATCATATTCTCCAAAGCCAATATCATGGATGTGAGCTTTGATTTTTGGAATAGGATGAGGCTTGGGCTCAGTTGTAGCAGTTGTTGTCAGATTTTTAGAATCAACATATAGGGGGGATGCAATGGCTTTGCCATTTTTAGGCACTTGGTTGCAATTTTTGTAACTGCCTTGCAAGACATGACACAATTCAAAAGGATTAGGGTCACCTGGGATAGTTATCTCTGTACCATTGAATGGAAACTTTAGAGACTGATGGTACATTGAGGGAACAGCTTTCATTGCATGGATCCATGGGTGGCCTAGGATAATGTTGTAAGGTAGCTCAATGTCCAGGACCTGGCACCTGGTTTCAAGCATGATCGGGCCTACTTGTATAGGCAAATGGATAACACCTTCTGAGCAGCATTCAGCATAATCATACCCCTTGATTGTGATACTTTGATCAATGTTGACATGATCCTCAGAGTATCCCAATTGTTTAAGTAGCTTTAGAGAACAGATGTTGAGACCATCACCACCATCTATAAGTATGCGTTTTATTTTACGTTTATGGATGAGAACCTCAATATGAAGGCCATCATTGTGACATGGATCATGGGATGGGAGGTCTCTTTCATAGAAGACCACATTGTAGGGTGAAGCAATGTTACTGATAATAGCTTGGAAATCTGTGACCGATATGTTGTTAGGAACTAAAGACTCTTGGAGGGCATTTTCGAGCTCAACTTTATGTGCAGGTGATGACCGTAGAAGGTCCAAGATAGAGATCTGTGCTGGGGTTTTCCCTAGATGTTTGACTAGATTATAATTGGATTAAGGTGGGAGACTTGGTGTAGGACCACGAATGGTGACATGACCATGACATGTTGTAACAGTGCAATCCTGAGATTTACCTTTGATTGTGAGGGTAGATACCCAACTCTCTTCAAAATGACCCACAATGGAGTCATAGGAAGTGGAAGCATTATTAACACCTTTACCTTTATCCAGAGGAGGATGCGGACCATGGTTCGGGAATGTTTCCTTGTACATGTTGAGGTCTTTATTGGTGTGGTGAGCTGGTGGTTCATCCTTGAAAGAGATTTGTTTTCCTTCAATAAGATTTTGGATTAGGTGCTTGAGTTTCATGAACAATGCAGTTCTATGCCCTTTGCTCCTATGGAATTCACAATATTCATTTTCTCTATATCGTGTGGTTTTGTAAATAGGTTCACCATATAGGGGAGCATCTGGTAAGGTGATGAACCCTTTGTGTAAAAGTTTTTGTAGTACAGACTCTATGGGCTCTCCCAAGGGAGTGAATTGATGCCGCGGAGGGTAATCTTGTTGAGGCCACTCTTGTTGTCGTTGTTGTTGGTTTTGATATGGTTGTCTTTGTTGTTGTTGTTCTTGAGGGGGAGGTTGACTTGGTTTGGACAGCCAAAGTAGTGTTTGCAATGTTTGGACATGTTTAGAATCAACCACCCCATCATTGACCACATTTTTATTTTTGTTCCAAAACTTTGGTTTATCGTTTGTTTGTTGTTGAGGAGCATTGTCTTTAGTTTCTTTGAAGATTTTGACCACGCCTTTAGCAATGAGAGCCTTTTCAATGTTGATTCCCTTGTAGGTGATTTTGTCAAAGGTGGTAGCACTGAGAATTTGCAAATGAAAACCCAATTCCTGGTTGAGGTTCTGCACAAATATGCTAACAAGCTGCTTTTCAGGTATCTTGAATGGGAATTTGCTAGCTATTTGTCTCCGTCTTTGAAGGAAAGAAATGAAAGTTTCTCCATTTTTTTGTTTGTTGTTGCATAGATCAGTCATGGAGATCTCATGCTCTATGTTGTAGGAAAAATGGGTGGCAAATTTATCTGCTAACTCGTTAAAAGACTTGATACCCATGGGGAGGTGTGAGAACCATTCTATAGCTTGACCTCCAAGACTGCAAGGAAAGAGATGCATAAGATATGTGTCATTATGTGAGACCTTGAAGAAAGCAAGATAGAATTCCCTGAGATGGTCTTTTGGGTCCCCTTTTCCTTTGTATTTATCAAATTTGAGAATAGTGAAATTGTGAGGAAAAGGGATCATGGGTAATGACTGATCAAAAGGATAAGGACACACTTCTTCCAATGAAAAGTCTTCTTGGTGTGGCCAAATGTTAAATGAGCAAGATGTTGAACTTTTGCGATTTTTAGCTCCATCATCGTGGGAGGAGCCGGAAACATCTCCTGGTGTCCTAGAAGTGGTTGTTGGTGCCCATACGGAAGATTGTAGTGTAAGCCATGGCCATTGGTGTTATAAGGGTTGTATGATTGGTTGGGGTCGTAAGTGTTTTGATTTTGGAGAGGTGGGGGTGGCGCTAGGTAAGAATGTAGGCTTTGTGATGGTTGAAGATAAGAGTTTGGCGGAGGAAAGCTAAAGTTTGTTGGGTTAGGTTGCAATTGCGGCACATAGCTATGGGAAGTTTGGTTTTGGGAATGTTGTGGGTTGAGATAGGTGTGGTTTAGGTTGAGAGTGGAAGAATGTTGTGGCGGAGGGACATAGTTAGATATGTTTTGTGATGGTTGAGGTTGATTGGGAAATGTGTTGAAAAAGGTTAGAGTCGATGACCATTGTGGCGGAGGGACATAGGTAGATGTGTTTTGCGATGGTTAAGGTTGACTAATATGGGGATAGGTATGATGGAGTGTAGAAGAGTGTTGTGGTTGGGGTTGCATGACCCTAGTTGGTTGAAGGATATGAAGGGTTGATGACGTTAGGGGTGGTGTTTGTTGAGACCCTTGTTGCATGGCTACATAAGTGTTTCCTAGATTGTAATTTGGTGGGAAACCTTCTCGTGATGGGGTAGCCACTATTCCACTTGTGATTGGTGTGGACATTTTAGGAGTTTGTTGTATGTTCGTTTGAGCTATAGTGGTTTGTTTGGTTAGTTGTGTTTGACGTTGGAGAGTTTGTTATTGGTGTTTGTAGATCTCCATAGGCATTATTAGTGGTGATAAGGGTCTCTCTGCCATTGGTTTTTGATAAAGGGGATTCTTGTATTGGGAAATCATTCTCCCTTATGAGCCTTGTCCATGTAATGGGGTGGTCACAGTTGACATGGTTTGGACTACTGTTATAGTGTCTTGGGTGTTGTTAGGGTCGCTAAAGTTTGATAGATCAAAACCTTTCAGTAATTTGGCTCCTTTCTCTACTAGCAAACATAAAAAATGATCTTGGTTCTCACTAAGGATTTTGTCAAAGGCGGCCATGACTCTAAGATCTTGTATGATTTTGTCAAGGTTTTGTTCATCTTCTTGAGAGGATTGACCTTTTTCAAAGTGTCGCTCTTCTTGAGATGGGACTTGAACTGTGGTATAATCAGGTGTAGCAAAATTATGAGGCATGCCAGTAGTGAATTGAGTTACATCTATCAAAGGGCCATTGCCTTCTTGAGGATTGTTTGTTTGGTCAAGTTGTGGCATGTTTTCAAAGTTGGTTGTTCTTTCCACTGGTATCTTGGGAGTAACCTTGGGAGTCATGTTGGATTGGTCTGGTTGAGGCATACGAGGAGGTGATTTGTGCTTCCTCAGGGCAACTTGCTTGGTTTTCATAGTTTGCTGGAGTCTAGTGGTTTTCCATGGGATACACTAAGACAATATGCTTTGCTTGAGATGCTTGTTGGGATTTTGCTTGTGTTTCAGAAAAGACAATTTTGATGCACAGTTTACTGGACCAAAGGCACTATACTATTTGACCAAAGATGCAGGACTGTGCCACCAAAAGCGAGCTACTGTTATACCAAAGGCGATGGACTGAGCTACCAAAGGCAAGGTACTGCTATGCCAAAGGTGAGCTACTGTTAGACCAAAAGTGAGCTATTGTTCTACCAAGGGCACTGAAGTAGGTTTGCCAGAGGTGAGGTACTGTTATACCAAAGGCGAGCTACTATAATACCAAAGGCGAGCTGTTATTATACGAAAAGTGCTGAAGTAGTGTCTGTGATGCTTTTATAAGGCAAATTTTGATAGATTTGGTTTTGGTTCTGATTGGATTTGCTTTGGCAAGAGAAAACACATCAAACAAAGTTGCAAAAAGGACTGATACAACAGATAGTGTATGTTCGAGGCTCACAAAAAAGCCCAATGTTTCCACAGGTATAAGACATTTGCAAATAAAATCAAGCACTTTTTATCCTTAGAGACAAGGTTTCATTGCAGTAGATCAGCTCACAACTTAATACTTTGTCGATCAAATGTCATTCCAAAAAGATGTCAAACATTTGTATCTTTGCGAGAGACGATAGGTAGGGATATCTCACCCTCCCCTCGGAAAGCTCAAGTAGGTCACAAGAGCTTTATGGCTAAGGGAATACTATCTCTTCTCAAGGGAGCCAATGGTGAGTATCTTGAAGGCTTAAATTGATTCCCCTTGCACTGATGATTACCGCAATGTTCAGAGGTGGATTGGGTAGTCAATATCTAGATTGGTTCTTAGTAACTTTGAGGGACCAATGCCTTACGAGCAATGTGATAAGCTACTAAAAGCTTTAACCAATCCTACTAAGAGTATCAAACACTTCGCTCGATGTGAAAATTGTTTCCACATAGAGCTAGTACACCTATTTTCAGTTTGGCACCACAAGGTAAGGCTGACGTCGGTTAGGACTTGGCTTTCGCCTTATCCCTCTTATATAGCGATTCAAAGGAAAACTCCACTTAGGGTCATCCCCTTTGGATGAAGTGCAATCTAAAAGCAGGCCCTTCTAAAGGAATAACTGAAATGTAAGAGCAAGCATGTCAAACAAAGGTTCAATTGTCCCATTATAAGAAAAATAAGGTGTGACTAATTTAGGCACACACATGATTGTAGTTGTCAATTGTCCCTTATGAAATTGAAGTGTTTGGCATTCATGTCCATTGTCCCTTAGAAAATTGAAGTATTTTTGCATTCATGTCTATTATCCCTTAAGAAAGCAATATGTTCCTAAGACTTAGATTGCCAAAGTGATTTGTTCAATTGTCCCTTAAGAAGGTAATATATTTCTAAGACTTAGTGCAATATATTGATATTTCTTCAATGCTCGTCCTACATGAATATGTTAGGGAAACCAATTCGCTCTGTTTGAGTGATAAGAAGCTACAACAAGTGATATTAGGTCCACACAAACTCAAAAGTTGGCAAGTGTTTAAAGTCATAGATTGAAGATGGGCCAATGAGTGGACTTAAAAAATAAAACTCAAAAAATCCTTGAAATGATATTACCACTGTGTAGAAGACAGAAAAATATCAACTTTCAAAAAAACATCACCTGAATCTAAGTTCGTTTGTGAAAATTATGAAGCTTGGAAGGTCTAAAAACTGTGTCGAGATAGAGACATCAGTAAGAAAATTAATTTTCTGAAAAAATAGACAATTTTGAGAAAAAAATAATTTCACCATGATGTAGATCACGAGATTCTAGTCTATTTAAGAAAAAACACTCAAATTGACCTCCGTATGACCAAGATAATGAGTTTTGAAATTTGCCTATTGGATCAAAATGCTCAATGAAGAGGGGTCTGTCCTAGCCCCCTCTAACTGACCCTTGGTCACTGATGTGACCTGCTGCTGGGCTGAAAGGCTCTAAAAATATCTTCTATTTAAAAGTAAAATAAAATGTCCCTTGTTTTAAAAAAGATATTTTAAATTTTTTTTTTTTTAAATTGCATGAAAACCTTATTTTTTAAAAGAAATATAGTTTAAGTTTTTTTTTTAAAGAAACCAACCTAAAAAAAGGTACGTACCTTTTTTATTGGGTAGGTACGTACCCTGTCTGTGTAGAGGTAGTATGTTGCCTTGTGCTCTTTGTTGTTGTTTTTTTTTACTTTTATATTTCTTTTTGTTTGTTTTTGTTTTTTTGGATTTGCTTTTTTTTTTTTTACTTTTCTATTTTTTTTTTTTTTTTTTTTTAAAAAAGAAAACTTAAAAAAAAAAATCTAATATACCTCACAGTTATTGTATAGCCTCAAGTTACATACTTGAGGTAAAAAAATTTACTAGATTTTTACCTTCACCGAAATAGGCCAAATTATATGTTTTTCTTCACCTCTTGACCCCTCCAGACGCAACCGTGACCTCCGTTTTTGCCTAGCAAGCTTCCCTTAAAAATTCATTTTTGGATCTCTCCTAGATAAAGAGTTAAAAAACCCTGTGAAATCAAACTAAAAATTCCACAAATTTGATATTAGATCAGGACCAATGGGTCCCACCGAGCGTGCCAGAATGTGTATGAGGAAAATTGATAGATCGAATGATAAAATCAAAAACTATGATAATAACCAAATCAATAACCCATAACATAAAGAGATATATCTAAATAAAAAGCCATGATCAATAAATCAAATGAAATAATAAAGCTTTTACCCAGATTATGTTGCTCTCTTTTATTGAATATCGATTGCTCGAATATGCTGCGAAACCATGTTTACAACAAGCAAGTATAGGTGCTCAAAGATCAATGTCAAAATATTGTAAAGTGCTCAACGACGCGATGTATGCTCCAAGTGTTGTAAATGATGCCTGAGAATAAGTAATCAAAGAGGATTTGTGAAGGAGATGAGAGGGGTTTATATAGATTTCAAACATGATCGTTCAACGTCCAGATAATTCAAAAGAATCAATGGAGGGGATAAAACAAATAACCATGATGAATGTGCACACAACATGTGTCAATCCATAAGGATATTTTTATTAAAATATGATGAAAACAAGATTGATTGAATAGATAACTCAACTTGTAATTTTGTCTTTTTTAGAGTTCTAAAAATAAGACTAATTGTGCACATGAGTTAACAAGATATTTTTAAGAGGAATTGGAAGATAACTAAAATTAAATAAATAAATTTATTTAATTGTTTGTGCATGATAGAGGAATAGATAAGATATGAAGATTTAAATAAATTAAACAAATAAATTTATTTAATTTATTTTGCATGATGAAGGATGAATAAAATATGTATTTTATTTTTAGAAGATTTATTTTTTAGAGGAAAAGGCAAATTAAATAAATCAATTTATTTAATTTTTTGTGTAAGATTAGAGGAATATGAAGATTATAAATAAAATACTTGATTTTATTTATTTTTAGAGGGTTGAAATAATTTAAATAAATTTGCATGATTTATTTAAATTTAGAAGAACAATTGATTTAATTAAATAATGTAAATTATTTAATTGTAGATAAGAGGATTTGTGATGAATTAATTAAATAATTAATTTATTTAATTGATGTAGACTTGAATTTTGGAAAGAGGAAAATGATTTAAATAAATAATAAAAATTATTTAATCGTGGAAGAATAAGGTTGATTTAATGAAAATTAATTAAATAAAGAAGATTTATTTAATTAATGTTGAAAGTATGTGATTTAGAAGAAATAGATGAAATTAATTAAATAATTAGATTATTTAATTAACACTAAATGCAGGTGGTTAGACAGATTAGACGAAATGTAAGTGATGTGATGACTTGGTCATTTTTGGGTGTCTATAGCAGGCACTTGTCGAAGACGAGAACATGGTTGAGGTAGAGATGTTCTAGCCACTTGGCAAGAACTGTTTAGGATGGATAACCCTAATGCATTCACACACTCACATAGTCTCATATCGTATTGCATTTTCTGAATGATCTTATTATGCATTATTAATTAGTCGATAAATGTGATTGATGATTTAGGAGTAAATAAACATGTGTTTTAATTGCTACAATAAGTCCATTTCAAATGTATGATTTAGTCATAAATATTAATGTTCTTTTGATTTATATTTAAAATGGTGTATTTTATATTATTTAATAATAGATAATAATAAGTGTTTTCCTAATTATATAAATATTATTGTTTGAAAACAATATCTAATTTAGACTCAAAACAATTATGTTTAATTACAATAAATATATATTATTATTATTGCAAATACTTCTTGAGCTGATTTGAGTGATTATGCTTTATTAAAAAAATAGAAAATTTTCTTTAATAAATATTAATATTATATTTAGAATCTAATTAAAAGAATTAAAAAGAATTACTGTCATGCAAATGACATAAATATATATAGGAGTTACTATCATGCAAGTGATAGAAAAATAAATAAAGATTATTTTAATTATATTTTTCAAAAAGAAAAGAGAGCTTTGAAAAATCAAAACTCATGCAAATGGATGAAAACTTGAGTTATCAAAAAGAAGCAAAGAAAACCTAAAAATGGGGTGCCAAGTTTAGCAGCAAATTTTAATAAAACAAGGGTAGCAGGAAGGTAATGATTAGGAATGTTTTCTAAGCATCAAAGATAGGAGTTTGTTCATTCTAGGCAGTGACAGATAGAGAAGGAGGAGCAACGACAACAATAGAAAATTGACCCTTGGGAAAGCAAATTAACTGGGTATTTTTCCTTGATATGTTTGCAATAAATAATGACTATTTAACCATAGTAAATATGGCCTGCGATCTGTTCTTTCTGGTTTGTGTTACAACTATGGGCAGCTAGTATTTTATGTTTTCTTGTTTGTGACTGTAACTTCTTATCGCAGTTCCTATCATGAACTGCTTAATAACTGTAACTTCCTATTGCAGTTCATGTCACAAACTGCTTAATGATTGTAACTTCATGTTGTAGTTCCTGTCACAAACTGCTTAATGATTGTATCTTCCTGTCGCGGCTTCCTATCAGGTTGATTAATATTGTTCTTATTCTTGTCTCTGTTGTTCATTATTTTCTTGATATTATGCTAAGTGAATCAACCCTTTTCTTGATCTTGAAGCATCCACTGAAACCATAAGTTATCAATTTTCTGGTTGCTGATAATTTATTCTCTGGCAGTCTTAAATTCTTATAGTTGTTATCTTTCTCTATAAATTTGTTGTTAAAAGTCACTCTTTTGATAGGTGTCAGCCTCTTATTCTTGGTTGAACTGTGTGTCTTGTTGTTGAAAGCAACTCTTAAACTTAGGTGACAGTATTAGGTTCCTATCACAGATCATTTAAATTCTATTTTAAACTCTTGCAATATGAAGTATAGGGTTCCTGTCACAGTCTGGTAATGTTGTTCTTATAGGTGTGAATTAAATACTAGTCACAGTTTGTTTTAATGATGTTGAAAACTACTTGTAAGGTTCCATCTCAGCAAGTTTGAAACCTTCATAACTCAAATTTTAGCTTTTGTTGTAAGATGTTTTTCTATTTATTTAATGTTGTTTTAGATCTATTTAGTTACTATCATTAGTATGACAGTAAACCTGTTTGTGAGTTTTGTTGCTTTATTTTTAACTTTTTTGTCACAGTTGTGACAGTGAGGTTATTGAATGACTTAGAAAACTTATCATGTTATGAATTTTTGATTGAAACATGGACTAGGAAATAGAATCAATTCAATAAAGCCTATATAGATGTCTCTTTGATGAATTACTTGCTTGAAAGTGCACTCTCATTGGTTGAGCAAAGAAAATAATTAATGAGTTGTATTTAGGTAAAGGTATGTGTTATTGATTTAGTTATGAAAACATAGATCAAGCTTAATCAGTGATCATATTTAGCATATGTATATCTATGTAAATGTCATCTTAAGTAGTACTAGCATCTATTTGATGTAGGAGCATCCTTGGTTCAAGAGAAATCTTGCATCAACCAAAAACATTTGCATTTCAGTTTGTTTCTTTTTATTTTCCAGTTCAGTTCAGGCAGTTCAGTCAGTAGTAGTTTCTGTATTTTGGTCCACATTCTACCGTAGTTGCATTTTAGATCTTGTGGAGCTGGACTTAGCATCTATATTCATTCATGAACATCATATCCAAACTTTAGATCATCTGGATCAAGTACCGATCTAAGATATCGCTCTCAGAAGATCGACTGTTTTCTCAGAACAAAACATCCTGATAGTCTCAATCAATCAGCTAAAGGAGAAGACTTGCAGAGCATTTCATGACCTGCGGAGATAAATTTCACATCATTCAATGTTGTTTGGTTCATGGCTAACCTTCCCCGAGATCCTCTCATCATTCTATGCATTTGCAGAGGAATTCTATTTAATTAGTTTTGACCTATCCATTTACACACGTTATAGCTCTTCATTGGAGTTTGTGATCTTCCTTGGCCGACGAGGAGGAATCTTTGGTTTTGGAGATGATATATATTGATGTAATAGATGACTAGGAAAATAGTGATTTACATAGTGATAGTTGATAGTTTGGATTTCTCGCGAAGGAGCTTCAAAGCTATATCTTGAGCATATTCTGTAATCAGGCTTGTGAGCCTTAATTGTAAGCCTGCATGTTGCCAACCAGTTTGTATTTAAATTCTATGTTATTCTAAATGACTAAATCTGCATTTGTTTCATATCTTGGAGTTGTTTTCCATTGTGTTTACTCTAGCTGCATGGTCTGGATAGTTCACTTGTGGACCCTCCTAAACATGAATGCACCAAGTGGTATTAGAGTAAAAGTTTGAATCTTTGGGAGAGAATTGAGTGAATTTGGTGAAGGATTTCCATAAGATCTTGTTGTGGATAGACTGCCGAATCTGAGGCAGCCTACTTGTGTTGTCAACTAATCATCGATTGTGAGGCAGTTGTTAACTTATAGCCAGATCGTTGAACTAAGGTAGTTTGTACTTGATCCTAGGAAGAATGCTGCTGAGGAGAATCCCTATTGTTGAAACAATGGTTGGTAGAATGGATGAGATGATGGAAATGATGAAAACAATGCGAATTAGACTGGATGTTGTTGAAGAAGATAGAAGAAAAGGATTAAGCCCTAGACTGGATGTTGAGAGTGATGATGAAGAATTTCAATTTGTGAATCAAATTGAAGAAACCCTAGAAGAAGAAGAAGAATTAGATCAAGTAAAGATGTTGCGAGTTATTTCAAAGATTGGGAAAAGACCTAGAGTTGATGTATCAAAAATTACACTGGCAATTTGAATCCAAAGGAGTTGATTGACTGGATAAATGAGATGGAAGAATACTTTGAATATGAAGAAGTTGAAGATCCGGAGAAGGTGAAATTTGCAAAGACAAAGTTAAAAGGACGTGTTGCTATATGGTGGAAGGAAGTTCATTTGGATAGAAATAGAAGAGGAAAAGAAAAGATTACAAAGTGGGATATGATAGTGACAAAATTGAAGAATTAGTTTATACCTGCTGACTATGAGTTAGAGTTGTTGAAAACACTACAAAACCTGAGACAGAAGGAGAAATTTGTGAAGAAGTATACTGAAGAATTTCATAAGATGATCATAAGGACAGGACATAGTGAAGAAAACAAGGAGAAAGTGGCTAGATACATCAATGGACTAAGATTGAACATTCAAGAAGAACTGAGTTTGGTAAGGATGACAACACTAGAAGAAGCATATCAGTTTGCCCTGAAAGTTGAAGAAAAGTTGAATAAGAGACATGGTAAAAAATAGAGAGGCAGAGAAGATAAATTTCAGAGAGGGAGAACATTTTTTGGAGGAGAAAGATCATATGCGGAGCAGAACAAACCATAAAGTACATTCAAGAAGGATGACATAGATAGCAATGCATACCAGAGAGATGATAAAACTTACTACCGGAGAGGACACCCTAATGCATACCAGAGTGAAGGATACATAGGAGAAGGAAGAGGACCTAATAGGAGGACATTCAGAGGAACTTGTTTTAAGTGTGGATGTGAAGGACATAGAGCATTTGAGTGTAATCAAGGGAGTACAAGCAAGAAGATAGAAAATAGTGGAAGAGCAGCCTATGTAGAAGAACCTGTTGGATCACCCAGTTCAGTTGGTAAACCTGAGAAAGGAGAATCACTTGTGATGAGGAGAGCACTATTTCAAGCAGAGATAGATGAAGAACCACCATAGAGGAAAAGTTTGTTAAGAACCAGATGTCAATCAGGAGATAAATGTTGTAAAGTTGTTATTGATAGTGGTAGTTTAGATAACCTAGTTTCAGAGGAGATGGTGAGTAAGCTGAAGTTGGAAAGATTAAAACACCCTAAGCCCTATCAGATAACATGGATTCAGAATGATCATAAGGTACTGGTGAGTGAGTAATGTTTGGTGAAATTTCATATTGGGTCTTATTATAATGAAGTATTGTGTGATATTATGCCTATGGATGTATGTCATATCTTGTTGGGTAGACCTTGACAGTATGATAGAAAAACTATACATGATGGGAGAAAGAATACATACATTATAACATCAAATGGAAAGAGAATTACTTTGATTCCTTTGGAAGATGATCCTAAGAGTGAAGTGTGTGGAAATGCTAGAATCTATTTGGTAGATGGAAGAAATTTTTTGGATGGTTTGAGACATGACAATATGTGTTATGCCTTGATTCCTAAGAAGCCTGGAATATTGAAGACAGAGAATGAAGAATCACAACCAGAGGAGATAACTGAGTTGCTGACAGAGTATGAAGACATCATATTAGATAATGTACCTGAATGATTACCACCAATTAGAAATATTAGTCATCACATGGACCTTATATCTGGAGCTAGTTTGCCTAACAAAGCAACACATAGAATGACACTAGCAGAGAATGAAGAATTGAACAGATAGATACAATCTAGTTGTTGAGAAAAGATTTGATCAGAGAAATTTTGAGTCCTTGTGTAGTACCTACAGTGTTAGCACCGAAGAAAGATGTAGAATGGAGAATGTGTACAGACTCTAGAGAAATAAACAAGATCACAATTAAGTATAGATTCCCTTTACCTAGGATGGATGATGTCATTGATTGTTTGAGTGGAGAAAAATATTTCACAAAGATAGACTTGAAGAATGGATACCATTAGATCAGAATCAGAGAAAGAGATGAATAGAAGACTACTTTTAAGACAAATGAAGGACTATATGAGTGGTTAGTGATGCCCTTTGGGATTAACAAATGCACCGAGTACTTTCATGAGATTGATGAATGAATTTTTGAAGAAATTCTTGGGTAAGTTTGTTATTGTATATTTGGATGATATTCTAATTTTTAGTTGTTATGTCAGAAAATATCCCCTTGGGGGCTTTTCCCTCTTAAGGTTTAGCTCTCAGGTCCTTTAAAATGCATTTAGATCATCTTGCATGATTTTGATGACTCTTGATGAGAAAACCCTGAAGTATCATGGCAAATGGGACCTGAGGGGTGTACTTAACATAAATCCTACCTGAAATAGGGGGAGGACTTTGGCACCCGCGCCATTGTCCTACCCTATTTTAGGTCAGGACCAATTTCAAAGTGTCATTTTATGACCGTTATTTAGGTCCTATGCTAACGCGGTAAGTTTGAATTACGAAATTCTTAGAGGGAATGTTTGTAGTTGCATACATAAGCATGATTAGTGATTCATTTGTAAACTAGATGGATATTGCAAACTTGTAGCTTATGTTAAGGTGATTCGAGGCATTCATTATGTGTTGCAGAGTAGAATTTTTGTTGTTCTTGTGTTTGTATTTGTAGATTTGGCATCCTTCTCATGGCATGAAGAGCATTCTCCCATGAGATCTTCACTACAAGGTGATATCAATTGTATTTTCTATCATTTATCATTTGGATTTTGCCTCTATCCCACAGGGATACACACTCTTTATCTGACAATAGTTTTCAGAAGACTTGAATGTCTCTCCAGGGCTTGACCGAGGCAAGCCTCTAAACACCACAACCCCCAACCTATTTTTTTGTGATTGCAAGTTACAGGTTGTAAAAGCAAAAGTGGAGTTATAGGAGAGTGGTGCAGACTGTCAAAATTATAGATCAGAGAAGAAAAGAGGGACCTGGACTTGAGGGCCTGCTCATTAGTCCTCTGGATCCCGCAACTAGAAATTTTTGGAACAACAGAAACAGGTTGCAGACAAGATTCCCAGATCCTGACAGAAACTGTGGCACTGGACTAGGGCACCCACTCATTAGTCCCTAACTTTTCCATTCACCAAACTTCAAAATCTGGTACACATTTGATTGTCATTTGATATCTCTGTGTGTGATCATTTTCTGTAATTTGTCTGTTTATTCATGAATTTACGAAATTAGGGTTTTGAGCATAATTAGGCTTAATTGAACAACTAAATCACACAATTACAATCTTCCCCTATGTTCTAAGTGATAAGAATCCTGTATTAGACTCATCTACTCGGCTGAATGTCCTTGAATGTTTAGTGGTGAAAGGAGGATCAACACAAAACCATTAAAAACAAACCCTCTTCATATTTTACCCTAAACATTTTGGTGAACTTGTGTTTTTAATGCATTTTGCACCTTTCTAAGTGTTGTAATTCATATTTACATTCATTTCATTCATTCATTTCATTATTCATCTTATTGCATTTGAAAAATTACAAAAAAAAATGAAAAAATTGAAAAATTTTGAAAAAATTGGCATTTTTAGCTTGCATCTTCAAATAATTTGAATTAGTTTGCATTTAATTTCAATAAATTTCTATCATTATCATCATATCAGATTTAAAATACAGAAATGTTTCATTCATCATTCATTTAGATTGCTTTTTCATGCTTAAATTGATAAAATTTGCTTGAAATTGTGCATTTTTCTATATAACCTAGTTTTGCATTAGCTAGGGCTTGTAGTCAAAATCTTGTTTCAGATTTTACTATCCTTTTAAAAAACTCATTAGGACTTATTTATAACTATAGTGTTGCATCATAGTAGTTTTCTTGCAAAATTTCATGCCTAGGGTTTGAAAACCTTGCTTTTTCACTAGATTTTAGCCTTATCGTCTCTCTAGATTTGCATCATAGGTATGTTGTAAAATATTTTTCTAGACTAATTGAATGTTATTAAAGTTATTATCTTCTTCCCCTCAAATTATTTACAACACCCTTTTGATTGGGCCCTTGCATTGAAAATTTGTGACAAATTGCATATTTTGGCTATATTTTCACTAGGGTTTGACTTAGATTTGCACTCCAAGTGTGTTGTGACAGATTTTATGGCTTCAAGTGACTGATATTACTATAATAATCTTCTTAACCTCCTAAAATTCTTCACAATACCATTTTTATTGGGCCTTTGCATTGAAATTTGATGAAAAATTATATATTTTAGTGTATTTTCACTAGGTTTTGACTAGTCGTCACTCTAGGTTTGCAACAAAAGTGTGTTGTGAAGGATATTATTGCTTTATTGGACTGATATCAACATATTATTTGATTTCCCTGATCAATTTTCTTACGACACCTTTTCTTTCACTTATTTGCATGGAAAAAAGTTGAAAAATCAAGCATTTTAGGTCATTTTCATACATAGTTTTGCACTTGTCTTTTGCATATCTTTTGAAAATATTTTAAAATATAATTTCATATTGATTTTAAATCATATACACATAGCTTCTAATTGCAACAATAACAATAGGTTCCCTCCTAGGCCTTACATAAAAAGAAAGGTCCCCGAACCTGAAATTGTGTTTACACCTCATGATAGAACAATTGGAGACACTAAAGGACCTCTTTATATCACTATGAAAGTAATGGGAAAACCTGTGGATGGAACCCTTATTGATCCTAACTACATGAGTAATTTTGCAATGGAAGATTTCCTCTATTCACATGGATTGATGCAAGGCCTTTATGAGCCTTTGGACATGATGATTAAGACACATAAGGGAACCTTTATAAACACTTCTGGGAAGATATCTTTATTGGTTATTGTATTTGAGGAATATGTAGAACAATTATTTGATGTAGTCCCCATTTCTGACCTTTTTCGCATAAAATTAGGACATCCATGGTTAAATTTTATGAAATTTGTCCCTTCAACAATTTATAATTGTGTAAAATTCCCTTTGAATGAACAAGTGCATACTATCCCTCACAATAGGTATAAGCCTTTGGTTACAAGACAACACTTTACACTTGATTACTTTTGGGAAAGATTTGAAGTAGAACCGAAGCCACAGATAGATTTCAACTTATTGAGCTATAGAAACTACAAAGCAAGACTATTACATCAAGTGACTGGTCCTTCTATGCAAGAAACAACAAGAGACGAACAACCCACATTTGAAGAGAATCCTAACCGAAAGGAAAAGGCCCCTATGCTAAGATTCCTCCCCTGCCATCCTTACAAGGATCGAGACGTAGTCATCAATAGCAAAACATTCCACCTAGACAAATGAGATTTGATACTGGTGCTTCCTCCTCTAAAACACAAAAACCTATGGAAGAGAAAAATACTATCTTACAAGAGATAAGTGGTAAGACAAAAAGAAATAGACAAGCAAGAGAAAGGATGAGGAGATGACAAGCTTATGTCCAACGAATTACATCTCAACAAGAAAACATCTCACCAAACATTGAATCAAGCCAAGAAGATCTTAAGAATGGACACTTTGAAGACAAGAATAAGAGTTAGGCTATGGTACCTTATGTCCCACTTTCCATTTTAGAGTGGGAAGATGATGATGATTTGCTTGATGATAACCCTTAGTTTGGTTGTCCCTACAGGTAAGTATTTCTAACCCTTTACCTCTCATGTTGTGTTTCCCCCGTGATGTGTCATGTGTTGTTCAGACCTCCTAGAATGGCCCTTGATTCTCTTGTAAGGTCTAGGATAATGGGAGACTACCTTTGTTGTGACCTTCTATTTGTATCATCATTCTTCTATACTGCTTCTCCTCTATTTTCACTGTTGTGTGTTGTGTCTTACGGACATAGCATTGCGGTTGGTGACTTGGGGGCACCCTCCTACGTAATTGTCCCTAAGTCACTTGTTTTTCCTCTCTTGATTTATTGTTTCCCTTCCTCTAGTGTTTCTATCTAGCAGGCAGATGATGAAAAACATATACTAATACAGACCTAGTGTCCCTTCAACGAGAAATAAAAAAATGGATAAAGTGTTGCAAGTATGGGCCTAACTGGTGTTGTCATTGATGTCAAGGATTGGATGAGCTGTGTGCTAAGGATATTGAGAAAATTAGTCTTATCAGAAATAGTGAATCTCTATGAAGTGAAGATCCCAGCTAAATGAAGATCAGAGAATGCACATCAAAGGGTTTGTAGATATGTGTCTAAAGATGAATCTGTTAAGATTTGAGAGGTCCACATGAAGATTTGGAGAAGTTATGGCCATATGAGTAAAATTGGTTTTGGTAGCTATTTAGATGTGACAGAGTGACACAAATAGGTCTGGTGAGATCCGAAAATGTAATATCTTGTTTTGCAGATTTGGTGGAATATTTAGGAAGCCAATGTGAATTGACAACTCAATCGGCTTATGGTCTGGAGGTTCACAAGCATTTATTCTAATGTGACAGTGATGACAGACTGTGTTCCTAAGGTTCTAGATGAAGATACGAATGATTTTAGTAAGCAGAAGTGGTGTGGGTGTTCTTGGTGATTCAGGCAAGCTTGTGGGGGTCTCTAAATTGTGTCCAGTTCATGTTGGTGGTCTGTATTGAAGATTAAGCTCGTAATTAAAGATTTACTCTCGGATGATGGTGTTCTTCCTAATCATGGCTGACCAGATGTTTTACACATCTTGCAGATGATGTTGAAGATGTTTTGTGAAGCATGGCGTATTCCTTAAAGAAGATTGAAGTCCTAGATATGTGTGGCCAACAGTGTGGTGATACGCATGAAGTCTTTGTAACAAATCAAGTTGTATTTTGTAACTGCTCTATAATAAAATAAAGTATGTTGTGTTGACTTTGATGATTATCCCAAAGGTGATGTCTTGTATAAATAAGATTTGTGAAGTCATTTCAAAGTATCCTTGGTTGAGATGAAAAAGTGGTAGAGAGGAGAAGAGAGAAAAGTAGACTAGAAGTGTTGAGCTTAAATAGAATTGTCTCAAGCATGGTGAAGATGCTAATCTCCAGTTCAAGTATGTAATATTTATATTATTCTGTAGACAATGTGTCTCTTGTAGGCAGTGGGCCTCTTGTGACCAGTGTGTTCAGGCAGTGAACCCTAAATAGCAAGTGCCATTTTGTTCTTCTTATTCTTTTAATAGAGAATACAATCTTGGGTTAGTCACCCCGTGGTTTTTCCCTTAACTAGGTTTTCCACGTTAAAATCTTGGTGTCATATGTGTTAATGTGTTTCTGCTCTTGAGTTATTGCATTGTGCTTCCATGATTGAATCATTATTATGCTAGTGAAATATAAGAAGGATTTAAGTGTTTAAAGAAAAGAAAGTTTTTATGACAACTGATTCACCCCCCTCTCAGTTGTCTGCCCTAAAACCAACAATTGGTATCAGAGTTAAGTTCCTCTAAAAGAGATTAACCACTTGAGGAGATCTAGGATGTCTTCCTACAAAAGGGATAGTCTGAGGTTTGATGGAACAAACTACACTCTTTAGAAAAGCTGCATGGAATGTCACTTGCAATGTATGGGATTTCAATATTGGAACATGACTATAAAGAAGTATATTCCTCCACTAAATGGTCCAACAACTATAGATGAAATTAGAGATGCTAAAGATAATCTTTGAGCTAAAGAAGCCTTACTAAGTGCCTTATTTGATTCAGAGCTGACAAATGTTATGGATTTAAAAACTGCATATGAAATTTGGTCAAAGCTGGCACTTCTGCATGAAGGAGACAAATATGTTAAATGTGCCAAGCTATAAAGTCTAAAAGGAAATTTTGAAAACCTAAAGATGAATGAAGATGAGAATATCACTATATTTATGCCAAAAGTAAATGAGCTTGTTTGTGGCATTAGATGTGCTAGTGGAACCTTGGATGAAGATGACATTGTCGCAAAAGTTCTCAGATCCTTACCTCCTGCTTACAAACACAAGGTTGCTTCTATTGAGGAATTCAGATCTTTATCAAATATCACAAGGGATCAATTGGTTGGGAAATTCATTGCATTTGAATTGGCTAAGTTTGGAGATGCACCTCCCAAGACTGAATCTGCATTCAAAGCTAGTGCCTCTATAAAAGGCAAACAAAGGTATGATCCAGGAGAAAATTCCTCAAAGAAATTATCATGGTATGAAAAAATAAGAAAAGATCTGGAAGAAGATGAGGTAGAAGCTACTCAACTTGAAGCCCTTATTGCAAAAAGACTGCCAAGAGGATCTGGTAAGTATGAAGGAAAATTGCCCTTCAAATGTTTCAACTGCAACAAGATTGGTCACTTTTCCTTAAGGTGTCTGGAAAGATTTCAAGGACAAATCCAAATAGATCAAGATTCCAAAAGAAATGTTACTATGTTCATGAAGATGATGATGATGAAGGAATAAAAGATGATGAATCAGAGATAGTAAACAAATTTGGAAGTGACTGGGTGTTTATTGCCATCAAGGAAGATGATCCAATGCCCATTAAATCTGTCAATCATAAACTGATAGAAAGAGCTCTGGCTGCTCAAGTTGAAGAAAAGAATGAATGGGTCATTAATAGTGGATCCTACCACCATATGACTGGTGATAAAAATAAGTTCATAGATCTAGAAAGATATGAAGGAGGAGTTGTAAAATTTGGTGATAATTCTACTGGCAGAATCAGAGGCAGAGGAACTATTTCTTTTGATGGAAAGAACAAAACCAGTGATGTACTGTATGTTGAAGGTCTGAAGCATAATCTTCTTAGTGTTGGGTAGTTGGTGGACAAATGCTATGATCTCCAATTCAAAAATGGAAAATGTAAGATCTTTGAAAGTTCTGGAATAGAAATTGCATCCGGTACTCAAACAAAAGGTAACATCTTCCACTTGGTTGGTACTGGAAAAAGTTATTTATTTGTTTAAATTGATCAGAGTTGGTTGTGGCATAGGAGAATGTGTCGTGTAAATTTTGATAATATCATCAAGATAAGAAACACTCAAGCTGTAAGAGATCTTCCAAGACTAGTGAAACCTACTAACAGTTTGTGCAAAGAATGTCAGTAGGGTAAGCAGAGCAGAGTCACATTTAAAAGTAAGGAACAATCTTCTACCGGGTTGTTAGACTTAGTACACACTGATCTATGTGGACCGGCAAGAATCAGGAGTCTGCAAGGTGATAGATATTTCATGTTACTGATTGATGACCACTCCCAGATGATGTGGGTGACTTTCCTAAAAGAGAAATCTAAAGCTCTTGAGAAGTTCAAAATATTCAAGGCTATGGTAGAAAATGAAACTGGGTTAAACATGAAATGTATTAGGTCTGATAGAGGTGGTGAATTCACATCCAGAGAGTTCATAGAATTCTGTGAGAAACATGGGATAAAGAGACAGTTATCTACTCCAAGGACTCCACAGTAGAATGGAGTAGTGGAAAGAAAGAACCAAACCATCTAGGAAGCATCTAAAACCATGATGATGGAAGTAAATCTCCCTCAGATCTACTGGAGAGAACCTGTAAGCACTACTGTCTATACTCTTAATCGAGTACAAATCATAAGCAATACTGGTAAGACCCCTTATGAACTTTGGTTTGGCATCACTCCTACTGTGAAGTATTTCAGAGTCTTTGGTAGTAAATGTTACATTAAAAGAGATGGAGACCTTAGCAAATTTGATGCTAGAAGTGATGAAGGAATATTCTTGGGTTACTCTACTCAAAGCAAAGCATATTGGTGTTATAACAAGAGATTAAGAAAGATTGTAGAAAGTACAAATGTGAAGGTTGATGAAGGCATTGAAAATCCCTCAAGGTTTTATGAGTATGAAGCAGATGGTTAGAATGATGTTATGGTCCAAGAAGATCTAGCCCCTTTTGTAGTTCAGATTTAGATTGATCTAGAGAATCCTGAAATACAGGAAGAAGAGATAAGCTTGAATGAACCTGTCCAAGAAATAGAAGTGCAAGAAATTCCCAAAACTCCCAGGTATGTAAGACTGAATCATTCTGAAGACCATATCATAGGTGATAGAAGCAAAGGTGTTCAAACAAGAAGCAAGTTTGCTTAAGATTCAAAGAAGTATTGTCTGATTTCAAAGATTAAACCAAAAAATGGTAAGTGAAGCATGCAATGATGAAAGCTGGACCAAAGAAATGGAGGAAGAGTTGCTGCAGATTGAGAAAAATCACACTTGGGATCTTGTTCCTAGACCTAGAAACAAAAATGTGATTGGGATGAAGTGGGTCTTCCAGAATAAACTGAATGAAGATGGTGAAGTAGTCAGAAACAAAGCCAGATTGGTCTGTAAGGGTTATTCTCAAGTAGAAGGAGTTGATTTTGAAGAAAAATTTTCTCTAGTGGCAAGAATTGAAGCAGTTAGATTATTTCTTGCTTTTGCTGCCTTCAAGGATTTCAAAGTATATCAGATGGATGTCAAGTATGCCTTCCTAAATGGTGACTTGGAAGAAGAAGTATACATTGAGCAACCAGATGGATTTCATTGTTTGATCATGGTGATATGGTTTGCAAGTTGAAGAAAGCATTGTATGGACTCAAACAAGCCCCAAGGGCCTAGTATGAAAGATTGGATAAACATCTTTTGAAGATTGGTTTCAACAAAGGTACCACTGACAGTAACTTGTACTTCAAGATTGATCATGAAAATATCTTGATTGTTGAAGTACTTGTTGATGACATCATTTTTGGAGGAAGAGATAGTATGTGCAAGACTTCTGCAAATCAAATGAAAAGTGAATTTGAGATGTCTATGTTTGGGGAAATGAATTTTTTCTTGGTTCTGCAAATCAATCAAACAAAGAAAGGAATCTTCATATAACAGACCAAATATGTGAAAGAATTGTTGAAAAAAATTGGGATGGAAGATTCAAAGCCAATGAATACTCCCATGGCAACCAAGTGTAAATTGAGCAAAGATGATGAATCTCCTAAGGATGATCAGAAAAAGTACAGGTTAATGATTGGAGGACTACTGTATCTTACTCAAACTAGACCTGACATTATGAATGTTGTTGGTCTTGTTGCTAGATTCCAAGCTGATCCTAGAGAATCTCATGTCATGGCAATCAAGAGAATTCTCAGATATCTAAAGGGAACAGTTGAGTATGGTTTATACTATCCTAGGGATCATGATTTATCTCTTCATGCATATACAGATGATGATTGGGCAGGAGAGATGTGGATGACTGTAAGAGTACCAGTGGTGGTGCATTCTTTTTGGGAAAAAGATTAGTTTCTTGGCTGAGCAAGAAACAAGAGGCAATATCTCTATCCACTACAGAAGAAGAATATATTGCAGCAATAGGTAATTGCACTCAAGTATTGTGGATGAAGCAAATGCTAAGAGACATCAGAGTGGAGTATGATGAACCTATCACAATCTTCTATGATAACTCAAGTGCAATATATATATATCAAAAAATCTGGTGTTGCATTTAAAGACAAAACATATATCCATCAAGTTTCACTTTTTGAGAGAGCATGTGAACAAGAATGAAGTCAGATTGGAGTTTGTGCCCTCAAAGGATAAGATTGCAGACATTTTTACTAAACCTCTACCTAAGGACTAGTATCTCAGGGAGAAGTTAGGGGTTATTACCCCTCCAGCTCTAAATTAAGGTGCACTGATGTGTATCAGTCCGGTGGATCTCACAGTCATATCTCGTGGTCCAGATTGATTATAGGAAGCTGCCACTCAGGGGGCGCAATTTGTATGATTCTGAAGTATTGATGCAAGTATTGTTGATAACTGAGAGGGGGGGTGAATTAGTTATCCTAATTATTTCTTCTTTTGAACTTTCTTATTAATCAAAGCATCATTGAATCAAACAAACAAACATTACCATGAAATGAGAAACACACGACATAGTATTTTTGACGTGGAAACCTGGTTAAGGGAAAAAATCACAGGGTGATTAACCCAAAGATTATTCTCTATTAGAAGAATAAGGAATTATAAGATGGCATTTGCCAATTAGGGCTCACTGCCCGAGCACACTGCTCACAAAGAGGCATACTGCCTACAAGGAGACACACTGTCTACAAAAGAATGTTATACAATACTTGAATTGATTGGAAGCATCTACATATGCTGGAGTTCAGTTCCGGTTAGGCTCAGTACACTGATCTGCTGCACTTCATCTTTTCTCTGTTCTTTATTCTGCTTTCCTTTCACATATCAGATCTTTCTTACTGCTTCTGTTCTGCTCTGCACTTATTCGCATACACCATACCACCACTACACTTCTCACAACTAAATCCATCCTCTATATATATCCGCACTAGTGATTTCATTATCTTTCTAGTCGGCATCTAGAACAGTCTATTTTTCTCACAAACTCTGTTCTGTTGGCTGAATCCTTGCACATCAAGTAATGCGGATCAAGCATATACTTGTAGATATCATTAAACATGTCAGCCAAACATGATTCATGCCTTCACAACCTTTACCATCAACAATAACACATCCGGAAAATAGTCTGATGTTCTGTCAGTCAGTTCTTCCTCTGTTCTCACTGTCACTCAGGAATCCGGTACTCAACTATTCATATCTTTTTCCTTGTCCATCACCGGAGGCTAAATCCTTGGAATATACCACTCAAGGTAGTCCTCTTGACTTTCCCAAATTGGCACTGCACCAAGACACTTCCTCTGAGAGATCTGGACCAATCTGTCGGACCTTGCCACATGCTCTGTTCTTGTTCACCGGACCACAACAATCTTCATTCTGACTTCCGGTAGAGACACACCATGACTTGCGGATATGTGGGATGATCTTTGTTGCCATTAATGACAACAACCATGAATCCATATAGTGTCTCTTGCTAACAAGTATGTGCCATTTGCCATTGATGTCAAAGGGGAAGAGAAGACATGTGAAAAACAAAAGTGGTTGTTGATCAAAGGGGGAGGAGCAAAGAAAGAGAAGACATATGAATGATTGTTGTTGATAGGGGGAGCTATGTCAATTAGTGAGGAGAAGTTCTTGTCTTGATGGTTAAAACAGTTTTTCACATCATATGTTGCCATCAATGACAAAGGGGGAGATTGTTGCAAGTATGGGCCTAACCAGTGTTGTCATTGATGTCAACATACTCCTGTTGCATTGATGTCAAGGATTGGATGAGCTGTGTGCTAAGGATATTGAGAAAATTAGTCCTATTAGAAATAATGAAGACAGTGAAGCTCTATGAAGTGAAGATCCCAGGTAGATGAAGATCAGAGAATGCGCATCAAAGGGTTTGTAGATATGTGTCTAAAGATTATCCAGTCAAGATTTGAGAGGTCCACATGAAGATTTGGAGAAGTTATGGCCATATGAGTAAAACTGGTTATGGTAGTTGTTTAGAGGTGACAGAGTGACACAAATAGGTCTGGTGAGATCCAAAAATGCAATATCTTGTTCTACAGATTTGGTGGAATGTTTAGGAAGCCAATGTGAATTGACAACTCAATTGGTTCATGGATTGGAGGTCCGCAAGCATTTATTCTAATGTGACAGTGATGACAAACTATGTTCTTGAGGTTCTGGATGAAGATGAGAATGATTTTAGTAAGCAGAAGTAGTGTGGATGTTCTTGGTGATTCAGGCAAGCTTGTGGGGGTCTCTAGATTGTGTTCAATTTGTGTTGGCAGTCCACATTGAAGATTGAGCTCATAATTGAATATTTACTCTCGAGTGATGGTGTTCTTCCTAATCATGGCTGACTAGATGTTTTACACATCTTGCGGATGATCTTGAAGATGTTCTATGAAGCATGGCGTGTTCCTCAAAGAAGATTGAAGTCCCAGATATGTGTGGGCGACAGTATGGTGATACGCATGAAGTCTTTGTAACAAATCAAGTTGTATTTTTGTAACTGATCTATAATAAAATAAAGTATGTTGTGCCGATTTTGATGATTATCCTAAAGTCGATGTCTTGTATAAATAAGATTTGTGAAGTCATTTCAAAGTATCCTTGGTTGAGATGAAAAAGTGGTAGAGAGGAGAAGAGCAAAAAGCATAGCAGAAGTGTTGAGCTTAAATGGAACTGTCTCAAGCATGGTGAAGATGCTAATCTCCAGTTCAAGTATGTAATATTTATATTATTCTGTAGACAATGTGTCTCTTGTAGGAAGTGGGCCTCTTGTGAGTAGTGTGCTCGGGCAGTGAGCCCTAATTGGCAAGTGTCATTTTGTTCTTCTTATTCTTTTAACAGAGAATACAATCTTGGGTTAGTCACCCCATGGTTTCTCCCTTAACTAGGTTTTCCACGTTAAAATCTCAGTGTCATATGTGTTAAAGTATTTCTGCTCTTGAGTTATTGCATTGTGCTTCCATGATTGAATCATTATTATGCTGTAGAAATATAAGAAGGATTTAAGTGTTTAAAGAAAAGAAAGTTTTTTTGACAACTGATTCACCCCCCCTCTTAGTTGTTTGTCCTAAAACCAATACCAAGTCCATACATGATGACGGGGTTGGAATGTATATTATCCGACGTTTGGCTAGTAGAATTACTCCATGTGATCTTGATGTTGTATTATCTCAGTTACAAACCATAACAGTACTGCTACTTAGTGCACTTTGTTTGTCTTTGAATCTCGCCTTGGTTACACTCAATTTTGAGATTTCTGTAGTATAGCCCCACGGTTATACTCGGTCTCTAAATTCATAGTATAACCCTAGCTCTTTGTGTGAATGATCATATGCATTGATATTTATCATGATTCTATGGACACTAACACTTTTCTTGCAGGAATGTGTTTGTGGGAACATTTGGCAATCGTAAAGTACATGTCACCTCTAGGGGGCATGGGCTTTGTGAGAGTCCGTGTTCCCTTGTGTGTTTTCTTCCTACCTTAACATGCTTGATATCAGTACATAATATCAACCACCTTAAGGTGGGGGCATATATAAGGTGAGTTGTCTGATTTAGATACTAGTGAAGTGTGTTTGTTCTCAAGTGCAGTCTTAAAGACTGGTGGCAATGAGTCCCTCCTATACTCTGAGATTTGTGTGAAATCTATTGCACTCATTTAAGCTCTCTACGGAGGCAAGTTATCACGTATATCCTTTTTATCTTAAGCCCTCTGCAGAGGCAAGGATGGTGTATTTCTCATGGAGAGTGCACATCCTATCATTTTCTAAAAGTCCTCTACGGAGGTAGGGAGAGGTTATGTGACTAACTCAACCCTTAAGCATGTCTTGGGTGATTGTTGTAGTGAATCCCAATTGTCAGTGTGTGCCTGTAATGTGCCTGAGATGGTGACGAACCTAGAAATAGGAACACTCCATCAATTGTCTGTCGTGTTTTCTCTGTGTCTTCTCAATTAAAGACCAGTGGTGATGAGTCCCTCCTATGCTTTGGGATTTGTATGGCATGCTTGATTTGTATTGCGTGTCTATTGCCCCATATGCAATTTAAAGACCGGTGGTGATGAGTCCCTTTTGCATTATGGGTGGTGTGTTTACTTTCCTTGTACTTGCATCTACATTTCATATATATGAGAAAAAGAAAAGAAAGAAAATCATCACTGTCTTCACTGCATTCACTGTATTCACTATGTTTTGCATGTCTTCAATGTTGTCTTCTCCATGTTTTGTGTGACTATAACTGTCTTCTCTGTGTTTTGCATGCCTGCTACTGTCTTCACTGTGATTGGCATGACTTTTCTATGCTTATCGTGTTTGTTGTGTTTGTTGACCATACTTTAATGCATGTATTGGCCTTGCATTTATACATACATTAAAGTGGGGGCTAAATGTTATGTCATAAAATGTTCCCTTGGGGGATTTTCCCTCTTAAGGTTTAGCTCCTGGGTCCTTTAGAATGTATTTAGAGCATCTTGCATGATCTTGATGACTCCCGATGAGAAAACCCTGAAGTTTCATGGAAAATGGGACCTAAGGGGTGTGCTTAACATAAATCCTTCCTGAAATAGGGGGAAGGACTTGGCACCTACACCCTAGTCCTGTTCTATTTTAAGGCAAACCAATTTCAAAGTGTCGGTTTATGACCGTTATTTAGTTCCTATGCCGACACGGTAAGTTTGAATTACAAAATTCTTAGCGGGAATGTTTGTAGTTACATTTATAAGCATGATTAGTGATTCATTTGTAAACTAGATAGATATTGCAAACTTGTAGCTTATGTTAAGGTGATTTGAGGCATTCATTATGTGTTGCAAAGTAGAATTTATGTTGTTCTTGTGTTTGTATTTATAGATTTGGCATCCATCTCCTCATGGCATGAAGAGCATCTTCCTCCCATGAGATCTTCACTACAAGGTGATATCAATTGTAATTTCTATCATTTATCATTTGGATTTTGCCTCTATCCTGTAGGGATATGCATTCTTTATCTGACAATGGTGTTCAAAAGACTTTAATATCTCTTCAGGGATTGACTGAGGCAAGCCTCTAAACACCACAACCCCCAACCCATTTTTCTGTGATTACAAGTTATAGGTTGCGAAAGGAGAAGAAGTGGAGTTGCAGGAGAGCAGTGCAAATTGTCAGAATTGTAGATTAGAGAAAAAAATAGGGACCTGGACTCAGGTGCTTGCTCATTAGTCCTCTGGATCTCGCAACTAGAAAATCTCTGGAACAACAAGAATAGGTTGCAGAAAAGATTCCCAGATCCTGACATAAGCTGTGGCACTGGACTAGGGCACCTGCTCATTAGTCCCTTACTTTTCCATTCATCAAACTTTAAAATATGGTATGCATTTGATTGTCATTTGATATCTTTGTGTGTGATCATTTTCTATAATTTATCCATTTATTCATGAATTTATGAAATTAGGGTTTTGAGCATAATTGGGCTTAATTAAACAACCAAATCACACAATTCCAATCTTCCCCTATGTTCCAAGTGACAAGAAGCCCATAGTAGACTCCTCTACTCAATTGAATGTCCTTGAATGTTTAAAGGTGAAAGGAGGATCAACACAAAACCATTGAAAACAAACCCTTTGCATATTTTACCCTAAACATCAGTAAGACAAAAGAAGAACATTTGCAGCACCTAAGACAAGTATTGCAAAGACTAAGAGAAGAGAAATTGTTGATAAACATTAAGAAATGTAGTTTCATGAAGGAAGAATTGGTATACTTGGGATTTGTGATTTTTGTGGAAGGATTGAAGATGGATCCTAAGAAAGTGAGAGCAATTGTTGAACGGCCTACACCGGAGAGCATTGGAGAAGTCAAATCATTTCATGGATTAGCTAGTTTCTACTGAAAGTTCATCAAAAAATTTAGTTCAGTTTGTAACCCTATGACACAGACAATGAGAGGTGACAAAAAAGATTTCAAGTGGACATCAGGAGCAGATAAAAGTTTTGAGTTGTTGAAGTAGAAAGTGACAAACCAACCTGTTTTGGCATTACCAAATTTCAATAAGGTATTTTAGGTAGATTGTGATGCAAGTGGGAATGCAATAGGAGCAGTGCTAAGTCAAGAAGGTAGACTTGTAGTATATTTCAGTGAGAAGTTGAATTATGCAAGGAGAAGATATTCAGTTTATGATCAGGAGCTCTATGCCATAATTCAAGCCTTGAAGAAGTGGAGACATTACTTGTTGCCTAAGGAGTTTATGTTGTATACAGATCATCAAGCTTTGCAATAATTGAATAGTTGAGGAAAGTTGAATCAGAGACATATGAGATGGGTAGAGTTCATGCAGAGTTATACTTTTGTGTTGAAGCATAGGAGTGGTAAGTCAAATAAAGTTGCAGATGCATTGAGTAGGAGGAGGAACTTGCTGACAGAGATGAGGATTGAAGTGTTAGGTTTTAATGAATTGAAACATATGTATGAGGGAGACACTGATTTTGCAAAACCTTGGAAAGCATGTAAGGAACTTGTTGCGATAGATAGGAGTAAGTGGTTGGACTTTCATTAAGGAAGATATGTTGTTCAGAGGAAATCAGTTATGCATACCTAGGAGTTCCATGAGGGACAATTTGATCAAAGAGAAACACAGTGGTGGATTAGCAGGACATTTTGGCATTGACAAGACAATGGCTCTGGTGAGTGAAAACTACTTTTGGCCTCAGATACATAAGGGTGTTAGGAAATTTGTGCAAAGTTACAGAGTTTGTCAAATTGCAAAAGGAGTAGTCAGAATACTAGATTGTATAAGCCTTTGACAGTATCGGAGAAACCTTGGGAAGACATAAGTATGGATTTTGTAATGGGATTGCAAGAGACACAGAGAGGACATGATTCAATATTTGTAGTGGTAGACAGATTTTTAAAGATGGCACATTTCATACCTTGTAAGAAGACAACTGATGTAGTGCATGTAGCTGACCTATTTTTCAAGGAGATTGTGAGATTGCATGGATTACCTAAGAGCATAATTTCAAACAAAGAAACAATATTTCTTGGATACTTTTGGAAGACACTTTGGAAGAAAATGAAGACAGATTTGAAGTTCAGTTCAACATTACATCCATAGACTGATGGATAAATAGAGGTAGTGAATAGGAGTTTTAGAAATTTGTTGAGATGTTTGGTTGGAGAGAAGATAAGAAGTTGGGATTTGATTCTTTCACAAGCAAAGTTTGCATACAATAACTCAATGAATAGGAGTACCAGAAGAACACCTTTTGAGATTGTTACCGGAGTAAACCCTAGAGGAATAGTAGAGTTGAGAGATATCAGTATGGAAGATAAGAGAAGTGCAGAAGCAGAAGAATTTGTAGGACATATGGAGATAGTGCATAATCGGATTAAGAAACATTTGGAGGAAATGAATAACAAGTATAAGGAACATGCAGATGGGAAGAGAAGAGATAAGGAATTTGCAATAGGAGATGAAGTGATGGTGTACTTGAGAAAAGAAAGATTTCCAGTTGGGACATATAACAATTTGAAGATGAAGAAGTTTGGACCATGTAGGATACTCAAAAAGTTTGATTTAGGAAATGCATATGAAGTGGAGCTACCAAATACATTGGGTATATCACCTATTTTCAAATTGCAGATCAGTTCAGTGACAACATGGAAGAAGACTTCAAGAAGCAATTACCACAACAAGGACCGGAGCAGATTGAGGAAATGTTAGATAGAAAAGTTGCACACAGCACCAAAGAAAGACAGTACAAAGAATACCTCGTGAAGTGGAAAGGCAGACCGGAAGAAGACTTGTCTTGGATTTCTCAGGCTGAGGTGGACCGTCTTGGTTTTCCTCTAGCCCTAACAAAGTGAGGGACTCACTTTTTCAATAACCCCAGATGTCTGATGCAAGAGCATCCCTAATTCAAGAGTAATCTTTCATTAACCAAAAACATTTGCATTTCAATTTGTTTCTTTTCATTTTCCAGTTTAGTTTAGGCAGTTCAGTCAATATGTCATGCCCACATTTGCCATGTGGCTATGACCTGATAACCACATGTCATGACCACATTTGTCATGTGGTCATGACATGTATTATCAAAAACTTTTTCCACCTGACTCTAAAACCCCCTTGTGCACATCAATCACACTTAGTGACACACACATGTAACGTAGTTGCATCTGGAACCAATGTTAGGCACGTCGCACGAAGGTGGGGAAGTCAATCACAAACAGGATAATGTGAAACTTATTTTGCAATCCCTATGAGACAATAGCCACTAAGGGGGTGTGCTTCATGAGGAGTGACGCTAAGAGGGTTGGTTCCCACTTCGAAACCCACCCCTAGGGTTTACTAGATGATGAGGAACAATTCCGATATGAATCAAGATCTAACCCTAGAAATAACTACAACTTTAAAATAACATTAAAATAATGCCACAATTAAAAATTTCAACTTAAAACATTTAAACAACATCTATTGCGGAAAGATAAATAATCGATTTAAATTAAATATTATTCCCATCTAAAGTCTAGGAAAAATTTGACAGCATCACGGGATAAAAGGGAATATTTCTCTAATAATTTTGATAGCATAACGCCATCTCATCAACTATGGGAGAATTGAAAATTAAATTAAAATTAAAACTTCACTACACCCCTTTTTAAAATTTAAACAAAATTAAATGCATGAAATAATATACTTAATACTTTCTCTAGTATTTAAAATGAAGTAAATAAAACAACTAAGGGGTGTTTTGCGTGGGTGTTCAAAACAAATATCATTCAAACATCACATCTAGAACCTATAACATTTCAACCTTGCTCAAAAAATCAAACAATTGCAAAATTGTCCATCTACACCAATCCACTGTTCATAAACGAAGAAGTAAAAACTCAATCTTATTCTTCTTTTGGGCATCATTCTTCATTTCTGATGTTTTAGGGTTTCAGTCTTAGTCATTGCATATCCAAAAAACATCCCAGTCAGTCATACACAATTGCATATCCATCACCATTCAAGAAAAACTTTTAGCTTGCACTTAGGTTACTCTCCTTAGGTCTGGAATCAAACATTGGCTATTAATCACCCATATCACTTGAGGTTCATCATCCTTGAGTTAGGGAACATATTATCATCTTGGGATAGGGTAACCTACTTGGAGTTTATCATCTTCTACTTTAGCATACCCTCTCTTGATCACTATCCTTGTGTCCATATAAATTAATACATTTAAAAACATCATGGAGATTTATTAAATAACTATGAGGCATTAAATAAAATAAACATATTGCTTTAAATACATTCCTACATAAGTTAAAAGATAAAATTAATTAAAAAGCATTAAAACACTCCACCCAAAAGTCTAAAAAGCCACTCCCACTCTCTAAGTGGGTTTAATTAAACAAAACTAAATTTAAACAAAATTAAATACATGAAATAATATACTAAATACGTTCCCCAATATTTAAAACGAAGTGAATAAAATAACTAAGGGGTCTACTTAAATTAATTTTAACCATTTAAATTAATAGATTTAAAAACACTAAATAACTATGAGACATTAAATAAAATAACCATATTACTTTAAATACATTTCTACATAAGTTAAAAGATAGAATTAATTAACAAATATTAAAACACTCCACACAAAAGTCCAAAAAGCCACTCCCACTCTCTAAGTGGGTTTAATTAAATAAAACTAAGTTTAAGGATTAAGTTAGCCACTATTTTTTTTAGGACAACACAAACCCCTAAATAAAAGTTTATAAAAGCATTACAAAAATATAAAGCTCACAAATCATTTGTTTTCTACTTGTAGTTTTCAAACTTCAAGGAGGAGAGCAAATGGGAAAGTACCTTCCCAAGTGGAAAGTATTTTCTCAAAAAGAGAGTTTTATTGTTTTCTAACAATGTTTTTTCTCTTATGTTCATCTACAGGTTGATTTATTTTCTACATTGTCATTTGTTTTTAAATTTGTTTTTCATTTGTGCACAGGGCTCTATGAATTCTCTACAATAATCTATTTTTTTCTAACCCAAAATAAATGTTTTTCTAAGTTTCTTTTGAATCTGCTAATAACTTAACTCTCTAGTTTTTTTGAAATAAAAGTATAAACAGAGTTATAATTTTTTTCTTTATACCCAGATGTGTGTGTGTGTGTGTGTGTGTGTGTGTGTCCTACTATAGGAATGCTTAACATACACACACACACACACACACACACACACACACACACACACACACACACACACACACACACACACACACACACACACACACACACACACATATACACACTGGTATGTGTGTGTGTGTTAAGCATTCCTACAGTAGGATATATAAATATATAATTTTTTGTTGATAAACAGAGATCAGAAATCAAGATAGGGCTGAACTAATTTAATATTCATAGGGGTTTAAAGGTATGGCAGAGGCATTTTTTTAACAACCGCATATAGTAGTGACGCATGGGTCTTAACCCCAATGATGGTGCCATTGGGCTAGGGCGGGGCTCCCGCCCCACCCGCAGGGCACTGCCCTGGGGTAGGATGGGGATCCCAACCCTCGCCCTGCTGTTTCTACTCGCAGGCCAACCATGGCATGTGCCATGGTTCAGCTCTACCTTGACTTTGTTTTTTTTTCTTTACAAAAGTCTTTCCAATGAAGCGATACCCTAATACAATCCACCGATAATTAAATGTTTTTTTTCTTCTTTGTTATAAGCTTAACATATATTATTAAAATATGCATCACATATATATATAATGCTCTCTGTACTTTTTTTGACAATGAATATAAATTAGACAATAAGTTAAAATGTAAGAGAAATACAAGTTAAAACTTTATATTTATATATATATATAGAAAAAAATGCAACTCAAAAGGGTAATAAAAAATAACCATCCATGCCTATATCTTTTTTTTGGTATTAAATAAGGAGATAAATATATTAAAACAAGAGGGTATATATATATATAATGTCAGAAAATGTCCCTTTGGGGGCTTTTTCCCTCATAAGGTTTAGCTCCCGGGTCTTTAGTTTGCATTTAGGACATCTTACTTCATAATTTGGCATCTCGATGGAATGAGCCCTAGGTAACATGACAAATGGGACCTAGGAGGACCCCTTGAGCTTGACCCTACCCAAAATAAGGGGGAGGACTTGGGTGCCTGTGCCCTAGTCCTACCTTATTTTGGGGCAGTCCCAATTTTTGGGTGTTGGTTTATGACCGTTATTTGGGTCCTATGCCGACACAATAAGTTTGAATTACGAAAATCTTGGCTGGAGTGTTTGTAGTTGCATATAAAAACATGTTTAGGCATTCATTTGTAAATTAGATTTCAATTAGATGATTACTAGCAAGCTATTGTGTTCTCAAGGTGATTCAAGGCTTTCCTTGTGTTGCAAGAGAAGATTTGTGCAGTTTATGTGTTTGTGTTTGTAGATTTGAGCATCCATTTCATCATGGAATGAAGAGCATCTTCCTTCCATGATATCTTCACTACAACGTGACATTATATTGTGTTTTCATCATCATTTCCTTTGGTTTTTGCCTCTGCCTCACAAGGGTACACACTCTTTATCTGACAACAGTATTCAAATACTTAAGTGTCCTCCAGGGCTTGACTGAGGCAAGCCTCTAAACACCACAACCCCCTCCCAAAGTTTTCATGGTTGCAGGTTACAGGTTGTAGAGCTAGGAAAAGTGAAGTTGTAGGAAGGCATCTTGAAGTGTTGGAATTGTAGAATAGAAGGAAAAATAGCACCCTAGACTTGGGCGCCCACTCATTAGTCCTCCAACTTCCGTGATAGGAAAATCTTTAGGATAGCAGGGAAGAGTTGCAGACTAAATTTCCAGATCTAGACAAAAAGCAAGACATTGGACTTGGGCACCCACTCTTTTGTCCCTAACTTTTCCACCTTGGAACACTGAAAATAGGTGCTCTATGATTTGATATTTTACATCTCTCTGCAAGAACTTTTTCTGTTATTCGTCAGTTTATTGTTGTATTTGCATAATTAGGGTTTTAATGGTCAATTAAGCATAAGAGAAGGAAAATTGAACACCCTAATTCTAGCTTATCTACATTTCACAGTGACCTAGGGTATGATAGTGAATTGCCACTTGACCCTAGATCCTTGAATGTATAGGGTGAAAGGAGGATTCAAACATCTAAACACTAAAAACTAAACGAATCAAATTTCACCTAAACATTTTGGTGAACCCATGTTTTTGGACTTAAATTGCAACTTGTTGAGTGTTTGTTTTCATATTTGGATTGATTTCATTCATTCTTATAGTCTTTCATTTTATTGCATTAAGAAAAATTCAAAAAAATTTGAAAATTTTGAAAAATTCAACAAAATTGCATTGTTTGGCTTACTAAATTGCAACAATTCTTTCTAAATTTCCCTAATTCATGATTTTTGCATCAAATATGATATAAACTATAGAAAAACAAAAAAATTCAGAAATTTGCATTGCATTTTTTGTCATTAATTTGCTAGGCTTTTGTAGAAAATTTGACAATTTTCATTAAACCTAGTAATTCCAAAATCTAGGGTTAGTAGGCAAAATCTTCTTTCAGATTTTTCTACTAATTTTAGAGGCTCATTAAAATTATAATTTGGCTGTAGTCTTTCATTTTAGTGTAAATTTGCATTTAGATTTAAAATATTTGTATTTTTGCATAGAAAATTTCAACAAAAAACTAGCAATTTTCATGCATTTTCATTAGATTTGCATTGGTATTTTGCATATTAGGGCTTGAAAATTATTTTCAAATATTATTACACTTCATTTTCATCATAAATAAGACTTCAAAACATTCACATAGCATTTTGTGTCAACATCTCAAACCTAGGGCTTCAAAAACAACGATTTTAACTAAAATTGGCCTTATCGACTCTATAAACTTGCATCATAGGCGTGTTGTGAAGATTATTTTTGCATTAATTAGATATTATCAAGGTAATAATTTTCTTCCCCTCCTAAAATCTTCACAACACCCTTTTAACAGGCTCTTGTATTGAAAATTCGGTGAAAAATTACATATTTTGGCCATTTTTGCCCTAGGGTTTGACCTAGTTTGCACTCCAAGTGTGTTGTGACAAATTTTATGGATTGAGTTGACTGATATCATTATTATTAATTTTTGCACATCCTAAAATTAATTACAACACCCTTTTTGCTAGGTTTTGTAATTGAAAAACCATGAAAAATAGCTTATTTTTTCTATACTTTCACTCAGGTTTTACCTTAAGTGGCACTAAAAGTGTGTTGTGTTGGGTATTTTGGCACCAAGTGGTTATATTACTGATATTATTTTATTTCCATCATAATTTTTCTCACAGCACCCTTTGTTATGCTCTTTTGCATTAAGTTTTGGTGAAAAAAGTGCCTATTTCAACATATTTTGACTATAGTTTGACTTGGCATTATCTTGGATTTGCATCAAGAGTGTGTTGGGAAGGATCATATTTCTATTTTGGACTGATATCAGACATATAACATTCTTCCCCTGATCAAATCCTTACAACACCCTTTGTTTCACCTATTTGCATTGAAAAAGTACAAAACATAAGCATCTAGGTCATTTTTGCATATAGTTTTGCACTTGACTTTTGCATAAAGTTGAAAAAAAATTTCAAAAATATTATCTTACATTGGAATGGCACCTTCATTTCATTTTTCAATGGTATCTTTGCATGCATTTATCAAAGATCTTGATTTTGACCAATTTTTAACCCTCATGAGTGAACATCCTACGATATTAGATAGCTTAACTAAATTTTTCTCCATGAGTAGCAATGAAAAAGATTATGGTGATAGCACTTCTCCCATGCATTCAATACCTGCTCCATGTGATGATGACATAAGCTTGTCCTCTAGTCATTCTTTAAAAAATGCTTCTTCCCATGAGGGTATGTTGGTCCAAAATGATGAAATCAACAGCACAATAGAAAAAACACAACTTTTACAAGACATTGTGCCTCCTACAACTACAATAGAAGAAAAAATCTCTCACGATGTTGAGAATCCTATTTATGAGATAATATATGTAACTAAAGAACAAAGAGACAAACTTGATAAATACCTAGCTAAATTTCAAGAATATGTGCAAACTGAGAGGATAGCTGAAGAAGCTATACTTGTGATTCACAACATAAGAAAATTAATAAAAGATGGAAAAGATGGTATTGATGTTGTTCAAGGATTAATGCATATCATACAAAGTAATTTCATACCTCAATATGACTTAGACAATTACACATCTCTCATGAGTACACACTCTCGGGTAATAGAAGACTTAACACGCCACATTGAGAATGATGAGTATCAAAACTCTCTTAATGGACCTTATGAGGTTGAAGATGAATATCTAAACTATGATGCAATAGTTGGTTTAATAGAAGTGGACAAGGAAAAAGTTAGGAATTCACCTAACCCATGGAAAAATGGCATTGATTTAATTGTTGATAAAGGTTAGATTAGAAGACCCTACAGGTAACTATCTCTAACCTTTTATCTCTCTCGTGATGTGCTTCCCTCGTGATGTGTTATGTGTTGTTTAGGCCTCCTGGGATGACCCCCGATTTTCTTGTAAGGTCCGGGATACCAAGAGACTGCCTCTATTGTGACCTTCTTCTATTTGTATCATCATTCTTCTAATTTGCTCTCTCTGATTTTATTGTTGTGTGTTGTGTCTTATGGACATAGCGTTGCAGTTGGTGACTTGGGGGCACCCTCCTACATGACTGTCCCTAAGACACTTGTTTCTCCTCTCTTATTTATTGTTTCCCTTCCTCTAGTGTTTCTATCTAGTGGGTGAATAACGACAAACATTTATACTGATGCGGACCTAGTGTCCCTTTTGAAAGCAATCAAAAAATGGACTTAGTTCCTAATATGATGATGGGGTTGTATATCTTATCCGATGCTTGGCTAGTGGAAGCACTCATGCTTTCCACGTAGTGAATTTGATGATGTTTCTATCGCATTTACAAACCTTAACAATATTGCTGCTCTGTGCACCTTTGTTTGTCTTTGAATCTAGCCTTGGTGGTACTCAATTCGGAGAGCTTCGTGATATAGCCCTATGGTTATCCTCGAAATCTGAATTCACTGTATAACCTTGGCTCTTTGTGTGGTTAATCATATGCATTGATGTTTTTGTTAATCATGATGTTGTAGACACTAACATGTTTCTTGCAGGGATGTGTTTGTGGGAACATTTAGTGACCGTAAAGTACATGTCACCTCTGGGGGGCATGGGCTTTACAAAAGTTAGTGTTCCCTTGTGGTTTTTATTCCTACCTTAACGTGCTTGATATCAATAACTAATATCAACCACCTTAAGGTGAGGTCATATATAAGGTAAGATGTCTATTGTAGATGTTAGCAATGTGTTTATCCTCAGATGCAAAGACCTACACAATGAGTGCATCATGCATCCTGAGTTTGTTTGCAATCAATCAATCAATCATTCATTTAAGCCCTCCATAGAGGAGGGATATCGCGTATATCCTTTTTATCTTAAGCCCTCTACGGAGGTGGGGATGGTGTATTTCTCAGAGCAAATTGTATCATTCTGTCATTTTCAAAAGTCCTCTGCGGAGGTGGGGAGCAGTTCAGTGACTAACTCAACCCTTAAGCATGTATTTAGCGATTGTTGTGGTGAAGCCCAATTGTCGGTGTGTGCCTGTAATGTTCTTGAGATGATGATGAGTCTGGAAATAGGGAACACACCATCACTTATCTTCCATGTTTTCTCCATGTCTTCAAGTGTGTGTGTTTTGACGTGCTTATTCTGTGTGGCATGTTTGTTGCCCCATATGTAGTATAAAGACCAGCGCCTTAGGGTTGTGCTTCCTACATTTTGGGAGGTTTTGCATGTCTTGTGTGTGTGTTGCCCCATATACAAAGACCTGCGTGATAAGTGCATCATGTATTGTGGGAGGTTTGTTTACTTTCCAGTACTTGCATCTATGTTTCATATATATGAGAAAAAGGAAAGAAAAGAATCATGCATGTCTTCCATGCATTAATGTGTCTTCTATGCATGGACTGTGTTCTTTGTGTTCTGTGTGACTATAACTGTCTTCTCCGTGTTTTGCATGCCTATTACTGTTTTCTATGTGATTGGTGTGTCTTCTCCGTTCTTGGTGTGTTTGTGACCTTACTTTAATGCATGTAAATTGGCCTTGTGTTAATGCATACATTAAAGTGGGGGCTAAATGTAACGTCAGAAAATGTCCCCTTTGAGGCTTTTCCCTTATAAGGTTTAGCTCTCAGGTCTTTAGTGTGCATTTAGGACATCTTACTTCATAATTTGTCATCCCGATGGAATGAGACCTAGTTAACATGACAAATGGGACCTAGGAGGACCCCTTGAGCTTGACCCTACCCAAAATAGGTGGGGAGGACTTGGCCGTCCGCGCCCTAGTCCTATCTTATTTTGGTATAGTCCCAAATTTTAGGTGTCAGTTTATGACTGTTATTTGGGTCCTATGCTAACACGGTAAGTTTGAATTATGAAAATCTTGCTAGGAGTATTTTTAGTTGCATATAAAAGCATGTTTAGGCATTCATTTGTAAGCTATATTTCAATTAGATGATTACTAGCAAGCTATTGTGTTCTCAAGGTGATTCAAGGCTTTCTTTGTGTTGCAAGAGCATATTTGTGTGGTTTATATGTTTGTGTTTGTAGATTTGAGCATCCATTTCATCATGGAATGAAGAGCATCTTCCTCCCATGATATCTTCACTACAAGGTGACATTATATTGTGTTTTCATCATCATTTCCTTTGGTTTTTGCCTTTGCCTCACAAGGGCATGCACTCTTTATCTTACAGTAGTGTTCAGAGACTTAAGTGTCCTTCGGGCTTGACTGAGGCAAGCCTCTAAACACCACAACCCCCTCCCAAAGTTTTCATGGTTGCAGGTTATAGGTTGCAGAGCTGGGAAAAGTGAAGTTGCAGGAAGGCATCTTGAAGTGTCAGAATTGTAGAACAGAAGGAAAAACAACACCTTGGACTTGGGCACCCACTCATTAGTCCTCCAACTTCTATGACAGGAAAATCTCTTGGACAACAGGGAAGAGTTGCAGACTGAGTTTCCAAATCTGGACAAAAAGTAGGGCATTGGACTTGGGCGCCGCCTGCTCTTTTGTCCCTAACTTTTTTGTCTCGGAACCCCAAAAATAGGTACTCTATGATTTGATATTTTACATCTCTGCAAGAGCTTTTTTTGTTATTCATCAGTTTATTGTTGTATTTGCATAATTAGGGTTTTAATGGTCAATTAAGCATAAGAGAAGGAAAATTGAACACCCTAATCCCAGCTTCCCTACATTTCACAATGACCTAGGGTATGATAGTGAATTGCCACTCAACCCTAGATCCTTGAATGTATAGGGTGAAAGGAGGATTCAAACATCTAAACACTAAAAACTAAATGAATCAAATTTCACCTAAACAATATATATATATAGTCTTACAAAATGTTTAAAAACCCATGAGTACTCTTTGCTAGTAAACACAGTAATAACTTAGTAATAATTTCTTTTCAAGCAAAAATTCATACACTAAAATGATAAGTTTAGGGAAAAAGAGAGATATTTTTCCTTTATACCATTCATCCACTTTACATAGGAACAAAATTATTGAACTCAAAGAAAACCATTCATATCATTGAAATCACCAAAGTATTGCAAGTATATAAAAACACATCAAGGACATCTTAAGAGAGATTTGACTCTCATGATAACAATAAACTATTACAAGCCCATTTAGGCCAAGGCAACCTCATTCCCATAACTTTTACAACTCAAAAAAAACCAATGAACTCATAGTTTCTTCCAAACTTCAAATGTCCTCCATAAGCCACCAAAACCTACAAACACAAAAAAAAAGTTCTCCAAGCCCATGGAGAGCTCACCTCCCAACCTTAGGCCTACAAGTAGGCCACCCCCAAGCTAGGAGGCCATTCAAATAACTATTTTCAAGCACAACAAGTATTACAAACACACAAATACACTCACACAAAACACATTAACTCCTTCCCAAGGATATTCACAACAAATCCAGTCAACAATGGATTTTAGGGGTGAGAGAGTGGACAACTCTCTACTCAAGGGGAACCATAACAACAACTCAAATACTACTCAAACTCATGGCCTCTTGCCATTAAAACTTATCATACTCCAAATAACACAAAGGCACTCTTTCCATAATCATAAATCCCAAACTTCATAATAAGGCCCATGGCCACCAAAACGCCTTCAAAAGATGAGGGTACCCTAAGGAGATTCACACCTCTCTCACCCATGACAAGGTGAGATCTCTCACATGGATAACTCACCAAAACAACCCATAACACCCACACAACATAAAACTAAAAACTCAAGAGCATAACAACCATAACATATCCATAGATATAAACAAAGCAAATAAAAGAAGGCTTGAAGCCTTGAGAGCATACCTCTCAAGCTCCAAGTGTAGAAGATGATGGTGAAAAGATCCCAAGAATCCTTTCCCCAAAAATCCTTCCAAGTCTTTCTCTCCTTCCCAAATCAATAATAAAAATGTAAAAAGAAAGAACCCTTCCCTCTTCTCAAAGAGAGATAAATAGGCTTCTCCAACAAACCTTGATGAATGAGAAGGTGACACTTGTCATCTTCTCCTTCAGCCACACAACCCTCTCACAACCCCACAAGAATGAGGAGGTGACACTTGTCACCTTCCCATTCAAACAAGCTACACACTCTCCCACATATGCTCTCACACATGTGTGAGAGCATAGGGAGAAGGGATCACACATGGGAGATCCCTCAAGAGTGAGGAGGTGACACTTGTCACCTTCTAATTCAACTATGTTACACACTTTCCCACATATGCTCTCACACATGTGTGAGAGCATAGGGAAGAGGCCTTACACACATGAGAAGACTCTAGAAGCTTCTAAAGCACTCAAGACAAGAGTAACCTTACCCTAGGTGAGTGGGGTTAGGTGGAATGGGGACATGCCAACCACCTTTCACATCTCCCAAAATTCGTCACTTTACTCAAGGGCCAAGTTTAGGTGACCATACAATGGTTATACCAAGTTTAAACATGCTAAGAATGACCCTAGACCATAGGGGTATGACCTAGGGTCATTATTTGACCATAATTAACACAAGGAAACTCATAAATCAACATGAAAAGGGCTCATAAACATTTAGCACCAAAATTGTGCAAACCAAAACATTACAACCTTACAACACATCAAGATGACAAATTAAAAGGGTGAACCTAACAAAAATATCATAAATTAAAAGGCAACATAAGAGATCATTCTCATTCACAAATGAGCTTAGTCCATCTTGGGGACTAGGTTGGCTTCACATGGCTAATACATAGGGTTATCTGTTTGACCTCCGATTTTTCATGGGCCATGGAAATACCTGCACACTTATGCAAACATGTTAATAGCACATGATATATATAGTCAAAGTGAAATGATTTACACACACACTCACATGGTCGCATAAGCACATTTATTCTCAATTATAGCACATGGTAACATTTACATGATTCTCAATTCCTTCACATTCCACAACTACAATCAAGTTCATCTTCACATAGCATTTCCTTAATTCAATCATCTATCTATACCATTTCAATTGCATCAAAAACACATTCAACATCATGGAATTCATAATATAATCACGTAAGTAAGATATAGCTCCATCCTACAATAACTCATCTATCACAAGATAAAAATGACAAATGTCCAACTAGGAGGGATCACTAGTCCTCAAATGACCATGTATCCTACATAATCTAAACAACAAGTCCCATGAATAAAACAAGAGTGCAACATAAGTTAGCCTCGCACTACACACTAAAGAGTCTAGTTTCAAGCATAAACAAGTGATATTTCAATCAAAATCAACTAGGATGTGCATCACCTATGCACCCACAATCTATCACCCCTACCTTATACAAAGATCCACAACAACAGTACACTGACTCAAGATAGGGCCATGATTCCATAGACTGAACCCTTAGCTAGGGTGAAGCAAAATGACATGGTCAAAAAGGGCAACTAATTTCAGTCGCACAAGGGCGGGCCTCACATCCTCCTCCCCTAGAGCTAAACTTCCTCCTGGAAGTTAACACGTAGGTACCGTAGAGCAACCCAATTGTTGGGACTATAAAATTTTGTAAAATTTTAAGTGCCCGTGATGAAAAAAATTGATTTGCACACTCAAAAATGCACTTGAAAATCTGCCCCAGTGACCTACTTTGGAGGGTCATAATTTGGAGCCTATTTGCTTTCATGCCAAACCACTTAGTGAGTGTGTTCATTTGACATATGTGAACATGTATGTTTGATTTCAGCTTCCTGTGATGAGTTTTGACAGGGTTTTGAAGGGCAGAGCTGGAGGGTTCTGGGACTGTTTTGTTGTTTGCAAATTCTCAGGCCTACGAAGTGGCCTGCTATTCAGACTGATATTTCACAACTGGATAATCATCATGACAAGTGGATTGGTGTTCTATATTCCCCTCATATTAATATACTTCCTTGTCTAGTTTCAAAGCCATAGGATCAAATTTGCTATTTTTTCAAGGTCAAAAGCAAATACAATTTGTCATGTTTTGATACCTGCATGTTTCAGAGAGGTCAACTTTGACTCTGAGTATTTTTTGAAGGAAATGAATTGGTGAAAAATATTCTTGCACACATGCTCGATGGACCTAAATGATCTAGTGTTTCTAGTGGCAGCTACCCAGGAGGAGATTTGATATTTTTTCAAGGAGGTGACTTGGTGTGCTCAAGTTGGTTTTTGACAGGTGCAGTTGTAGAAAAGTTTGAGTGAGCTACTTTGGAGGTTGATATATTGCACCTTGGGGTGTATGTTTCTAATCCCTTTGTTGCACTAAATTCTTGGTTCAAATGTCTACATGCCTATGCGTTTTCATGGCTTCCAGAGACTATTTGACTAGATTTCCAGGCTAATTTTGGAGGTCACTTGGCTTGTTTTAGTCACTGTGTAGATGTATCAGAAAACAAATTCTAGTGACAACCCATTTCAATTTTTCACTTCATGATCATATAGAGGTAGTCCCAGATCAATTCAGGATAAAACTTGTTTCAAAATGAAAAAAAAATAGTCAGGCCCACGGGGGGACCCGACTTGTGTCACACAAGTATTGTTGCTTGCTGGTTGCAAGCAAGCCCAGAGGAAGTGTTGGAGAAGAAAGTTCTTGGAGAGGATGTTCACCACAAATAGAGAAGTTGTGAGGAATGATTTTCTATCAAAATTCCTAAAAGAGATTAAGGAGTCTACAAGCCTTTGCTCAAGACAAGCCAACAATGAAAGGGGGATTTGGTCTTGGCAAGTTCAGGAGATTACACAACTTGGATGTGGAATGTTGACCTTGGAAAGTGTCTCTCTGTATTTACTGATCATAGTGAATCTGTAACCTGTGGTGATTTTACACTTGATGGAAAAGTTATCTGTATTGGTTCTGTTGATGAAAGTTTGTGTATGGAACCCACAAACACAGGAAACCAAACTTACTATAAGAGGACATCCTTATCACTAGAAGGGACTTACATGCTTGAACATTAGTTCAAATCCTACATTGGTTGTTAATGGTTCAACAGATAACAGTGCTCATGTAGTTAATATCAAAACTAGAAAGGTGGTTGGGTCCTTATTTGGCCATTCTGGATTAGTGGAATGTGTTGGGTTTTCACCTAACTTTACATGGGTTTCAACAAGTGAGATGGATGGAGAGCTTATGATTTGTGAACTATAAATCTTTTCTCTTTGGTGTACTTTTCAGCGAGGAGGGTGTCATAAGGTTCTTGTATAGGGTGGCATCTCAGTTAGGAGAGCGAGTATGATGCATTGAAAGTTTATGTGGGAGGAATTCCATACTATTCTTGAATAAAGATGATATTCAAAGTTTCTTTGAAAGGTGTGGCACCATTACAGAAGTGGATTGTATGACATTTCCAGACAGAGCGGGAAGTTTAGTGGCATAGGTTTGGAGAGGCTGGGTAAATGTTGATGTAGATTTAATTGCTTGGGAAGCATGTGGTATTCACCTTTGCTTTTCTACTCCTACATGGACAAAATAGCAAGTTGAAAATATAGCTACTTTATTTAGCACAAGGCTTGATGATGGGCATAAGTCACTATATCCATGGATCCACCAATATCAACATCATTTCTCTCCCAATATAGTGAAAAGAGATATGATATTGAGATCATGTGTAATCAATCTATTTCTACTGTTGTTAATCTATATTATCAGGCTTAAAGGATTATATGTCATTGTGGTTAGGAATTAAGGTCTCAAGGAAATTATGTAATGGAATCACCAAAAAAAAAATCCCCTAGCCTCCAAGAAATGCCTGACCTAGCTTTAGTTATTCTTGATTGCACTCTTTGTGGAGCAAGCCTCTACAGTTAACATGTGATTAGATTGAATCATAAGATAATGGTAGCAGCAAAATTGAAAGCAATGATACAGAAACATTGACTGCAGAGGAAGGACTATGTATGGGTCTTTTTGATAAGATACTTTTCTGCATTAGAGACATAGAGCAAGCATCCAAGCAAGTCAAACGAAGTAGGACATTATGAATAAAAGGAAAACAATATTACAAAGTGGGCTTGGAAATTGGGCATTGTCCTGCGGAGCATTTGAGGATTTCATCCCTTGCAGAAATGTTGATTGATGTGGAAGCATAGATAAGACATCTTCCAGCTGCCATAGTGAAAGTGCAATACAATTTATCTCCAAGATTGTTGCAAGAGATTGTGAATTCAATCACTCGATTAGAGTTTGCAATAAAGTTCTGCATACTCTATGGATGCTAAAACGTGATTTAGGCAGCTTGGAAATTCTATTGGGTAATGGTTCAAAATGGCATTGTAGTAGTTGGTACCGAGATCAAAAGGCTTGTTTTAGGCGACAATGCAAATGTATTGTATTTGCTTGGGAAAATATAAGGATGACATGGATCTAGGGGAGTCAGATGCTAGTTCCATGTAGGAATTTGCTTTACAACTCATGGAAATCCATACTTCATTTTGGTTTTGGTATGAAATATGAACAGGAGATGCAATGCAGAGGAACCGCAACCTCGTGATGGTATGTGAGATGGATCATGGGAGAGCGGTGACTTGAGACTACATTACCACGGGGATCTGAGTGAGGATATAGAGATGAACAGTAAACTTCTTGCATCATCGCAGGTGCTTTCTAATCCATGTGCGGGAGAGCGGTGAAAGGAACCCTATAGCCAGGTGTAGGAGAATGGTGGAGTTATTTTTCCCACATTACCATAGGAGATGTCAGGTGCATTTGCGGGATAACTATGGAATAGAAAAATAAATAAAATGAAATGTGTTGCATGGGAAAAGAGAAAGGAAATAAATTGAAAATATAAATGTGCCCAATAGGTATTTTTTGAAGGTGAAATAAAATTTTGTAAAAGGAAATAGATAATTATTTCACCCGATGAAGTAATTAAAGTAAATATCAGTGAAATGTGAATTTGTAGAGAGTGGAATGTAACTGGTCATTTTGACTATTATTTGTGCAAGGTGGGCGAAAAAATATTTTCACAGGAATATGAAGTGAAAGGGGATAATATTTTATATTTTGCAAATGAATGTGGAGAGTTGCTTTAGGGGGTATGTGAAGGGTCATGGTGCAAAATATAAATGTAAAAAATCAAAAAGGTAAAGAGGGGGAATCTAATTTTGGAAGGAGAAGAACATTGTAAAGCCTGAGCCTTGAAGCATATCAATAAAAGAATACTACATTTCTCTGGTGTCAAACTTTTAGTTCTCATTTGCTTGTTGATTTCATTATCAATATTTTATGTGGTTGTCTCCAACTTAATTTTTCTTTGTTATTCAAATAAATATATCAAGTATATCTTTGATTTGTCAAAACACACTTGTTTTTATGTGGGTAGTTTATTGGGATCCTTCAAGGAAGGATTAAACTCCTCTAGGTGAATAATAGTAACCTGGGAAAGTTAATTGGATAATTGAAGAAGAACCAAATAATCTACATATTTGCATGTCTATGCAAGCCATAGACCTTGTATTGCCAAGTAAATCGAGTTGTGGCTAAAAGGGAAACACAAATCTTTTTGTGAACAGACTTTGATACCCAGGAGTAGGCACCAATCATTTTCTTTCTAGAATCATCCCTTGTACATAATATTTTGAAATACAATTTTAGTTTTCTGTTTGTAGGAGTAGGGATAAAATAATTGAATAAAATCCATTTTCAGATTTCATGCCTGTCTGAATTTTATTGATGAAGATATTTAAACTAGCAAAATTGTACATAATTTTCTCAAACATCACAATTCAACCTTGAAGTGTGAACATTCATTGGTGATAATAAGGCATACCCACCTAGGCGAAGCAAGGCCTTAAGCGCAGGGAAGTCTAATCAATTCTATTGCTTTCCTCAATTGGCCAGATTGGTTACCAGACCTGAGCACAAAGTTTGGCATCCTTTGGAGTTTGGTGGACTACAAATTTGAGAACCAACACCATCTATAAGCCATCCTAACACAATAGTGAGCTTAGATTGATTTTGATTAAAAAGTAAGGAAACATTTAGGAACTTAATAAGTAATTCACATAGCAATACTCTAAAAGATACCCTCCTCTAACTAGGAGGGGCCAAGTATCAAACAATTGCTCATACCCAAACACTTTACGAGCATAAAAAGGCACAAGGGCATTAGATTCCCTAAGATAGATCTCTTTGAAATTCAAGGTCAAGAAAGAGGGGGGCACACCAAGAAGGTTAGTACTAAGAGAGGCCCTTCTAAAACTAACTTAACTGAATCATATTCCTAGCCTCTTATAGTCATCCCAAAAACCTGACTAACATAAAGCAACCCAAAGGAGCTTGGCCAAACAACTAGCGACAAAACCACCGATCAAGCGCCAAACACGCATCTTACTCAACTTACCACCGATGCTAATCTAAAACCATAAGACTCTAAGAAAGAAGCATGAGACTTTCAAGTCTTGGTTGCCCCTCCTATCAATAGGTCCCTATTAGATTGCCTAGACTAAACTTGCAGAACAAGTAGGAACAAAACATGTTGAGCATCCCTAGTATCAAGGAACGAACTAAACAACTATGCCACTACAAAACTTGTGACTCGACTTGAAAAGATTGGAGCAAACACAAAGCCTCTTTAAACGAGGGAGCCAATATCACAAGGACAATGGGTCCACACAACAACATAAGGGCCTCAAGGTTTTCCCAACTTGTTTACTCCTTCAAACCTCTCTAGAACCCATCTTGGCTACTTAAAGATTTGGCCTCCCAAAATGGGAAAGCACCAATGCAAAAGTCAACAAAACACAAGGTTAACAAGGACTTTCTGAACCACCACTATCAATCCTCTAAACAACCTCAACTTACGACATCAACCAAGACTAACTATTCCTATTTTCCTCTCACCAAGTACCCCTTATGGGTAGGTTAGTTTACATAAGTCACTGGTGCAGGGGCACCCATAACTCTTCATGTCTTCAAGGGATCAAAAGTTAACATTTTAGTTTATTTTGGTATTTTCATGTAATAAGGTTTTCTACGACCATTCTTGTGTGTTGGAGTCTAATTTGAGTCATTAGGTGTAAGTTGGAGTCTAGAGGAATATCAAAAGTCTCAATGTTGCAAAACATGGAATATGAAAAGACACAAGTGTAAATGAAGGAATTAGAATTGTTGTAGTTTGAAAATTAGTTGTAAATGGTTGGTACATGTTTAAATAGCCTTGGGGAGGTTGAAACCAAGAAGAGTGGTTACATTTTGAAGTGATATCAATAAAAGACATCCTTATTTCTGCATTTCTAAACATTAAATTGTTGTTTTAGAGCTTGGTACGGCCTTGTACGGTTGGTTCATGATCTAAAACCAATTGGCGTTGATGGAACATTGACTCTACTTCCTTATGCTTTTTATTGCATTCAATTTCATTGTGTTTCAAGAAAGTTATGGCCATTTTACTGTAAATAGGTCTGAAACCCTAGTTAGGGTAATTGAGCAAACAAATCAATTTTTGAAGGTTTCTGTACAAAATAACCAACCTTGATTCTGAGATTTGTTGTATAAGGTCCAAATGGGTATCTAGAACTATGTTTACATTTTTGATATCAAGTTTACAATGAAATTTATAGCTGAAAAACCTAATTTGCTACTACCAAGTTTGTTCAGGCAATTAGACCTGGAGACTAGGACAGTCAATTTTTAGAGGTTTCCGTACAAAGCAACTGTTGATAACTGAGAGGGGGGGTGGGTGAATCAGTTATCTTAATTATTTTAACTTTCTATTATTCTTTAACAACTAGTGCAGCATCAAATTATATAAGCATGCATAACCATGAAAGCAGAAATAAAATCAATACACATAACACAATGATTTTGATGTGGAAAACCCTATTAAGGAAAAAACCACGAGGTGACTAACCCAAGATTGTATTCTCTATTAAAAGAATAAGGTAGTAAAAAATGGCACTTGCCAATTAGGGCTCACTGCCCGAGCACACTACTCACAAGAGGCTCACTGCCTACAATAGTTTATAGAAAGAAACCAGGTACTTGAACTAATGAGAAGCATCCACATATGTTGAGGTTCAGTTCTAGTTAGGCTCAATATACTGATCTGTTGTACTTCATTCTTCCTCTGTTCTAGTGCTATTGTTCTGTCACATTCCGGAACTGTATAGCTGATTGCACACTACTCTTTGCTTTTCTTCGCACTTCACAATACACCACACACACCTTCATACCGAAATCAATCTGGTATATATATCCGCATCAATGATTTCAATCATCTTTCTAGTCAGCATCCGAAAAACTCAAGATATTTCCAAACTCTGGTCTGTCGACTGAATCCATGCTTACTAAGTGATGCGTATCAAAGAGATGCTTACATAAGTCATCAATCATGTCGGCCAACCATGAATGTTCCCTCAGGAAACTTGATCACCATCAATATCTCATCTGGATTAAGGTTTAATGCTCTGTCGGTCAGCTCTTCCTCAGTCTACTCTGCCAAATAGGAACCCAACACTTAGGTGCTCATATCTCTTCACTCTTTCATCACTGGAGGCTCAATCTCTGGAATGTATTAGTCATGGTACTCCTCTTGACTTCCCCAAGTCTACACTTTGCTGAGATACTTCCTCTGAGAGATCCGAACCTGATTGTCGGACCTTGCTACATGCTCTATTCTTGGTCACCAGACTAAAATACTCTTCAATCTGACTTTCAGTATAGACATACCATGTCCTATGGATGTGTGGGATGGACTTTGTTGCCATCAATGACAACATTCATGAAGCCACACAGTGTCTCTTGCCAACAATCTCCCCCTTTGGCATTGATGGCAATACTTAGTGAAAAATGACTAAGTGTCACACTTCACTCCCCCTTGGCTGATGCTCTGTTCAAAAGTACACTTTTCTGGAGCACCCCCTTAGCTAGATTCCTCGTTTTTCATTGCTCCTCACTCCTCCTTTGACATCAATGGAAAAGGGTAGAATCTGCACACCAAAATTCCCAAAAATCCAACTATACTTAGCCGCATAAGTATATATACATGTTATACTACATATACTGAAGTATATCTACAAAAGTTGTCTTCAACTAGACAAGAAGACAAATTTTGTTGCCCAACTCTGCTTCATCCTGTCCAAAATTGAGATGTGACCACTCAACAGGAATGCAAAAGCTTCTGCCCTCTTTAGATATGTTGGATCACTGGTCCAGGTTGTGGTCTGACCATCAGTTAGGGCCTCATGCATGGCCTCTAATTTAGGATTAAGTATCCTTCTAAGTTCACCCATCCTGCTTATTATATTCTTCCTTTCCTTTTCAATTTTCTTTAGTTCATTTAGAATGGCAATAGTCTGACATTCTTGGTTTATTATGGATGTGGTGAGAGGATCAAAATTCTGAGATAAACTGGACAGTTTATCCTCTTGTTCTTTCACTTTCTTCTCAATATCCTTTGTCACTTTAGACCAAGATAAACAAAATTTATATATTTCTCTGCCATCTTTAAGAGCATTTTCTAAGCTCTTTATCCCAATATCCATATTTCTCCTATCATTTGTTATCAGCCCTTGTACTTCAGATAATCTCTTACCCAAAAACTCTTTCCGTACTTTCTCTTCTGTTGCTTTCTCTAAAGAGTCAAAATGTTCATTAATAGAATTAACAAGAGATTTCAGATTACCAGATGAGGAGGCCGAAGGATCCTTCTGGAAGGATGGCATGATCTTCTCCAATACACCAAATGCAATCTCTATCAGCTCAAAGTCTTCCATGTGAGACTTCAGAAGTTTTTCTTTTTCCTTTGCTTGAGCAAAGGATGCTATCTTCATTGTTTGAATCGGGGAGAGGGAATCAAAATTGAATGGTCCTTGAAACAGTTCCAGTTCATCAATCTCCACCATTTCTTTGCTCAAGAAATCTTTAACTGTTTCTATAGTGTCTCTTGTTGGAGACAGAGTCTTCTTTCCTTCTGCAGCCTCAGAACTGTCTCCTGGAGTCTTCTCTATTTGATCTTCTTCTCTTCCCTTTACCTCTTCTTCTTGACTAATTTTCTCCTCTATTCTTTCTTCTCCTTTAGATTTGGAGTCAGCAGGGGGATCCAAAAGAGAGGTGTCTACTTCTCCATGGACTTCCTCTTCTGGGACAAAGGAATCTAAGTCCTTAGTCTTCTCTTTACTTGTCTCCTTTGTCTCTTCTGCAACTGTCTCAGTAGATTCTCCTTTGTCATCCATGGCAGAGGGTTCATTACCTAAGTCCTCTATAATAGGGAGATTGAATCTTTTAAAAGCATTCCGGAGGATATCTTCTGTTTCTTTTGCCACTTTGTCAGTTTCTCCAAGCATAAGCTGATTCATTCTTGCTTTGCTTTGGAACTCATCCTTGTAGTCCTTGAAGATCATGTTCTTTTGTTGAGGGGTGATGGAAGGATAGAGTTGGATAGCAATCTGCTCCCAAATTTCTAGGTCTTTTGCCTTGGCATTATTCCTTCTCACTTCAAGTTCCTTTTCTAAACTTTTAGGAATCAAAGATATAATTTCAATGAACGCTTTGTTATAGATGTTTAGATACTTGACTATGGCATCTTGCAAGATCTTCTGATCAGCTTCATTATATTCATCATAAAATTCAGTCATTGGTTGCAGGTTCCCATCCACGGTAACTGATTTGATGATATCATCAATGTAGAGAGTAGGCTTTTCAACGAATTCTTCTGCCTAATCTTCCTTGTTATGACCAGTAGAGGGTTCACTGGAAGTTTTCTTCTTCTTCTTCATTTTCTTGACTTCCTCATCGGTCTCAGTTTCTTCATCATCCTTCTTACTTGTATAGGACCTTGTTGCCTTTTTCTTTCTTCTCTTCTCTCCCCTTCTGGATGTCTAGGCTTCTGGTTTTGATGCTTTTTGGCTCTTGGAGGTGGCAGGTGTAGAGCTTTTGGAGGATTTGGTCCAGGAGGGGGCTTGCACCAAAGCACTTTCTATTTCTTGCGTTTCTTTTTCTGCCCTTTCCATCTTCTCTCTATTGGCATCAACTACCTCCTTTGATATTCCATGGCTTTTGGCAAATTCTTCTACTTCCCTTCTCACTTTTCTCTTGATTTCAAGCTATCTTAGTTCAACATGAACTTTTACACTCAATTCTTGGAAGGTCCCAAACCTTTCTGCCTTAGGGTCCTCGGGCTGACTCAGTAAGTTTTGGATATGCAATTCTAGGATTTTCTCATCAACTTCATACCCCATTGGCATAATCCACACTATTCTTGGTTCCACTACCTCCATTAGGCATTGATCAGTGTCTACCATGAAGTACACAGTATCCTTGTATTTTTCAACTAGAGATTGGGGGATTCTCTCTCTGGCCTACATCATGCCTTGGAATTTTTTGAAGTAACCCTAGAGTACTGTGCTTTGTGCCTTGGCATCACCAAGCCCATGCATATAATCTCTGATTTGTATGGCAACCGATCTGTCATTTTGCCATGCCCAACCACTAGATCTGGGGAGCTCATTCATAAAGTAAACGAATAAACATAATACCAGGCCACCATATTTGAATGAGTTCTTCTTGTCCTTGATCTTTTGTAAGTTTTCTAATAGTTGGCTCAGAAGAAGCTCATAGAGATCATAGTCAGCATTTTCCCTTAGAATTTCATAAGTAGTATATATAGCAATTCCGAATACTGAATTCTCCCTACTAGAGTGATAGATTTTGTAACCAATTATCATAGAGGCAAATTTGATATCTGAATCTATGATGTCTTCTATTGTCATTGCCCTCTTGTCAAATTTTGATCCAGTACCCTCACTGATAGTTTGGTTTTTGATTGATTTGAGAGTAGGCAACCCACCGGATGAGTGCAATCCAGTTACCGCCCTAATGGCATCTTTTGTGATCTTAAATGGCCTCATCAACCACATGAAGTTGTCATGCATTCTGCTCAACACATACTAGACCCATTCATCTTTTGCAAAATAGGGGAAATGGATGCACTGTCCAAAATGCTTATCCTAGATGGCCTTGTATTGAGGTTTAAGTTCAAGTGATTCATCTATCAATTCCTTGTGGTAGATATCCATCAGCTTGGATTCCCCAAATTCTTCAATGTTTGCATGTATGTAAACCCTAACATCTTCTACATGCAGAACCCCATGCGAAATGCTAGAAAATGCCCCTAGGGGATCAACTTCTAGGGATGTTTCTTGAATTTAGGGCATGGCCTATCAATGATCTTAACAACATTCAGAGTAGCCATCTTTCAAAGATTCAAAGAGAGATATTCAAGAGCAGAAAATACCTTTTACGCTTCTAGGGTTCACGATATGAGCCGGATTGAATTGCTAGATGAATTGACTTCTGTGGTTGTTCTTTGAGAGGATTGAGACAATTTTGTTATAGTGCTCCTTCTCTCTTCTTCTCGAATGCAAATGTGCAAATGATGAACAAAAGAACCCTTTTTATTTCTGCACAAACCCTAATTCCATTTTGCAATAAATGCACAACTTAAGTTATTTCGGTTGCCTTGTTTTCCTTGTTCTAAGAGAGATCTTTCCAGATCACTGAGATGCACCTAGAATGATAACTAACAATGTATCTCCCTTTCTCCAATCATTCCATCTAACTGCAGATCCAAATATTTGAATTATACTAGATCTAACTGTGAAGGTCATGCTTTTGCTAGATGACTGTCAAACTAGATTAATCTTGGATGATTAACCTTTTCAAACTCCTTGCGAATCTTTCATATCTTTACCAAAGGTTATTTAGATGTTTCTCTGAGAGCCCTTTTAATCCGCAACTTTCCATGTGCCATTTTCAGGCACCAATTGACTGGCTGGGGGAAATTATTTTCTTTTGTGACTCCCCCTGAGCTAGAGCTCATCTATTTAGTTTCCAGAAGGAATATCAACACCAGATTCTGGCACTATAGATCCATCCCCAACATTTTATGTACTTCTCTTCACCCAAATCTTGTTCATCTCCCTTTGAATTTCATCTGCATTCACTTTTCCTTTTCCTTTGTCTTGGTTTTATTATGATGCACCGGACCCTTTTTGTCTTGATTCTTACTTCTATAGAATTTGGCAATATGACCGGATCTATTGCAATTGTAGCAAACAACATTTCTTTGCATATTTGACTGGTATCCTCTTAATCTACATTAATTAGCCATATGTCCCATTCTATTGCATGCAAAGCATCTACCATTGAATGAATTATTCATTTTCATATTTCTACACTCATGAGATTTCTGACCATACCTTTTGAGTTAAAACACTATTCGGAGAAGGATGAATTAGTCTAATTCATTCTTCTTCTGCACTAATTAGCTTTATAACCAAAGTTATTGCAATTGTGGCAGTATCCATTGAAGGATGGATATCTTTGAGTATGTGGTTGCCTTACCGGAGGTCTTCTAGGCCTGTTCCTTGGATTTCTTGATCCAGAGTTCTTTTGACTAGATCCAGAGCTTTGACCTTTCTCATACCCCAAGCCTTTCTTGTCATCTACCCTCTTTTGGCTTTCAAGAAGAACTTCAAATTGAGCAGAGCTTATCTTGAATTTCTCTTTGTATTCATTTGATGTTTGAAGATCCCTTTTAAGAGTGTCAATCTAATTCTTAAGTTGTTCTTCATTGTCTCTTGCTTCTTTAAGATCAGATTCCAGATGCCTGATTATTCTATCCATTTTGTGGCAGTCTTCTGACTTCTCCTTGAGAGATTGTTTTAGATTATCTTCAATTTTTCTTTTCTCTTCAATTTCTTGGGTGAATTTCATAAACCCTGATTCCATTTCATGTCTTACCATAATGACCTCTTTTGATAGCTTCTTCACTTTGACTTGCTAATTGTTGAAGTAGTTCTTTTCTCTTTTTCATAGAGATACTCAATTTCTCTTTTAGTTCATTTATGAAATCATTAGCTTGTTTGAGTCTTTCCTTCAAGTTATTGACTTATGAGTGAGATTCCTCAAAATCATCTAGGGTAGACTGAAGTTGTTCCCTCATACCATACATATCCATTGAGATTATGAGATCTTCCTCAAGCAGTTAGGCTCTGTTTGGAGGAACTTGGCTCTGATACCAATTATTGATAACTGAGAGGGGGGGTGAATCAGTTATCCTAATTATTTTAACTTTCTGTTCTTCTTTAACAACTAGTGCAGTGTCAAATCATATAAGCATGCATAACCATGAAAGCAGAAATAAAATCAATATACATAACATAATGATTTTGATGTGGAAAACCCTGTTAAGGGAAAAACCATGGGGTGACTAACCCAAGATTATATTCTTTGTTAAAAGAATAAGGTAGTACAAAATGGCACTTGCCAATTAGGGCTCACTGCCTAAGCACACTACTTACAAGAGGCTCACTGCCTACAATAATTTATAGAAAGAAACCAGGTACTTGAACTGATGAGAAGCATCCACATATGCTGAGGTTTAGTTCCGGTTAGGCTTAATATATTGATCTGTTGCACTTCATTCTTCCTCTGTTCTAGTGTTGATGTTCTATCACATTCCGGACCTGTATAGCTGCTTGCACACTACTCTCTATTTTTCTTCACACTTCACAATACACCACATACACCTTCATACTGAAATCAATCTAGTATATATATCTGCATCAATGATTTCAATCATCTTTCTAGTCAGCATCCAGAAAACTCAAGATATTTCCAAACTTTGGTCTGTCAGCTGAATCCATGCTTACTAAGTGATGCGTATCAAAGAGATGCTTCCAGAAGTCATCAATCATGTCAGCCAACCATGAATGATCCCTTAGGAAACTTGAACACCATCAATATCTCATCTGGATTAAGGTCTGATGCTCTGTCGGTCAGGTCTTCCTCAATCTACTCTGCCAAACAAGAACCCAACACATAGGTGCTCATATCTCTTCACTCTTTCATCACCGGAGGCTCAATCTCTGGAATGTATTAGTCATGGTACTCCTCTTGACTTCCCCAAGTCTATACTTTGCTGAGATACTTCCTCTAAGAGATCTGGACCTGATTGTTGGACCTTGTTGCATGCTCTATTCTTGGTCACTAGACTAAAATACTCTTCAATCTGACTTCCAGTATAGACATACCATGTCCTGCGGATGTGTGGGATGGACTTTGTTACCATCAATGACAACATTCATGAAGCCACACAGTGTCTTTTTCCAATAGTAACCTACCCTAGTCTTGAAGTATGTTGAATAAAGCCCAAATGGGTATCTGGAACTATGTTCACTTTTCTGATATCATATCTGTATGGAAAGTTATGAAGGAAAAACTAGTTTTGAAGGGCTACAAGGAGAATGAGACCTAATGAAAGAAAACCCACCATTTGAATTCTTAGAGATTGAAAGTTTGCTTGTTTGAAGATAGTTTGAGTTGTCTATACATGCTCTGCATCATACATGACCACTAAGAGGGGGGGTGAATCAGTGATCTGTAAACTTTTAAAACCTTTTGCACCTTTTAACTCACAAGATAGAGAATGAGAGAGACTTCAAAGATTTATCAAATACATATGCACAAGTATGATTATAGACATTATGATCAAGACCTCAAAGACAAAACATTAGGGCACACACATAAAGATAAACAACATGAACCATAACACATGTTTTGATGAGTGGAAAACCCTCATAGGGATGAAAAAACAATCAAAAAATGCCTCACTGGCTTAATCAAAAGCATGCCTCACTAGCAAGAGAACCTCACTAGTTACAGCCTCACTGGCAAAATGTGCATCACTGGCAATCAAGTGCCTCACTAAAAAACAAGAACATAAGAAAAAGAAAATCAATTCATGGGGTTACTGTGATTCTCTACAAAGTTTCAACTCGCTCAACCTTCTTCATCATACAAACAACATTATTTATCAATGATTTCATAACACTTCAACCCCCCTACAAAACTTATCAGTTCTCTCTACAAATCCTTATGTCTTCTTCCAATCAAGACATCCTTTAAACATAGCCTTTACAAACACAGTGATAGTGTAAACATCAAATCAGAACAATAAACTTAATATCTTTGCAGACATGAAAGTGAACATACTATATCACATATTGCTTACAAACTGGAGCCCTTTTCTCAAATACAACAATAATAAAAAAACCCCTTTCATACTCTGAAAAACAACTTAATCTTCATAGCTTCAAAAACCATCCATACTAATCTCTATTTCCATAGAACTGATTCTATATAAGGCTCTTTATACTCTACATTATCTTAGTACTCACAATATTCTCTATTCATCATAATCAACATTCTTCATCCATTTGACTCTACAGTGGCAAAGCAACAAGAATACACACCTTAAAAGAATATAAACAATCATGTACTTCTTCATCAGCCTTCTGAACAAACATATTTCACAAAGTGCTTATTCCCTCATTTCTCTGATGAACACAAACAAAATATTTCCTCTCAGACCATTTGTATTGAAAACTTTCAATGCCCTCACCACATCTTACAATTTGCACATGGATGTGTAGACATGACTTCACTGAAACTAAATCACCAATCCTCTTCTTCTCTAACATCATACAAAGCACACACTTAATTCAATTGGTCTTGGAGATCATTTTAAAACTGCAAAAATAGTTACAAAGGGGAACCAACAAGAACTGCCCGTCAAACTTTTAACTCAGCAAACTAACTGTTGGAATTTGAAACAACTTTAAATCTGTGTCTTTAGATTTTCCTTTCATGTCCTAGTTTCTTTTAATCTGTACCCTCGATTTCTTTTTAGGTGCCCATCAGAATGTGACAACCTTTAGTTGTTAGTTTCCTCAAAAGTGGGCCGGTCATCAATAAGACTAAAGTACCCCTTCAAATAGTTCTTTAAGTGATGCGACTTCTTATAACAAGTCACCTACAAAATAAAACAAAAGTACCCCCTTTATTTGATGGGCTAGGTTAGGTTTAGGTTATCACTTAGGGTTTTTAGGTATTTAAGAATTAGAACATAGATCAACCAGTTCCCTCAATCACTAGATACTTTTTTGACAATAATAAGGAAGCAATATATTTTGAGAACATTAGTAATGCTGACATATAGTTTCACCTTAATGCATGCATGTTTTATGCCAATCATGTTGATAACTGAGAGGGGGGGTGAATCAGTTATCCTACTATTTTCTTCTTTCTTAACTTTCTTAATAATCAATGTAGCATTATTTCAAATAAGCAAACATAACTATAAAATGGGAATACACATGACACAATATTTTTGACATGGAAACCCTGTTAAGGGAGAAAACCACAGGGTGATTAACCCAAGATTGTATTCTCTATTAGAAAAATGGAAATACAAAATGGCACTTGCTAAATAGGGCTCACTACCCGAGCACACTGCTCACAAGAGGCACACTACCTACAAGAGACTCACTGTCTACAAAAAGAGTGTTATACAATACTTGAACTGATTGGGAGCATCTACATATGCTAGAGTTCAGTTCTGGTAAGGCTCAGTACACTGATCTGCTACACTTCATATTTCCTCTTCTTTTATGCTGCTTTCCTTTTACATACCGGACCTTCCTTACTGCTTTCGCTCTGCTCTTCTGCTTTTATTTGCACATCACCAACAACAACAACACTTCTCACAACTAAATCCATCTTGTATATATATCCGCACAAGTGATTTCATCACCTTTCAAGTCAGCATCCGGAATAGTCAATCTTTTCATAAACTCTGATCTGTCGGCTGAATCCTTGCATACCAAGTAATGCGGATCAAGCATATACTTGTAGAAGTCATCAATCATGTCAGCCAAACATAACTTATGCCTTAAGAACCTTTTCCATCATCAGCAACATATCTGGAATAATGTCTGATGTTCTGCCAGTCAGTTCTTCCTCTGTTCATACTGTCACTTGGGAACCTGACACTCAAGCATTCATATCTCTTTATCCTTTCCACACCAGAGGCTCAAAACTTAGAATCTATTAGTCAAAATACTCCTCTTGACTTCCCCAATTCCACACTTCACCAAGATACTTCCTCTGAGAGATCTGGACCTGTCTGTTTCACCTCACCACATGCTCTATTCTTGTTTACCGGACCACAACACTCTGACTTCCGGTAGAGACATACCATGTCCTATGGATGTGTGGGTTGAACTTTGTTGCCATCAATGACAACAATCATGAATCCATATAGTGTCTCTTGCCAACAATCTCCCCCTTTGGCATTGATGGCAACACTTAGTGAAAAATGGCTAAGTGTTTACACTATGCTCCCCCTTGGCTAATGCTCTATTTTTATATACATTTTTCAGAGCTCCCTCTTAGTTGGATTCCTCATTTTTCACTGCTCCCCACTCTCCCTTTGACATCAATGGCAAAGGGTAGGGTCTGCATACCAAAATTTTCAAAAATTTTACTATACTTAGCCGCATAAGTATATACATATGGAATACTTACATATACTGCAGTATGTCTGCAAAAGTTGTTTTCAGTTGAATGAATTCTGTAGCCCAACTTTGCTTCATTCTGTCCAAAATTGATATATGACCACTCAATAGAAATGCAAATGCATCTACCCTTTTTAGATCTGTTGGATCATTTGTCTGAGCTGTGATTTTAGCTTCTTTTATGGCCTCATGCATGGCCTCTAATTTAGGGACAATTATCCCTCTGAGCTCACTCAATCTACTGATTCTATTTTTCTTCTCTTTTTCAAGCTTCTTAATCTCATTCAAAACTACAACCGTTTGACATTCTTGATTTATTATGGATGTAGTAAGTGGATCAAAATTTTGAGAAAGATTTGTCAGTTTATCCTCCTGTTCTTTCATTTTCTTCTCAATCTCCACTGTTGTTTTGGACCATGATAGACAAAATTTGTACATTGCTCTACCATCTTTAAGAGCATTTTCTAAGCTCTTTATCCCAATGTTCATATTTCTCCTATCATTACTTATCAACCATTGTACCTCTGATAATCTTTTTGCAAGAAATTCCTTCCAGACCTTATCTTCTGCTGACTTCTCTAGTGAATCAAAATGTGTGCTAACACTATTGACTAGAGTTTTGAGATTACCAGATGAGAAGGCTGTGGGATCCTTCTGAAATGATGGCATAATCTTTTCTAGCACTCCGGAAGCAGCTTCTATCAACTCACAGTCTTCCATGTGAGACTTTAGGAGTTTTTATTTAGCCTTTGCATTAGCAAATGAAGCTATCTTCATTGTCCGTACTGGAGAAAGAGAATCAAAATTAAATGGTCCTTGTAGAAGCTCCAGTTCATCAATCTCCATTATTTCTTTGTTCAAGAATTCTTAGATAGTTTTTGCAGTGTCTCTTGTCAGAGACAGATGTTTCTTCTCTTCTACAATCTTAGAGCTGTCTCTTGGAGCTTTCTCTCCTTCTACATTCTTACCACTAGCAGTTGTGGTCTTCTTTGTTGAGGTCTTCTCTTCTTCTGCAACCTTGGTACTATCAACTTCTTTTTCCTTCACCTCTGCTTCTTTCCCCTGTATTATATCTTCTCCTTTAGATCCAGAGACTGTAGGGGAAACCAGAGGAGAGATATTTGTTTGTTCATGAGCCACCTCTTCCGAAATAGAAGATTCCAAGTCTTTATCTTTTTCTGCACTGGAATCCATTACCTCTTTTGTCATTTTCTCAGTAGGCTCTTCTACAACACTTGTGGTCGAGGGGTCAGTACCCAAGTCCTCTATAATTGGAATGTTGAATTTCGTAAAAGCATTTCAGAGGATCTCTTCAGTCTCTCTTGCCACTTTGTCAGTTTCACCAAGCATTAGCTGATTCATCCTAGCTTTGCTCCAGAACTCATCCTTGCAATCTTTAAAGATCATGTTCATTTGTTTCGGAGTGATTGAAGGGAAGAGCTGAATGGCTACCTATTCCTAGATCTCGAGATCTTTTGCTTGAGCATTGTTCTTCCTCATTTCAAGCCTTTTCTCTAAGCTTTTGGGAATTAGAGAGATAATTTCAATAAAAGCTTTGTTGTAAGTGTTCAAAAACTGAACTGTGGCTTCCTCCAGAATCTTTTTATCTACTTCATTATATGCATCATAGAATTCTATTAAGGGTTGCAGGTTCCCATCCACAGTGACTACTTTTACTACAACATCTAAGGATAGAGTGGGTTTTTTAGCAAATTCCTCTTCCTTCTCTTCTTCTCCTTGACCGATAGAGTGTTCACCGGATGATTTCTTCTTCTTCTTCAGTTTCTTTATCTCCTCATCTGATTCAGTTTCCTCTTCATCCCTTTGACTGGCATAAGCCCTTGTGGTTTTTGTCTTTGTTCTTTTCTCTCCTTTGCCGGATAATTTTGCTTCCGATTTTGATGGCTTTGAGCTTTTGGTAGTGGTAGGTACAGATCTCTTTGATGATCTAGTCTGGGTGGAAGATTTCACCAGAACACTTTCCTCACTTTTCTTTTCTGCATCTTTCTCTACCCTTTCCACCTTTTCTCTGTTGGCATCAAGAGCCTCCTTTGAGATGCCTAAGCCTTTGGCAATTTCTTCAACTTCTTTTCTCACTTTCCTCTTTATTTCTGGTTGTCTGAGTTCCACATGAACTTTTACACTTAGCTCTTCAAAGGTTCCCAACCTTTCTACCTTTGGATCCTTTGGCTAACTTAGCATGTGTTGAACATGCAGCTCCACAATTTGTTCATCAACTTCATACCCCATGGGCATGATCCATATAGTTCTTGGTTCTACTACCTCCATTAGGCACTGATCAGTCTCTACCATAAAGCAAACTGTGTCTTTGTATTTCTCAACAAGAGACTAGGGAATCTTTTCTCTTGCTTGCATCATGTTCTAAAAGTTCTTGAAATATCCCCACAGAGCTATATTTTGTGCTTTGTTATCACCGAGTCCATGCAAATAATCTCTGATTTGGATAGCTACTAGTCTATCATTCTCCCACACCCAGCCACTAGATCCGAGAAGCTCATTCATAAAGTAAAAGAATAAGCACAATATTAATCCACCATACTTGAATGAATTCTTTTTATCTTTCTTTATTTTCTACAGATTCTCCAAGAGTTGGTTCAAGAGAAGCTAACAAATATCGTAGTCTACATTTTTTCTTAGCATTTCAGAAGCGATGTAGATGGCAGTTACAGGTACTGAATTTTCCCTGCTAGAATGATATATTTTATATCCAATGATCATGGAGGCAAACTTGACATCCGGATCAAAGATGTCATCTACTGTCATTGCTCTTTTGTCAAACTTGGATCCAGTAGCCTCACTCACAGTTTGATTCTTCATGGATTTAAGAACAGGAATCCCACTTGATGAGTGTAATCCGGTAATAGCCCTGATGGCATCTTTTGTGATTTTGAATGGTCCATTTAACCACATGAAGTTGTCATGTATTCTGCTCAAAATGTACCTGACCCATTCATCCTCAGTAAAATAGGGGAAATGTATGTATTGTGCAAAGTGCTTATTCCGGAGGCCCTTGTATTGGGGTTTGAGCTCAAATGAATCATCTAACAGTTGTTTGTGATAGATATCTCTTAGTTTGAATTTCCCAAACTCTTCAACATTTGCGTGTATGTAAACCCTAATATCTTTGGTGTGCAAAACACCATGCAGAACACTAGAGAAAGCTCCTAGGGGATCTACCTCCAAGGATTTGTATGGATGCTTCTTAAAAATGGGGTGAGGTCTATCAGAAATCTTTACTATATTCAGAGTAGCCATCATCAAGGAATTTTACTGAAAGATATCAAGAACGAAGAATACCTTTTACGTTGTTTAGGGCACACATGATGAAATCTAGATTGAGTTGTATGAAGAATCATCTTGATCTTTGGGAGAAGTAGTTGTAGAGCTCCTTTTCTCTCTTCTTCGCATGTGAGTGTACAAATGATGAGCGGATGAACTCTTTTATTTCTAAGAAGCCCTAATTTTCATTCGGCAATAAATTGACAACCTAATTCATTCTGGTTTTCCTTGTTTGTCTTATTCAGAGACAAAACCTTTCTAGATCACTGAGACAGATTTTGAAATTATTCTAGGAGAGTAGTGATAATCTATCTTCCCTTCATTAGTCATTTGATCTATTTGCAGATCAAGACACCATAGTTTGAATCATACCAGACAAAACTTGTAAGGAATCTATTTTTACCAGAAGACTGTTTACCAGATCAATTCTGGTAGGATTAGACTCTTTAAAACTTCTTGTGGATCTCTCAAATATTTACCATACCCCTTTTAGATGTTTCTTGTATGACCCCTTTTAATCTACAGCTCTCCTTGTGCCAGTTCCGGCACCAATTGACTGGCCCAAGGAACAAGGTTTTCTTTGTGTCTCCCCCTAAGCCAGAGCTCACTTTTTAATTTCCGGAAGGAATATCAGCACCAGAGTCTGGTGCGGATCCAACCTCTACATTCTCTATACTTTTCTTCACCCAAATCTTGTTCATCTCACTTTGAACTTCATCCGAATTCACTTTTTGTTTTCCCTTATCTTGATTCTGATTATGATATACCAGACCTCTTTTGTCCTGGTTTTTGCTTCTACAGAATTTTGCATTATGACTGGATCTATTGCAAATTTGGCAAACAACATTTCTTTGCATATTTGATTAATATCCTCTTGATCTGCATTGATTAGCCATATGACCTATTCTATTTCATACAAAGCATCTACTATTGAATGATTTGTTCATTTGCATGTTTCTGCATTCATGAGATTTGTGACCATACCTTTTGCAGTTAAAACACTGTCCGGGGAAGGATGAATTAGTCTGATTCATTCTCTTTCTGCACTGATTAGCTTTATGACCAAAGTTATTGCAGTTGTGGCAGTATCCATTGAAGGATGGATATCTTTGAGCATTAGGCTGTCTTACAGGAGGTCTTCTAGGCCTATTCCTTGGATTTTCTGATCCAAAATTCTTCTGACCGGATCCAGAGCTTTCTCCTTTCTCATATCCCAAACCACACTTGTCATCTACCCTCTTTTGACTTCCAAGAAGAACTTCAAGTTGAGCAAAACTTATCTTGAATTTCTCTTTATATTCATTTGCTGTTTGAAGATCCCTTTTGAGAGAGACAATTTGATCCTCAAGTTTTTCTTCATTTTCTTTAGCATCTTCAAGATTAGATTCAAGATGTCTGATAATTCTATCCATCTGGTGGCAATCTTCTGATTTCTCTTTGAGAGATTGTCTTAGATTATCTTCAGTTTTTCTTTTCTCTTCAACTTCTTGGGTAAACTTCATAACTCCTGATTCCATTTCATGTCTTACCATAATGATTTATTTTGATAACTTTTCACATAACTTGGTTTTCTCCTTCAGCTCTTCATTTGCTTCACCTTGACTTGCCAATTGCTGAAGTAGCTCCTTTCTCTTTTTCATAGAGAGAATTAATTTGTCTTTTAGTTCTCTCATGAAATCATCAGCCTGTTTGAGTCTTTCCTTTAATTCATTGACTTCGGAGTTTGACTATTCAAGATCATCAAGGGCAGTCTTGAGTTGCTCCCTTAAACCATATGCATCCATTTGGATTCCTAGATCTTCCTCAAGCTGTTAGACTCTGTTAGGAGGAACTTGGCTCTGATACCAATTGTTGATAACTGAGAGGGGGGTGAATCAGTTATCCTACTATTTTCTTCTTTCTTAACTTTCTTAATAATCAATGCAGCATTAATTCAAATAAGAAAACATAACTATGAAATGGGAATACACATGACACAATATTTTTGATGTGGAAACCCTGTTAAGGGAGAAAACCACGGGGTGATTAACCCAAGATTGTATTCTCTGTTAGAAGAATGGAAATACAAAATGGCACTTGCCAAATAGGGCTCACTGCCCGAGCACACTGCTCACAAGAGGCACACTGCCTACAAGAGACTCACTGTCTACAAAAAGAGTGTTATACAATACTTGAACTAATTGGGAGCACCTACATATGCTGGATTTCAGTTCTGGTTAGGCTCAGTACACTGATCTACTACACTTCATCTTTCCTCTTCTTTTATGCTGCTTTCCTTTTACATACCAGATCTTCCTTACTGCTTTCGCTCTGCTCTTCTACTTTTATTTGCACATCACCAACAACAACAACACTTCTCACAACTAAATCCATCTTGTATATATATCCACACAAGTGATTTCATCACCTTTCAAGTCGGCATCCGGAATAGTCAATCTTTTCATAAACTCTGATCTGTCAGCTGAATCTTTGCATACCAAGTAATGCGGATCAAGCATATACTTGTAGACGTCATAAATCATGTCGGCCAATCATAACTTATGCCTTAAGAACCTTTTCCATCATCAACAACACATCTAGAATAATGTCTAATGTTCTGCCAGTCAGTTCTTCCTCTGTTCATACTTTCACTTGGGAACCCGACACTCAAGCATTCATATCTCTTTATCCTTTCCACACCGAAGGCTCAAACCTTGGAATCTATTAGTCAGGATACTCCTCTTGACTTCCCCAAATCCACACTTCACCAAGATACTTCCTCTAAGAGATCTAGACCTGTTTGTCGGACCTCGCCACATGCTATGTTCTTGTTTACCGGACCACAACATTCTTCACTCTGACTTCGGTAGAGACATACCAGTCCTGTGGATGTGTGGGTTGAACTTTGTTGCCATCAATGACAACAATCATGAATCCATATAGTGTCTTTTGCCAACAAATCAAACTCTAATATCTCATCAATTATATCAAGTTTGTCACCCTAAAGTATGTCAATTAATCTCTGATGCAAAACCTTGATCACCTGAAGCAACAAACATCAACAAGACAACATACTACAAGGCATCATCTGAGAAGTAACAACCTTTGTATTGTTAACACATTGTTATGAACTCATGCAATCTTGTTTTCACCACTAACCTCCTAGTTATGTATTCAACCCTCCTAAAATATGATGACAATAAATTCTCCAGGAAGCATGTAAGATATACCACTAAACAAGGTTGATGTAACACATTGATACTACACATCACATCTTATGATCTATGATCCAACATCATCTAACAATATTTGAACCATGAACAAGGTCCCAACATCATCTAACACCTTACTTCTACCATAAATGTGAACATAAAATTGGCATAAAACTTGGTATCAAACACCTTATCAACATCATGACCAACATGCCTGAGAAACCTTATCATGAAAACCATATTCACAACTCCTGACATGGACTGATGATGAACACATTGGAATATATTACCATTCAAACATCATGAACCTCATGGACCTCATCCATAGATCATGGCATCATAGAACTCAAACATCCCTGTCATGACATAATTGATGTTTCTACATGAATGTTTGATGTCTCTGCATCACATATCATATGCTGAACTAATCAACATGTCCTGCACAACATGAACTACAAGGTGTCCTACACAACATGAACTACAAGGTGTCTTGCACAACATGAACTACAAGGATGAACAAGACTATAAAGTGACCACATCAAACATCACAGTCACAACCTACCACTAAACCCTTTGACAGCAATGGTCACAACCTTCCATTAAACCCTTTGTCATCAATGAAAACTATCACAACACCTACCTCCTCATATGAAGACAAAATTTACATAGAAAATTACAATAGTAGGAAAAAATAAATAAATAAAACATAAGGAACTTGCAAAGGTTAAGACACTTTAATTCCGAACATCAACAAGATAATGAATCCAAGGCCAAAACCTCTCAAGCCCTTGAAGAAGCAGAAAATATGATCATAGATCTAAAGGTTCAAATTGAAGAAGCAAAAAGGATTGAGGAAGAGGTGAGAAACCAATTGAAGGAAAAGGAAGAAAATTGTGAAAAGTTGGAATCAAAGATTGTTTCCCTAAGAAAGTAGTTAGAAAAATTAATGGCTCAAGTAAATAGTGACTTGAAGAATGAGAAGAGTTCAGAAATTTTGGATAACATCATCAACTCTCAAAATCCTATGTTCAATAGGAGTGGTATTGGCTATCAAGAAGGCCAAAGTTCTAAAGTGACTCAATCATTGAAGAAATCAAATGAAGAAAAGCCGAAAGAATATTTTGATATCCTTAAAAGTCCCATTAAATGTGAAATCAACAAAAAGAAGGAGAACTAGAAGTCAAACATACCTCCAGAAGCTAAGAATGATAATTTCAGGAAGCCATTTCCACCAAGGCAAGCTCGCATGACCATGTTCTATCACTCCTTTGGTTATTGTTTTTTTTGCAGTTAATTTGGTCATAAAGCAATAGATTGTAGAATGCATGCTCAAAATAAATTTAGTCATAAAGAAATGGATTATGGAGCATATACAAGGAACAATGTTGCATGGAATAAAAATAGAAGTCACGGGTTCATAAACATAAATTTCAACTCTTTTGCTCCTCTTGTGGATTATAATGTCATATGCTATAAGTGCAACAATTTTGGACATATAGCAAAGTTTTGTAGAAGTGTTTTTATGGAACCTCCTAAATAGAATAAGGAGAAGGCAATAACTAAGCAAAAAGAGGAGAATTCAAAAACATGGAGAAGGAAGAAGAAGAAAAGAAAGAAAAATCCATGTTGGTTTAGACAGCTCTACACGCACTAAACAAAGTCCAGATCAATGGTACATTGATAGTGGTTGTTCAAAACATGTGACACGTGACAAAAGTAAATTCCTCACCTTCAAAAGAGTGAATGGTAGAACTGTGAAGTTAGAAGATAATGCCTTTGTAAAAATATCATGGAAAGGCACTCTTAGCCTTGATAATGGTAAAACAAGAACTGAGAACGTGTTATATGTTGAAGGGCTAAGACACAATCTCATAAGTGTGAGTCAAATGTGTGACCAAGGGCACACTCTCACATTTCATGTAGAAGGATGTGAGATTAGCAAAGCAGGAAAGTGTGTTGTAGAAGCCAGAAGAGTAGCAAACAATCTCTATATTCTCAGTGAAATCAAAGGTGAAACATGTGTTATGAGTCAAGAAGATGAGAGTTGGTTATTTAATAGGAGAATGGGGCACATAAACTTTGACAACCTTGTCAAAGTTAGCCATAAGGAAGCAATAAGAGACATATCAAAGATTTTGAAGCCTTCAAGTATCACTTGTAAGCAATGTCAACTTGGGAAGCAAATGAGAGGAAGTTTTAAATTGAAGGAATATTCTACATTGAAACCTTTGGAGCTTGTACATACAGATCTTTGTGGACCAACTAGAACAAAAGGTATGCAAGGAGAAAGGTACTTCATGTTGTTAATTAATGACTATTCTAGAATGACTTGCATTACATTTTTGAAAGAAAAATCTAAAACTTTTGACAAGTTTAAGGCATTCAAGGCCTTAACTTGGAGAATGAAATAGGCCTAAAGATCATATGTATTAGATTAGATAGAGGAGGAGAATTCACTTCAAATGAGTTTGAAGATTTCTGTGAAAAGCATGGGATAAGGAGACATTATTCTATTGTAAGTGTTGCAAGTATGAGGTGAACCAATGTTGTCATTGATGTCAACATACTCATATTGCATTGACAAGAGGGATTCGATGAGCAGTGTGCTGAGGATATTGAGAAAATTAGCCTCAGTCAGGAACAGTGAAGAACAGTGATGAGAAGAAGGGAAATGTATTGTATAGGATGCGAACCGGAGGATGCGGATTAAAGGGTTTGTAGATATGAGTCTTGAGATGCTTCAGTTAAGATTTTAGAGGTCCGCATGAAGATCTGATGGAGTTGTGGCTGTCGGTGTGGAACTGGTTCCAGCAAGTGTTCAGAGGTGACAGAGGATCACAGAAAGGTCCGGTGAGGTCTGGAATTGTATAATCCTAATCTACAGATTGGAAGGAGTGTTTGGGATGTCCTTGTGATGTGTCATCTCAAGTTTTGTATAATTTGGAGGTCTGGAAGTACCTTTTGCATTGTGACAGTGGCGACAGACTGTGTTCTTGAAGTTCTGGATAAGGAAGAGAAGAGATTCCAGTAAGTAGAGGAAGTGCGGATGTACCTGGTCATTTAGGCAGGCTTGGAATTGTCCGTGGATCATGTTTAGGTTGTGTTGTTGGTCTGCATTGATGGTAGATCTTAGAATTGAAGATAATCTTCCGGATGAAGTTCTTGCTTTGCTTAGCCGACCGGATGAGTTGTTCATCGTGCGAATGTTCTTGTGGTGGCCGACCGGATGTGTTATTCATCTTGCGGATATTCTTATGGTTGATTGCTGACTTAGATGATTGTTCCTAAGTCAATGTCTTGTATAAATAAAGGTTTGTGAGTTCATTTTGAAGTGTGGATTGTGTGGATGAGAGTGGTGTAGCGAAGAGAAGTGCGGAAGGCAGAGCAGAGGTTTTTGGGCAAAAATGAAACTGATCCGGACATGGTAAAGATGTCATTCTCCAGTTCAAGACCGTGATTCTTATCACTTTGTAGACAGTGTGTCTCCTTGTAGGCAGTGGGCCTCTTTGTGAGCAGTGTGCTCGGGCAGTGAGCCCTAATTGGCAAGTGCCATTCTTTTTCTTATTCTTTTAACAGAGAATAATCCTTGGGTTAATCACCCCATGGTTTTTCCCTTAATTAGGTTTTCCACGTCAAAATCTTGGTGTTCATTGTGTTGATGTTTATCTGCTCTTGTGTTTGTGCATTTTACTTTCACGGATGATTAATTGATATGCTGTTAACTAACAAGACGAATCAAGTGTTTGAAATAGAAGAAGTATGTATACAACTGATTCACCCCCCCTCTCAGTTGTATGCCCTAGATCCAACAATTGGTATCAAAGCCAAGTTCCTCTGAAAGGAGCTTAACCGCTTGAGGAGATCCAGGATGTCATCATACAAAAAGGATAGTCCGAAGTTCGATGGAACCAATTTCACTCTCTGGAAGGGTCGCATGAAATGTCACTTGGAATGTATGGGAAAAGCATACTTGGCCATGGTTTCAAAACCATATGTACCTCCACAAGGTGGTCCGACAACTCTGAATGAAATCACATATGCTGAAAACAATCTGCGGACCAAGGAAGCTCTTCTAAGCGCATTGAATGACTCAGATCTCTCAAATGTTATTGACCTACCAACTGCATATGAGATCTTGACTAAACTGGAACTTTTGTATGGAGATGAGTTTGTCAAGAGTGCAAGGTTGCAAAGTCTGAAAGGGAAATTTGAAAGATTGAAGATGAGAGATGATGAAAACATCACTACTTTTATGCCAAGAGTGAATGAACTAGTGTGTGGAATTAGAAACGCTGCTGGAACTCTGGATGAAAATGAGATTGTTTGCAAAATCCTCAGATCCCTTCTTGCTGCCTACAAAATCAAGGTTGCTGCAATTGATGAATTCAGAGCCCAGACAACTGTCACAAGAGAACAATTGGCTAGTAAGCTAGCTGCATTTGAAATAACCGAGTTTGGAGATGATCCTCCCAAGACTGAATCTGCTTTCAAAGCTAGTGCCTATGTGAAAGGTAAACAGAGATTTGATCTGGGAGAAAACTCTTCAAGGAAGATGTCATGGTATGATCAAGCAAGAAAAGACATGGAAGAAGAAGAAGCAGAAACAGCTCAACTTGAAGCCCTCATTGCAAAAAGACTACCAAGAGGATCTGGTAATTATGAAGGAAAACTACCCTTTAAGTGCTTCAACTGCAATAAGATTGGTCATTTTGCTTCAAGATGTCCGGAAAGATCTGCAAGGTCTAATACTAACAGACAAAGGTTTCAAAAGAACTGCTATTATGTTCATGAAGAAGATGACAATGAAGGAGTAACAGATGATGAATTAGAACTAGGAAGCAAATCTGGAAATGAATGGGTGTTTATTTCCATCAAGGAAGAAGATTCAATACTCTCTGAATCTGTCAATCACAAGGTTGTGGAAAAAGCTTTGGCTGCTCAAGTGGAAGAAAAGGATGATTGGGTTATTGACAGTGGATGTTCTCACCATATGACTGGTGACAAGGATAAGTTCTTGAATTTGGAAGGTATGAAGGAGGAATGGTAAAGTTTGGTGACAATTCTGCTGGCAGAATCAGAGGTAGGGGAACTATTTCCTTTGATGGAAAGAGCAAAACAGGTAATGTACTATATGTTGAAGGATTGAAGCATAATCTGCTCAGTGTTGGTCAGTTAGTAGACAAAGGCTATGATCTCTGGTTTAAGAATAGAAAATGCAGAATCTTTACAAGCTCCGAAACTGAAATTACATCCGGTACTCAGACAAAAGGTAATATCTTTCATCTGGTTGGTTCAAATAAAAGTTGTCTGTTTGTTCAAGTTGATCAGAGTTGGTTATGGCATAGAAGAATGTGTCATGTAAATTTTGATAACATCATCAGGATAAGCAATACTCAGGCTGTAAGAGATCTTCCAAAATTGATGAAACCTACAAATAGTTTGTGCAAAGAATGTCAGCTAGGTAAACAGAGCAGAGTCTCTTTCAAAAGCAAAGATCAATCCTCTACTGGATTGTTGGAATTAGTACATACTGATCTTTGTGGTCCGACAAGAATCAAGAGTCTGCAAGGTGATAGATATTTCATGTTGTTAATTGATGACCATTCCCGGATGATGTGGTTTACCTTCCTAAAAGAAAAATTAGAGGCATTTGAGAAGTTCAAAATCTTCAAAGCTATGGTAGAGAATCAAATCGGATTGAAACTGAAGTGTCTAAGGTCTGATAGAGGTGGTGAATTTACATCTGGTGAGTTCATTGACTTTTGTGAGAAGCAGGGTATAAGGAGACAATTGTCTGCTCTTAGGACTCCACAGCAGAATGGAGTAGTTGAAAGAAAGAACCGGACCATCCAGGAAGCTGCCAGGACAATGATGTTGGAAGCAAATGTTCCTCAGATATTCTGGAAAGAAGCTATCAGCACTGCAGTCTACACTCTAAATCGAGTTCAAATCAGAAACAATACCGGTAAGACCCCCTATGAACTCTAGTTTGGCATCACTCCTACTGTGAAATATTTCAGAGTATTTGGTAGCAAGTGTTATATTAAAAGAGATGAAGATCTAGGAAAGTTTGATGCTAGAAGTGATGAAGGAATTTTCTTGGGTTACTCCACTCAAAGCAAAGCATACTGGTGTTACAATAAGAGACTGAGGAAGATGATAGAAAGCACTAATGTGAAAGTTGATGAAGGAATTGAGAAGCCCTCAAGATTTTATGAGTTTGATGAAGATGACCAAGATGGTGTTCAGGTTCAAGGAACTCAATCCTCTCCGGTAAGTCAGAGTCAGCCTGATCTAGTAAATCAGGAAGAAGAGATAGGTTTGAATGAGCCTGATCAAGAAGCAGCAGTGCAGGATACTCCCAAAATTCCAAGGTATGTAACACTGAACCACTCTGAAGATCAGATCATAGGTGACAGAAGCAAAGGTGTGCAAACTAGAAGGAATGTTGCTCAAAATCAGGATGAATGTTGTCTGATTTCAAAGATTAAACCTAAAACAGTAAATGAAGCCTGCAATGATGAAAACTGGACCAAAGCAATGAAAGATGAATTAATGCAAATTGAGAAAAATCATACTTGGGATCTTGTTCCTAGACCTAGAGACAGGAATGTGATTGGAACCAAATGGGTCTTTCGGAACAAATTAAATGAAGCTGGTGAAGTAATCAAAAACAAAGCTAGATTGGTATGCAAAGGCTACTCTCAAATAGAAGGAATTGATTTTGAAGAGACCTTTTGCTCCGGTGGCAAGAATTGAAGTAGTCAGATTATTTCTTGCATTTGCTGCCTTTAAAGACTTCAAGGTATATCAGATGGATGTCAAGTCTGCCTTCCTAAATGGTGATCTAGAAGAAGAAGTTTACATTGAACAACCGGATGGATTTCAATTGTCTGACAATGATGATATGGTCTGCAAGTTGAAGAAAGCATTGTATGGATTAAACAAGCCCCAAGAGCATGGTATGAAAGGTTGGATAAGCATCTTGTGTAGATTGGATTCAGCAAAGGTACTGCTCACAGTAACTTATATTTCAAAATTGATCATGAAAACATTTTGATTGTTGAAGTGTTTGTGGATGATATCATTTTTGGAGAAAGAAATAGTATGTGCAAAACTTTTGCAATTCAGATGAAATGTGAGTTTGAAATGTCTATGCTTGGTGAAATGAATTTCTTCTTGAGTCTGCAAATTACTCAAACAAAGAAAGGGATCTTCATTTCTCAGACCAAATATGTGAAAGAATTGTTAAGGAAATTTGGTATGGAAGATTCAAAGCCAATGAACACTCCCATGGCAACCGGATGTAAGTTGAGCAAAGATGATGACTACCCAAAGGCAGATCAGACAAAGTATAGATCAATGATTGGTGGATTGTTATATCTCACTCAGACCAGACTAGATATAATGCAGGTTGTTGGTCTTGTAGCAAGATTCCAGGCTAATCCTAAAGAATCTCATGTTATGGCAATCAAAAGAATTTTTAGATACTTGAAAGGAACAGCTGAGTATGGTCTATGGTACCCTAGAGATCCGGATTTCTCTCTTCATGCTTACAGAGATGTAGATTGGGCAAGAGATGTGGATGACCGGAAGAGCACCAGTGGTGGAGCATTCTTTTTGGGGAAGAGATTGGTTTCTTGGCTAAGCAAGAAACAAGATGCAATATCTCTGTCTACAACTGAAGCAGAATACATTGCAGCAGCAGGTAGTTGCACTCAAATCTTATGGATGAAGCAGATGCTAAGAGACATTAAAGTTGAATATGAGGAGCCTATCACAATTTTCTGTGATAATTCAAGTACAATTAATATTTCCAAGAATCCGGTATTGCACTCTAAGACTAAGCACATATCTATCAAGTTTCACTTTTTGAGAGAACAAGTGAACAAGGAAGAAGTCAGGTTGGAGTATGTTCCCTCCAAGGATCAGATTGCAGATATCTTTACTAAACCTCTTCCCAAGGACTCTTTTGAATATCTCTGGGATAAGTTAGGGGTCATGGCCCCTCTGGTGATGAACTAGGATGCACTGATGTGCATTGGTCCGGTGAATATCACAGTCATATCTTGTGATCTAGATTGATGATGGGGAGCTACTACTAAGGGGGAGTAGCTGGTATGATTCTGATGTGTTAAAATTGCAAGTATGAGCCCTTTGCCATTGATGTCAAAGGGGGAGAGAAGACATGTGAAAAACAAGTAGTTGATGATCAAAGGGGGATCAGTAAATGAGGAGAAGACATGTTGCTGTTAGGGGGAGCTGTGACAGAAAGGAGAAGTTCTTGTCTTGATGGTTTTTCACATCATATGTTGCCATCAATGACAAAGGGGGAGATTGTTGAAAGTATGAGGTGAACTAGTGTTGTCATTGATGTCAACATACTCATATTGCATTGACAAGAGGGATTCGATGAGCGGTGTGCTGAGGATATTGAGAAAATTAGCCTCAGTCAGGAACAGTGAAGAACAGTGATGAGAAAAAGGGAAATGTATTGTATAGGATGCGAACCAGAGGATGCGGATTAAAGGGTTTGTAGATATGAGTCTTGAGATGCTTCAGTTAAGATTTCAGAGGTCCGCATGAAGATCTGAAGGAGTTGTGGCTGTCAGTGTGGAACCGGTTCCAGCAAGTGTTCAGAGGTGACAGAGGATCACAGAAAGGTCCGGTGAGGTCCGGAATTGTATAATCCTAATCTGCAGATTGGAAGGAGTGTTTGGGATGTCCTTGTGATGTGTCATCTCAAGTTGTGTATAATTTGGAGGTCCAGAAGTACCTTTTGCATTGTGACAGTGGCGACAGACTGTGTTCTTGAAGTTTCAGATAAGGAAGAGAAGAGATTCCAGTAAGTAGAGGAAGTGTGGATGTACCTGGTCATTTAGGCAGGCTTGGAAATGTCCGTGGATCATGTTTAGGTTGTGTTGTTGGTCCGCATTGATGGTAGAGCCCGGAATTGAAGATAATCTTTCGGATGAAGTTCTTGCTCTGCTTAGCCGACCGGATGAGTTGTTCATCCTGCGAATGTTCTTGTGGTGGCCGACCGGATGTGTTATTCATCTTGCGGATATTCTTATGGTTGATTGCCGACTTAGATGATTGTTCCTAAGTCGATGTCTTGTATAAATAAAGGTTTGTGAGTTCATTTTGAAGTGTGGATTGTGTGGATGAGAGTGGTGTAGCGAATAGAAGTGCGGAAGGCAGAGCAGAGGTTTTTGGGCTTAAATGGAACTGATCCGGACATGGTAAAGATGTCATTCTCCAGTTCAAGACCGTGATTCTTATCACTTTGTAGACAGTGTGTCTCCTTGTAGGCAGTGGGCCTCTTTGTGAGCAGTGTGCTCGGGCAGTGAGCCCTAATTGGCAAGTGCCATTCTTTTTCTTATTCTTTTAACAGAGAATAATCCTTGGGTTAATCACCCCGTGGTTTTTCCCTTAACCGGGTTTTCCACGTCAAAATCTTGGTGTTCATTGTGTTGATGTTTATCTGCTCTTGTGTTTGTGCATTTTACTTTCATGGATGATTAATTGATATGCTGTTAACTAACAAGACGAATCAAGTGTTTGAAATAGAAGAAGTATGTATACAACTGATTCACCCCCCCTCTCAGTTGTATGCCCTAGATCCAACAGTAAGACCTTCACAACAAAATGGAGTTGTGGAAAGAAAGAATAGAACAGTCCAAGAAATGGCTAGGGCCATACTAAATGAGTCCAAGTTACCTGACACATTCTTGAGAGATGCAATTCATACCGATGTCTACATTCTAAACTGTGGACAACTCAGAGTTAACGATAGCAAGACACCATATGGGTTATAAAAAGGAAGGCCTGTAACGTTGAAGCACTTCAAAGTATTTGGAAGCACATGCTATATAAGAAGAGATGAAGAAGATTTGGGAAAGTTTGACTCTAAGGCTGATGAAGGAATATTCCTTGGTTACTCAGCAAGGAGTAAAGCATACAAATGCTATAATAAAAGGTTGCATAAGATTGTTGAGAGTGCAAATGTGAAGATAGATGAGGAAAGATACTTGATGCAGGAGCACCCAGGGATGTTGGCAATCTTGTGTCAACCAAAAATAGTTGTAGGGAGGAGCAAATGCAAGTCACACCATATACACTAGTGAGGGAAAGAAATTTTCTCATCTCATGCCCTTTGAAATGCTTAATGAAAAAGTGTTTTGTGTAGTTGGGAATGGGCTTGTTGTGCATCTCCCTGGACTATTTAAAGAGATAGATGAACTCGAGTTGAGTGGAGTTTCTTGTGCAGGAAGATTGTTGGTTTCTGGTCATGCTCATTTTCTATTTGATTTTCATCAAATTATTGGTGGATTGAGAAAAAAAACTTGCAGGGTTTTTAATTGGAACCACAAAGAGAGGAATTGGCCCATGCTATGCAAGTAAGGTAACGCAAAATGGTATCTAGGCTTTTACTCAAACATTTGCAAGTTGTAAGCCAAATTCAATCTTGAAACTTGCATGCCTATATTGAGTTGAAGAGACGCTTTTACATGATGTGGAAGATATTACTCTTGAAGTATTTCAAAAGGAATGGATTTGTTTTCTTCCCAAACTATTATGGGAGTTGAGACATGACAATCCTGATTCATCAAGGTTGGTTCTATAGGTTCTTCACATTGGTCATTCTGCAACCACATATTCATTGTTGTGCAAAGAGTATACAAGAATACCATCAACGCTTATGCCATTTATTAGTATGCATCTCCCAATACAACATAAAAACTAAAATTTTTATATCGTCCATTCATAAAAATTCTAAAAGTTTGCCAAGAGCTTGGGATCGATTCTCTATAAGCCTTGGCCCATTTCTGCCTATATAGCAAGCTTGATGTTATTTATGATAATTCTCAATTTTGTTCTGAAGTTAGTGAAACTATTTGTTTATGTCTCTCAGAATTAGGGAATGAAAGTCTTGTGTTGGGTCTAATCCATCATGACACTAAATCAAGCAATATATTACTTGATGGGTATAATCTTAAGTGCGACAATGGAGTGGACTTTCTATGCTACATATTAATCTTTGTATTGGGCGAACTCTTCTTTGAAGAGAATATATCAATAGCATCCAAATGATTGGAAGGAAGGTCAAGGGACACTTTAAACAATTTACATAGCATCATATGAGTTGTCATGTTTGATAAAGGTATCTGAAAGGGTGTGCGGCCAAGAAGAAAGGGAGTGCGGCAGGGATGTGATCAGTTCAAACGCGTGGGTATTTGAAACATTTACCTTTGCTTTCAATAAATAATAAAATTTTAAAAGGGTTGAGGGGAGAGTGGAAGGGGTACGAGCCCTTGGAGAAGAATATAAACCATCATACACATTAGGGATGAGGGTGACTGCATAGAAAAGGGTCAACGACAGAGTGTTGAAAGGGGGGTTTTTTGCCAAAGTAAGAGATAATCTTGTTCTGATGAAAAGAAGAGGCCACCTCTCCATATTGAGAGGGAAGATGAATTGAATAAGTGATTTGGTGTAAGAGAAGGGAAGCTCCATAAGAGAAGGCAAATCATGGGATGGAAAGGAGAGCTCGGTGAGAGAACTCAGTGAATAAAGGCCAGATTGTAAATTGTTCTTGTTTATTATCCTATTTTGCTTGAATTAAATAAAATGGAAAAAGTTGATTTGCAATCCCATATGTTATGTTGAGTTAAGAGTATGTGAATAAGAGTTGTGCTGAAATTGGTATTTGTTATGTCATAAAATGTTCCCTATGACTTTTACCTCCTAAGTTTAGCTCCCGAGTCCCTTAGATTTAATCATGTATATTAAAAATGAATCCCGGAGCAAAATCCCCCGAAACCCATGACAAATGGGAGCTAGGGGTGAGCCTTGAGCTTAATCTAGACCCAAAATAGGCCCTTGGACTTGGGCACTTGTGCCCTAGTCCACCCCTATTTTGTTGAGGTCCCAAATTTGAATATCAACTTGTGACCGTTAAAAAGGTTTCCCTTGTCGGCATCTTAAGTTTGAATTATGAAAGTTTAGCAAGAATGCATATATAATCATGTTTAGGACTTCATTTTAAACTAGAAGATGATTTGAGATTAAGGTGAACTTATGATCATAAAGCATTTGAGGCATTCATTATGTTGCAAAGAAGAATTGTGTTGTTGTTGTGTTTCTTATTGTAGATTTGGCTTCGTCTTCTCGTGGTGTGAAAGATCTTCATCTCCTTGAGAGCTACACCTCTAAGGGGATATCTATTTGTGTTTCAATCAATCTATTTCATCATTTTCTTTTGCCTTTGTCCACCAAGGACACACACTCTCTATCTAACAATGGTGTTGGAAGGCTTAAATGTCATTCCAGGGCTTGACTAAGGCAAGCTCCTAAACACCACAACCCCCAACCCCTCTCTTGTGATTGCAGGTGATAGGTGTTGAATCTTGCGAAGAGGAGTTGTAGGAAATTAGTGTAGACCATAAAGATTCTAGATTTGAAGAAAGCAGCAGAAAATATCCCTAATTGGACAAGGGTGATCCCTCTTTTGTCCTCCAATTTGTCACTATCAAAAATCTCTAAGCAGGGTACAGTCTACAACATATTTAGCTCCCGACCTCCAGAAAAAGTGCTACCTTGGACAAGGGCAATCCCTCTTTTGTCCTTGAAGTTTCCACTTTCTGAAATTAAAATCCTAGTATGTTTCCAATTTGTAATTAGCGCCCTCCTGTGCGAGCATTTGTCGGGTCTTGTCCGTTTGTTTACGATTTTGCATAAATAGGGTTTTAGGCCTAATTGAATTAGGGTTTTAACAAAATAAAAAATCTATTCTATATTTCCAAGCATCTCATAGTGACATCAGACCTACAGTTGAGTCCTCTATCATAGTTGTGACTTAGCTCAATCTATGTCCTTGAATGTATGTGTGAAAGAATGGTTTGATTGAATCTAATTAACACACAACCTTATCAATCCCATTTTTCATACATAAAATTTTGGTGAACCTATGTTTTGCTGAACATTGCATCTTATTGAGTGTTGTAAATCAGATTTGCATTCATACATTTCATTTCCATCATTCTACATTCAAAAATCTTGCATAAAAATTGAAAAATTTGAAAAAAAATCAAGCATCCTAGGCTTGCATTTAGGCATAGTTTGCACTATTATTATTGCATTTCATTTAAACATTTAAATCTCTAATATTTATATCAGATCTGAGATAAATTTCAGCATTTCATCATTTCAAGGTCTTTTTCCTTGCATTTGCATATCTCATTTGCTAGGGTTTGCTTGAAATTGTGTATTTTTCATATAACTTAGTCTTTGCAAAAGCTAGGGTTTGTAGTTAAAATCTTGTTTCATATTTTACTACTCCTTTGAACACTCTTTCAAATCTGATTTTGGATTGCAGTGTTTCTGCATTGTAATTTTTTACATTTACATTTGCATCTTTAGAGCATTTACATTGGAAAAAGCGAGAAATTAAGCATTTTAGGTCATAAACAAGTATAGTTTTGCATTTGTTTCCTTGCATATGTCCTAAAAGTCTTCACATCACATCTTGCACTCATTTGCAAACATTAACTTAGTGGTCCTTTGAAAATTTGGCATCATTTAATTCTCTAGATTAAAAATTGGCATATTTGCTAAATTACACAGTGTATTTCAAAAAGTATATCTTGCTCCTTGGGTTTGTTTTATTTGTTTGTGCATTGAGTGTTGTATGCTTTTGCATGAGTCATATAACCCACTTCCCTAATAGAAATATCCCTCTAAGGAGAAGTCTTAGATTAATGGGTTCTAGTGCTCCCGATAGCAATGGTGTTCCTACATCAAAAAATCCATTGAACACCTACTTTACAAAAAGAGAATCACAAACTTTGCAAGATACCATGCCTCCTATAACTACATTGGAAGAAAAAATATTTCATGATGTCAAAGATCCCATTGATGTAATAACACATGTACCTGATGAGAAAATAAACAAACTTGATAAAGAACTAGTGGATTTTCAAACATTTGTTGAAAAAGAAAGGATCGCAGAAGAAGCCATGCTCGTTGTTCATAATATAAGAGAGTTGTTAAAAGGAAAATATGGTGTTAATATGCTCCATGGCTTAATATATATAGTGACTTATAATGTTATTCGTGTGACTAAATGTCTGAATGTTATCAACAATATGTCAACACCGACTCATACACAAGTATCGACATCTATACTAACTACTCCAGAATGTCTACTTTTACATCATCAATCCTCACTATTAATGCAGCAACCTGTAGTAATTATACCACTAGTATTGGAGTATCTAATAGCATTATTTCATAGAATTACAAGGTTGTGGGATTCAACTATCAAAACTTAGCACCTAGGGTGACTTCTTATATGAATAATCACTCTCAACCACCTATCACTTCAACCTATTCTCAACCATATTTCACCTACAATTGTCCTCAACCACCTTTTGTTACCACTCACAATTAATCACCTCAAAATTTCATGACCACAACCCCTAATTCCCAAACTACATCTCCTAATGATGCCCTCTTAAACCAACTCTTACAAGGCATGACTTCATTGTAGCAGAAAGTGACAAACTTGACCAATGCTACTTCTCAACCTAGCATATCAACATACCATGCTTGTAATCCTCTATCCTATGCAATCTTAAGAACTCCTATGCCTGATAGATTTGAGACTCCTCATTTTGAAAAATACAGCGGTAAAGGCAATCATAATACTCATGTGGCAGCATTCATGACTATGTAGTGATTTCTTCTTTGAAGAAGACTTGTTAGCAAAACTCTTTCCACGATCCCTCAAAGATACTGCTTTGGACTAGGTTTGCTCCTTACCTCTGAATTCAATAAACTCCTTCTCTTATCTAGTTGATCAATTCTTACAACACTTTTAAGAAAATATTGGACCATTAGTCTCATTGATTGATTCAGGTCATTGTAAACAAGGTTTGAAAGAGAAGTTAACTGAGTACATTAGTCGATATCAAACTCTCTTTGCACAAATTCAATACTCAATTACAGATGAGGATGTTCAAAATATATTCATCATAAATTTACAACCTAACACCATGATAAGATCCTTTTAATGAAGTATAACTCTATTCAACATTTATGCACAACCCTTCATGATTACCAACTTTCGTCTAGTCAGTATGAATAACAAAACTCATCAGCTCAAGTTGATCAATCCACGACTGAACCTTCAAAAAACAAATTTAAAAGGAAAAACAAGAGTTTCATCAAGATTAATGAACAACATTCAAATAATTTTCAATCACAAGTGTCCACTATTAGTAATCCCAAATGGACACCTTTTCAACAGCAACAATATCAACAGTTTACTCCATTATCCGAATCTCTTTACATAATCATGAATCAAGAAGTAAGAAACAATATTTTGAAGCTTCCTCATATAAAACCACTTAATAGTAACAGGATACAAGGACCTAATATTCATGCTAATGCTTTTTTTTAGTATCACCAATCGGTAGGACATGACACTGAACAATGTATACGCCTAAAACATGAAATTCAAGACCTCATTGACTCTAATATAATACAAGTAACTGGAGTGAATGATAATGGAAATAAGTTGGTTACCCCTTTGAAACAAAATCTACAAATATTTATAAATCCATTTTCGAGACATAATGAGAACAATATGGTAGAGCAAAATACAATAGAACAAGAAGATGATTATCTAGACTATGAGGAAATAGTTGGAATAATAGAAGTGGATAAGGAGAAGATCGAAGACTCACATCATCCATGAAGAAAAGGTATCTACATGTTGAGGTTTCTCCATCGTTATCCCTTCAAGGATCAGGACTCAACCAAGACATACTAGATATGCAAGCTGAACAACCGTGACAAGATACTATGATACAAGAAAAGGTTGCCATCGTAAAAATGTATTCCATTTCACCATGAAAGGTTTATTCATCAAAATAAGAAAGAAAATGATTGGAAAAGAACGAGATGACTATCATCAGTAGGAAATAACATTGATTCCCCTCCTCACAACCAACAAAAGATTTCAAATATTTGGGGATTTGAAAAACAAGCACCGCATGACAATCCTTGAAATAAGAATCAATCATATACAAACTACTCACACTTTTTGCAAAACTTGATGGAGCACCTTTCTAAGATGCTCGTAAGTTTGAGCTCCCCTTAGCTAACTGGTAAGTATTTCTAACCCTGGTGGCCACCTTTCTTGTAGCATAGTTTGCTCGTTTACGTGGCCTCCCCTCTTGTGTTGTGTTACCCTGTGATGTGTTATGTGTTGTTTAGGCCTCCTTGGATGACCCTTGATACTCTTGCAAGGTCAAGGATACCAGGAGACCGCCTCTGTTGTGATCATTCTTCTATTTCTTTTTTCATTCTTCTATATTGTCTCTCCTCTATTTTATTATTGTGTCATGCCTTAGGGGCATAGCGTTGTGGTTGATGAATGTTTACATGAGATATAAATTTTATTGAAAAAGATTTTGAAATTAAAACCCTAAAATCTATATCAAATGCAATATAAAAAGATTAAAGATATAGCAAGAAATAAAAACTAGATAAATGTTGCTAAATTTGTTTAAATGTGGTTGCTCAATTCTTTTCTAGCATAACTTGGTAAGTTGTCTCAATAAATTATCTTCTGTTGATAAATGGGATAGGTTGATTTTATAATGTTTTGGTGAAAGTGGTTCATGAGTAGTTGAATGGTAAAAGGTAGGTAATAGGTAGTTGAATGAGTTTTTATTTTTTTATGAATGGGTTTAGATTTAGGTTTAGGTTAAATAATAAATTAAGTTTATTAACTTTAATTTATTATTTACGGGAGGGAAGTAAAATGTGGAGATTTATTTAATTTAATTAATTAATTAAATCTCATGTAAATGGTAAGGATTAGGATTAAGGGTAAATTAGGGAATAATTATGGGAAATTTAATTAATTAATAAAAATTAATTAAGTTTCGTGTGAAGGGAGGATTTAGGGAATTGATCACTGGTCAATTTTGTGATGTCTACAATGACCTGGGGGCATCCTCCTACGTGGTGTTCCTAAGGCACTTGTTCTCCTCTCTCTTTTATTGTTTACTTTCTTCAAGTGATTCTACCTAGTTAGTGGATGACGATAAAACAAACAACTAATTGATATAGACCGTGTGTCCCTTCAACAAGTAAGCAAAAATGGACATAGTCCATATATGACAACAGGGTTGATTTATACATCTGACGTTTGGCGAGTAGAATCACTTTGTGTGATGCATCATGTTGTCATATCTTTTCTAACAAACCATTGCAATACATCTGCTCCGTGCACTTTGTTTTGTCTTGTATATCACCTTGTTGTTACACTCAGTTTTGAGGTGCCTACAGTATAAGCCCAACGCTATACTTAGATTTAAACCCGTAAGTGTGGCCTTGGTTTCTTGGATGTGATTCATTACATAATCTCTTGTGTTTATCTTAACATATCTTATAAATGTGTTTGTGGGAACATTCGGTAATCGTGGCACATGTCACCTTTGGGGTGATGCAGCACACAACATACACTCAACAGAATTGTGCCATTAAACATGAGAGACAAAAATTTGGAAGCTGAAACATAACAAAATTTCTATTCCTCAACTCTGCTGCTACAATGAGAGAAAACTCTCTTATATCTAAGAAAACAAAAAAAAACAAAAAATTACCTTTTTTGGCAGATTTCAACAATTGTCAGATTTTGCCATTTTAGGTAATTTTACAATCATATCTTGAGAATCCAGTTTTTTTCAAAAAAGCTCATAAAGCTAAGGTAGGATGAAAAACCAACTAACATCCTAAATTCGAAACATGAGTTTCGAGTTATTAAAAAAAGCAACTTTTAAAAAACTAGAAAAAAACACTAATTTGCCATTTTGAGGGCCAAGATGAAAGTTTGAAGCCCCGAAAAAGTGCCAAGATGAGGTCCAACCCGCTAGGGCAGGTTGGGAAACCACTGGCCACCTCATAACGCATCCACCTGTAAAATTTCGTAGAAAACCCACATCCGAGTCAAAAGTTATGACCTCCGGAAGTCCCTGCATCAATTTCTAAGCATCTCATAGTGACATCAGACCTATAGCTGAGTCCTCTAACATAGTTGTGACTTAGCTCAATCTATGTCCTTGAATGTATGTGTGAAAGAAGGGTTTGATTGAATCTAATTAACACACAACCTTATCAATCCCATTTTTCATACATAACAGTATTGTATGTTTTGTGTTGGATTCGTGTGCGTTTAAGGCAGGAGGGATTTTTACCTTTCTGTTTGCATCAATACTACAAAGAAAAAGCACAAGAAGTTGATCCTCAACCTGAAGAAAATGGAAAAGAAGAGGAAAGTGAAGATGAGGAAGTTGAGAAACAAGATCCAAAGAATCCATCAAAAATATCATCTAAGACACCCCCTAAATTTGTCCAAAGAAATCATCTAGATGACCTGATTGTAGGTGAAAAAGATGGAGAGATAAAGACAAGAAGGAGATTGGTAAATGATAATTTGTCTTTGCTTTCCAAAATAGAACCTAAGAAATTTAAAGAAGCAAGTGAAGACAAACATTGGATAAGGGCTATGGAAGAGGAGTTGGATCAAATAGAAAAAAAAAACATGGGAACTTGTCACAAGACCTAAAGAAAAAAATGTAATTGGCACTAAGTGGGTCTTTAGAAACAAATTGAATGAGGATGGTCAAGTGGTAAGGAATAAGGCAAGCTTAGTGTGCAAAGGATATGCTCAAGAAGAAGGAATAGATTTTGAAGAAACATTTTCTCTTGTTGCATGATTAGAATCTATAAGGATATTTTTGGCTTTGGCATGCTTCAAGAACTTCAAAGTTTATTAGATGGATTTTAAATCAGCATTTCTAAATGGAAATCTGGAAGAAGAGGTGTACATTCAACAACCTGAAGGTTTATCCTGACAGAACATGAGGACTTTGTTTACAGGTTGAAGAAATCACTTTATGGATTGAAGCAAGTTCCCAAAGCTTGGTATTCTAGGTTGGACAAATATCTAGAATAGCAAGGTTTCAAAAGAGGTATTGCTGACAATAATCTATACATTAAAACTGAAGGTGATCATCAATTAATTGTTGTAGTATTTGTGGATGACGTTATTTTTGGAGGAAGCAATGATAAGATGTGTCAAGAATTTGCCATGAATATGCAGAAAGAATTTTAAATGTCTATGCTTGGTGAGTTGTCTTTTTTTCTTGGGCTACAAATTTCTCAATTCGATAAGGGGATATTTATTTCACAGACTAAGTATGTTAAAGAAATGTTAAAGAAGTTCAGAATGGAGGATTGCAATCCTATGAGTACACCCATGGTAATAGGATGTAAGTTGAGTAAGGATGATGTCCCTGTTAGAAACAAGGCAGATAACTGAGATGGGGGGGTGAATCAGTTATCTCAAAACGTTCTTCCTTTCACTTCCTTTTCTTAACTTAACATTTAGTGATATATCAAAGCATGGAAGAATAAGCAATCATAAGAACTAAAATGAAATTGACACACATAACACAAGGATTTTTATGTGGAAACCCTGTTAAGGGAAAAACCACGGGGTGATTAACCCAAGATTGTATTCTCTGTTAAAAGAATAAAGAAGTACAAAATGGCACTTCCCAGTTAGGGCTCACTGCCCGAGCACACTACTCACAGGAGGCTCACTGCCTACAAGAGATTTACAGATGATTACAATGTGTTTGAACTGATGAACAACATCCACATATGCAAAAATTTAGTTTTGGTTAGGCTCAGTATACTGATCTAGCACATTTCATTCTTCCTCTGCTCAATATCACTCTTCTGTCACATTCTGAGATTGGATTACTGCCTTTGTACTTCTCTATGCTTTTCTTCACACTTCATCCTTATCACTATCACTTTCACACCTACACAAACTTGAATCCATCGGGTATATATATCCGCTTCAAGGATTTTAAACAACTTTCTAGTCGGCAACAAGAACACTTAGGATATTTGCAAAAATACTGTTCTGTCAGCTGAATTCATACTTGATAGATGATGCATACCAAAAAATTAGGCATAGAAATCATTACCTAAGTTGGCCAAAATCATATAACACCTCATTTTACTTGATCAACACCTTATGCACATCCAGATTGAGGTCTGATACTCTATTGGCCAGTTCTTCCTCTGTCTGCACTGTCTAACTAAAGTTTGATACTCAAATGCTCATATCTTTCACATGCTTTGCCACTGGAGGATAAATCTCTAGAATACAATAGTTCACATACTCCTTATTACTCACCTGAATCTCGAACCTGTTGGGTTTCACCATCAGAGAGTTTCGGACCTAATCTGTCAGACCCTATCATATGCTTTGTTCTTGACTACCAGATCAACCTATCTTCAATATGACTTCTGGTATGAGTAATTTATGCACTGTGGATGTGTGGGATATACTTTGTTGCCATCAATGACAACACTTATGAATCCTAACAATGTCTCTTGCCAACAATCTCCCCCTTTGGCATTGATGGCAACACTTAGTGAAAAATGACTAAGTGTCTCTATAACTCCCCCTTAGCTTGTGCTCTATTTCTCCACACTACTTACTAGTGCTCCCTTAATGCTAGATTCCTCATTTTTCACTGCTCTTTACTCCCCCTTTGTCATCAAAGGCAAAGGGTGGGATCTGCATACCAAAAATGTGCAAAAATTATTATATAAGGCCGCATATGTACATACAATCCATAAGATAAACTTACATATACTTAAGTATCTGCAAATGTAGTCTTCAACTGTACAAGCTCTATGGCCCAACTTCTCTTCATCCTATCCAAAATGGAGATGTGTCCACTCAACAAAAATGCATATGCTTCTGCCCTCTTCAAATCTGTTGGATCACTGGTCCGGGCTATACTTAGAACATCTACTAAGGCATCATGCATTGCCTCTAACTTAGGGATGATTATCCCTCTGAGTTCACCCATTCTATCCATTATATTCTTCTTCTCCTTAATCAATTTCTTTATTTCATTTATTATAACAACTACTTGGCATTCTTGACTTGCCAGAGAGATAGTGAGAGGATCAAAATTCTGAGATAGATTTGTCAATTTTCCTTCTTGTTCTTTTATTTTCTTCTCAATGTCCTCTGCAACTTTGGGCTAGGATAAACAAAATTTATATATGTCTCCACCATCTTTAAGAGCATTTTCAATGCTCTTTATTCCAATTTCTAAGGATTTTCTATCATTAACAATTAGCCCTTGTACCTCACTAAATCTTTTTCCCAAGAACTCATTCCGGACCTTTGTTTCTATTGATTTTTCTAAAGACTCAAAATGTGTATTGACAGAATTAACTAAGTTCTTCAAGTTACCGGATGGAGAGGTAGATGGATCCTTCTGATATGAGGGCATAATCTTCTCCAACATTTCAGATGCAATACTCAGTAGCTCACAGTCCTCCATATGAGATTTCAAGAGTTTTTCTTTGGCTTTGGGCTGAGCAAAATATGTTATCTTCATTATCTGAACCAGAGAGAGAGGGAGTCTAGATTCAGTGGTCCTTGTATCAACTCTAGTTCATCTCATTCCACATCTTCCTTGTCCAAGAAAATTTGCACTGCTTTTGCAGTGTCTCTTGTATTCTCATCTTCCTTTCCTTTGGGGGCATTCAGACTGATTTACTTATTGTCACCAACAGTATTTGTTTCTTCTTTCTGCACTTCCTCTTCCGAAGAAGAGGAGTCTAAGGCCTCAAATTGTTCTTCATCAGTTTTCTTTAATCCTTCAACATCCATGTTAGAAGGCTCTTAATCAATTTTCTTTAATCCTTCAACATCCATGTCAGAAGGCTCTTCATTTGCTTCCTCTACAATGGGAAGATTGAACCTTTCCAAAGCACTCCAAAGAATTTCTTTTTTCTCATCAACTATTTGGTCAGTTTCTCCAAGCATTAGTTTATTCATTCTAGACTTGCTCCAGAATTCTTCTTTGGCATCCTTGAAGACCATGTCCATTTGTTTTTGAGTGATAGTTGGACATAATAGTATCACTATCTGTTCTCAGATCTCCAAGTCTTTTTCTTTTGCACTTTCTTTTCTTACCTCCAAAACTTCTTTTAAGCTCTTAGGAATCAAGGAAATTATTTCAATGAAAGCTTTGTTATAAATGTTCAGTTACCTTACCGTTGCTTCCTCAAGAATTCTCTTGTCTGCATCATTGTACTCATCATAGAATTCTATCACTAGCTGTAGGTTTCCATCCACATTGACTGCTTTAATGATGTCTTCAGTTGAGAGAGAGGGTCTCTGAACAAACTCTTCTGTCTTTTTCTCCTCATCAGTCATGTCATTCTTGAAAGGTTTGTTCATGGCTTTCTTCAAATCTCTGACCTCTACATCTGATTCTATCTTTTCATCATCCTTAAGGATCACATATGTTCTTGTGGCCTTAGACTTCTTTCTGTTTTCTCCTGTAACAGATGGTTTGGTTACCGGTTTAGCAGTCTTTGAGCTTTTAGGAAAGACAGGGGCAAAACTCCTGGTAGATCTTATCTAGGTAGAGGCTTCCATCAAGACACTTTCTTTCTTTGCTTCTTCCCTTTCCCTTTCAATTTTCTCTATTTTTTCTCTATTTGCATCTACTGCCTCCTTTGTTATCCCAAACTTCTTAGCAAATTCTTCAACTTCCCTTATCACTTTTCTTTTTGACTCAAGCTTCCTTAATTCAACATGTATTTTTATGTTCAGCTCATCAAAGGTGCCAAACCTCTCTGCTTGAGTGTCCTTAGGTTGGCTTAGCAAGTGTTGAACATGTACCTCCAATATTTTTTCATCAACTTCATAGCCCATGGGCATTACCCATACAGTTCTTGGCTCGACTGCTTCCATTGGGCATTGATCTGTGTCAACCATGAAGCAAACTGTCTTTGTATTTCTCAACTATTGATTTTGGTATTCTTTCTCTTGCATGCATCATGCTCTAAAAATTCTTGAAGTAACCCTAGAGAGCTATCTTTTGGGCTTGTGCATCACCAAGTCCATACAAATAATCTCTGATTTGAATTGCAACATGTCTATCATTTGTCCAGATCAGACCTTTTGATCTCGGTAACTCGTTCATGTAATAGAAGAATCGACATAACACCAGATTACCATACTTGAAGGAATTTTTCTTATCTTTCTTAATCTTCTGTAGATTTTCCATCAGTTGATTCAATAGAAGCCCACACAAATCATAATCTGCATTTTCCTTCACCATCTGATATGCAGTATAGATTGCAGTACCAGATACAAAATTTTCCATATTTGAGTGGTAAATCTTGTAACCAATTACAATTGATGCAAACTTGACATCCAGGTCAGTAATATCATCTATAGTCATTGCCCTCTTATCATATTTTGATTTGGTGGCATCTGTTACAGTTTGATTTTTCACATATTTGAGCGCAGGCAACCCACCAGTTGAGTGCAATCTGGTTACAGCCCTGATGGTGTCTTTGGTTATCTTAAATGGACTCATTAACCACATAAATTTATCATGCATCCTACTTAACACATACCGTACCCATTCATCCTCTACAAAAGATGAGAAATGTATGCAATGTGCAAAGTGCTTGTCTTTTAGGGCCTTGAATTCTAGTTTGAGATCAAAATTCTCATTTCTTAACTATTTACGGTATATTTCCATCAATTCTAAGTCTCCAAGGTCTTCAATGTTTGCATGAATGTAAACCCTAATATCTTCTACATGCATAACACCGTACAGGATACTGGAAAATGCACCCAAGGGATCAACTTCTATAGATTTGTGAGGGTGTTTCTTTAATTTAGGTCTCGGCCTCTTAGTGACATTCACAACCATAGGAGTATCCATTCTAGCAATGAATTTCAGAGAAATTTTGCAGAGAAGAAATACCTTTTTCACCTTAGGGTTTGTTGCAACTACCGGAGCAAATTTTTGCTTGATTTTGATGTTCAGGCTTAACTTGAGTAATTTGCAGGATCTCTTCTCAGAGCTCTTTCTTTCTTCTTCATGAGTGCAAAGTGTTTTAAATGATGAATGAAAAGCCTTTTATCTTTACACAAAAGCCTAATTCCCCATTGCAATAAATACACTTTAAGTCATCCGATTACCCTGTTTTGAGTGAATTTCTCATGAATCATTGTGCGGATTTTGAAATTATCATCTAAGTGAGTTGACAACATAACTTTAGCCTTTCAAAACATGCCTCTAAATCCACAGAGCATAAAATTGCATTTTCAGATCATACCGGATCTGTTTGTGTAATTCTATTTTTACCGGATAGCTATCGAAACCTGATCTGCTCATAATTTCTTCAAATCAATATGCAGATTTCTCAATTTTTAACTAAATAATTTTTAGATGAACATCCAAAAGCTTTTTAATCCACATCCTCTGATTCTCACTCAATGTGCCGAATTTAGGCACTTACTAACTGGCTGGGGGAATTTGATCTTCTTTACAGCTCCCCCTAAGCCAGAGCTCACCCTTTTTAATTTCTAGAAGGATTATCAGCACTGGATTCCAGTGCAGACCCATCACCAATATTGATCACACTCTTCTTTACCCAAATCTTGCTTATCTCCTTCTAAATCTCATCTGCATTCACTTTACCTTTGTCTTTGTCTTGTTTTTTATCATGTTTTACCAAATCTTTTCTATCATGATTTCTGCTCCTATAGAATCTAGCTATATGACCGAACTTATTGCAATTGTAACACACAAAATTTCCTTGCTTATTTGATTGATATCCTCTTGATCTGCATTGATTAGCCATATACCCCATTCTATTGCATGTAAAGCATCTACCATTGAAAGAATTGTTTATTTGCATATTTCTGCATTCAAGAGATTTGTGACCATACCTTTTGCAATTAAAACATTGACCGGAGAAGGATGAATTATTTTGATTTATTCTTCTCTTGCATTGAGTTGCTTTATGACCAAATTTGTTATAGTTGAAGCAGCTTCCATTGAAGGATGGATATCTTTGAGCATTAGGTTGTCTTACCGGAGGTCTTCTAGGCATGTTTCTTTGTCTTTCTGACCAAAAATTCTTTTGACCAGATCTAGAGCTTTGACCTTTCTCATATCCCAAGCCATGCTTATCATCTACCCTCTTTTGACTTTCAAGTAATACTTCAATTTTGGTTGAACTTATCTTGAATTTATCTTTGTATTCATTTGCAGTTTCAAGATCTTGTTTAAGAGTGTCAATCTATCTCTCAAGTTGTTCTTCATTGTATCTGGCTTCTCTAAGATTAGACTCAAGATGTCTAATTATTCTGTCCATTTTGTAACAATCTTCTATTTTCTCCTTGAGGGATTGTTTTAAGTTATCTTTAGTCTTTCTCTTTTCTTCAATTTCTTGAGTAAATTTCATAACCCCTAATTCCATTTCATGTCTTAGCATGACAGCTTTTCACATAGCTTTGTTTTCTCATTCAAGTCCTCATCAGTATTATTTGCTTCATTCTAATCTGCTAACTTATGAAGTAGTTCCTTTCTCTTTTTCATGGAATTATTGAGTATTTCTTTCAGCTCAATGATGAAATCATCAGACTCCTTAAGTCACTCTTTCAAAATATTGACTTCAGACTAAGATTGATCAAGATCTTCTAAGGCAGACTATAGTTGTTCTTTCATACCATATGCATCCATTGAGATTCCCAAATCCTCCTCAAGCTGTTAGGCTTATTCTAAGGAAATTAGCTCTGATACCAATTGTTAGAAACAAGGCAAATAACTGAGAGGGGGGTGAATCAGTTATCTCAAAACTTTCTTCCTTTTACTTCCTTTTCTTAACATTTAGTGATATATCAAAGCATGGAAGAATAAGCAATCATAAGAACTAAAATGAAATCAACACACATAACATAAGGATTTTTATGTGGAAACCCTGTTAAGGGAAAAACCATGGGGTGATTAACCCAAGATTGTATTCTCTGTTAAAAGAATAAAGTACAAAATGGCACTTGCAAGTTAGGGCTCACTGCCTAAACACACTACTCACAAGAGGCTCACTACCTACAAGAGGCTTACAAATGATAACAATGTGTTTGAACTGATGAACAACATCCACATATGCAAAAATTTAGTTTTTCTTAGCGTCAGTATACCAATCTAGCACATTTCATTCTTCCTCTGCTCAATATCACTCTTTTGTCACATTTCGAGCTTGGATTATTTGTTGCAAGTATGAGGATAACTAGTGTTGTCATTGATGTCAACATACTCATATTGCATTAATGAGAAGGATTGGATAAGCTGTGTGCTGAGGATATTGAGAAAATTAGCCTCAATCAGGAACAGTGAAGAACAGTGATGACATTAAGGTAAAAGTCCAAGATAAGATGGAGATCAAAGGATGTGGTTTAAAGGGTTTTCATATATGAGTCTTGAGAGGCTCCAGTCAAGATTTCAGAGGACCACATGAAGATATGAAGAAGTTATGGTCGCTCTAGTAGAACTGGTTCTGGCAGATGTGCAATGGTGACAGAGTGTCACAGATTGGTCCGGTGAGCTCCGGAATTGCATTATCTCATTCTACAGATTGGAGGGAGTGTTGAAGAAGTTAGTGTGAAGTGACAACTAGATTTGTTCATGGTTTGGAGGTCTGAAAACACTTTTTCCAATATGACAGTGGCGATAGACTATGTTCTTGAAGTTCCAGATGAAGAAGAGAAGAATTCCAGTAAGGTGATAAAGTGTGGATGTTATTGGTGACTTGGGAAAGGTTTTGGTGATCTTTGGATCGTGTACAATTCTTATTGCTGGTCCACATTGAAGTTGGAGTTTGCATTTGAAGAATTACCAATGGGTATTAGTGTTCTTCTTGAAATTGGCTGACCGGATGTGTTACACATCTTGCGAATGATCTTATAGGTGTTTGCCGACTTAGATGATTGTTCCTAAGTCGATGCCTTATATAAATAAGGGATTGTGAATTCATTTTGAAGTGTGTCTTTGAGCGGAGAAGTGGAGTATAGCGAAGAGAAGTGCGAAAGGCAGAGTAGGAGTTTTTGGGATTAAATGGAACTGATCCAGGCATGGTAAAGATGTCAATCTCCAGTTCAAGTTTGTAATACTTGTTACTTTGTAGATAGTGTGTCTCTTGTAGGCAGTGTGCCTCTTGTGAGCAGTGTGCTCGGGCAGTGATCCCTAATTGGCATGTGCCATCTATTTTTCTTATTCTTCTAACAGAGAATAATCCTTGGGTTAATCATCCCGTGGTTTTTCCCTTAACCGGGTTTTCCCCGTCAAAATCTTAGTGTCTCATGTGTTGATGTGTATCTGCTCTGGTGTTTATGCTTTATGCTTTCATGAATGATTAATTGATATGCTATTACATAACAAAGAGGATTTAAGTGTTTAAATTAGAAGCAAGTTTTGGACAACTGATTCACCCCCCCTCTCAGTTGTCTGTCCAGAATCCAACAATTGGTATCAGAGCCAAGTTCCTCTGAAGGAGCTTAACAGCTTGAGGTGATCCAGGATGTCGTCATACAAGCAGGATAGTCTGAAGTTTGATGGAACCAACTTCTCTCTTTGGAAAGGTCGCATGAAATGTCACTTGGAGTGTATGGGAAAAGTGTACTTGTCCATGGTCACAAAAGCATATGTACCTCCACAGGGTGGTCTGACAACTCTAAATGAAATCACAGATGCTGAAAACAATCTGCGGACCAAAGAGGCTCTTCTAAGCGCATTGACTGACTCAGAACTCTCAAATGTTATTGACCTACCAACTGCCTATGAGATCTGGATTAAACTAGAACTTCTGCATGAAGGAGATGAGTATGTTAAGAGTGCAAGGTTGCAGAGTCTCAAAGGGAAATTTGAAAGACTCAAGATGAGAGATGATGAAAATATTACTACCTTTATGCCAAGAGTAAATGAGCTGGTGTGTGGAATTAGGAATGCTGGCGGTGTTTTGGATGAAAATGAGATTGTTGGAAAAATTCTCAAATCCCTTCCTGCTGTCTACAAAATCAAGGTTGCTGCCATTAATGAATTCAGAGCCCATACAACTATCACAAGAGACCAATTGGCTGGAAAACTGGCTGCATTTGAAATGACCAAGTTTGGAGATGATCCCCCAAAACTAAATCTGCATTCAAAGCCAGTGCCTTTGTGAAAGGTAAACAAAGATTTGATCCGGGAGAAAACTCTTCAAGGAAGCTGTCATGGTATGATCAAGCAAGAAGAGACTTGGAAGAGGAAGAAGCAGAAACAGCTCAACTTGAAGCCCTCATTGCAAAGAGACTACCAAGAGGATCCGGTAAGTATGAAGTAAAATTACCCTTTAAGTGCTTCAACTGCAATAAGATTGGTTATTTTGCTTCAAGATGTTCGGAAAGATCTGCAAGGTCAAATTCTAATAGACAAAGGTTCCAAAAGAATTGTTATTATGTTCATGAAGAAGATGATAATGAAGGAGTAACAGATGATGAATCAGAAATAGGAAACAAATCCAAAATGAATGGATGTTTATTGCCATCAAGAAAGAAGATCCAATATCCTCTGAATCTGTCAATCATAAGGTTGTAGAAAGAGTTTTGGCTGCCCAAGTTAAAGAAAATGATGATTGGGTTATTGACAGTGGATGCTCTCACCATATGACTGGTGACAAAAACAAGTTCCTAGACTTGGAAAGGTATGAAGGAGGAATGGTAAAGTTTGGTGATAATTCTGCTGGTAGAATCAGAGGTAGGGGAACTATTTCTTTTGATGGAAAGAGCAAAACTGGTAATGTACTGTATGTTGAAGGATTGAAGCACAATCTTCTATATGTTGGATAGTTGGTAGACAAAGGTTATGATCTCTAGTTCAAAAATGGAAGATGCAGAATTTTTGAAAGCTCTAGAACTGAGATTGCATCCGGTACTCAAACAAAAGGTAATATCTTCCATCTAGTTGGTTCTAATAAAAGTTGTTTGTTTGTTCAAGTTGATCAGAGTTGGCTATGGCATAAAAGGATGTGTCATGTAAATTTTGATAACATCATCAAGATAAGCAATACTTAGGCTGTAAGAGATCTTCCAAAATTGGTGAAACCTACAAATAGCTTGTGCAAAGAATATTAGCTGGGTAAACAGAGCAGAGTCTCATTCAAAAGCAAGGATCAGTCCTCTACCGGATTATTGTAATTAATTCATACTGATCTATGTGGTCTGACAAGAATCAAGAGTATGCAAGGTGATAGATATTTCATGTTACTAATTGATGACCATTCCTGGATGATGTGGGTTACCTTTCTGAAAGAGAAATCAAAAGCTTTTGAGAAGTTCAAAATCTTCAAGGCTATGGTAGAAAATCAAACCGAACTGAAACTGAAATGTTTGAGGTTTGATAGAGGTGGTGAATTCACATCCGGTGAATTCATAGATTTTTGTGAGAAGCATGGTATAAATAGACAGTTATCTGCTCCTAGGACTCCACAGTAGAATGGAGTAGTAGAGAGAAAGAACCGAACCATCCAAGAAGCATCTAGGACAATGATGATGGAAGCAAATGTTCCCCAGATGTTTTGAAGAGAAGCTGTCAGCACTCCAGTCTACACTCTCAATCAAGTTCAAATCAGAAGCAATACCGATAAGACTCCTTATGAACTTTGGTTTGGTATCACTCCTACTGTGAGATATTTCAGAGTATTTGGTAGCAAATGTTACATTAAAAGAGACGAAGATCTAGGAAAGTTTGATGCTAGAAGTGATGAAGGATATTTCTTGGGTTACTCCACTCAAAGCAAAGCATACCAGTGTTACAATAAGAGACTGAGAAAGATAATAGAAAGTACAAATGTGAAGGTTGATGAAGGAATTGAGAAGCCCTCAAAGTTTTATGAATATGATGAAGATGATTAGAATAGTTCTCTGGTTTAAGGAGCTCAATCCTCCTCTGAAAGTTAGATTCAGACTGATCCGGTAAATCAGGAAGAAGAGGTTTGTCTAAATGAGCCTGATCAAGAAACAGTAGTGCAAGAAACTCCCAAAGTTCCAAGGTATGTAACTCTAAACCACTCTGAAGATCAGATCATAGGTGACAAAAGCAAAGGGGTACAAACAAGGAGGAGAATTGCTCAAAATTTAGATGAATGTTGTCTGATTTCAAAGATTAAACCTAAGATAATAAATGAAGCCTGCAATGATGAAAACTAGACCAAAGCAATGGAGGAAGAGTTGATACAAATTGAGAAAAATCACACTTGGGATCTTGTTCCCAGACCTAGAAACAAGAATGTGATTGGAACCAAATGGGTCTTCCGGAACAAACTAAATGAAGTTGGTGAAGTAATCAGAAACAAAGCTAGATTGCTCTGCAAAGGCTACTCTCAAATAGAAGGAATTGATTTTGAAGAAACCTTTGCTCTGATGGCAAGAATTGAAGCAGTCAGATTATTTCTTGCATTTGCTACCTTCAAAGACTTCAAGGTATATCAGATGGATGTCAAGTCTGCCTTCCTAAATGGTGATTTGGAAGAAGAAGTATACATTGAGCAATCGGATGGATTTCAATTGTCTGATCATAGTGATAGGGTCTGCAAGTTGAAGAAAGCACTGTATGGATTGAAGCAAGCCCCAAGGGCTTGGTATGAAAGGTTGGATAAGCATCTTGTGCAGATTGGTTTCAACAAAGGTACTGTTGACAGTAACTTATATTTTAAAATTGATCATGAAAACATCTTGATTGTTGAAGTATTTGTTGATGATATCATCTTTGGAGGAAAAGATAGCATGTGTAAAACTTTTTCAAATCAAATGAAAAGTGAGTTTGAGATGTCCATGCTTGGTGAAATGAATTTATGCTTGGGTCTGCAAATTACTCAAACAAAGAAAGGGATCTTCATTTCTCAAACCAAATATGTGAAAGAATTGTTGAGGAAATTTGGGATGGAAGATTCAAAGCCAATGAATACTCCCATGGCAACCGGATGCAAGTTGAGCAAAGATGATGACTCTCCCAAGGTGGATCAGACAAAATATAAGTCAATGATTAGAAGACTGTTGTATCTCACTCAAACTAGACCAGATATTATGCAGGCTGTTGGTCTTGTTGCTAGATTCCAAGCTGATCCTAGAGAATCTCATGTTATGGCGATCAAGAGGATTTTTAGATATCTAAAGGGGACAGTTGAGTATGGTCTATGGTACCCTAGAGATCATGATTTCTCTCTTCATGCATATACATATGCAGATTGGGCAGGAGATGTGGATGACTGGAAGAGCACCAGTGGTGGAGCTTTCTTTTTGGGAAAAAGATTAGTTTTTTGGCTAAGCAAGAAACAAGAGGCAATATCTCTATCTACAACTGAAGCAGAATGCATTGCAGCAGCAGGTAGTTGCACTCAAATCTTATGGATGAAGTAGATGCTAAGAGACATTAAAGTAGAATATGAGGAGCCTATCACAATTTTCTGTGATAATTCAAGTGCAATAAATATTTCTAAGAATCTGGTGTTGCATTCTAAGACCAAGCACATAGCTATCAAGTTTTACTTTTTGAGAGAGCAAGTGAACAAGGATGAAGTCAGATTGGAGTATGTGCCCTCCAGGGATCAGATTACAGATATTTTTACTAAACCTCTTCCCAAGAACTCTTTTGAGTATCTTAGGGAGAAGTTAGGGGTCATTGCCCCTCCGGTGATGAACTAGGATGCACTGATGTGCATCAATCTGGTGGATATCACAGTCATATCTTGTGATCTGGATTGGTGATGGGGAGCTGCTACTCAGGGGGAGCAGTTGGTATGATTCTGATATGTTAAAATTGCAAGTATGAGCCCTTTGCCATTGATGTCAAAGGGGGAGAGAAGACATATGAAAAACAAGTGGTTGTTGATCAAAGGGGGAGCAGTAAAGAAAGAGAAGACATGTGAAAAGTTGTTGCTGATAGGGGGAGATGTGATAGAAAGGAGAAGTTCTTGTCTTGATGGTTTTTCACATCATATGTTGCCATCAATGACAAAGGGGGAGATTGTTGCTAGTATGAGAATAACCAGTGTTATCATTGATGTCAACATACTTGTGATAAGTGAAATCTAAATGAAGATAAAACTAATCTAATGCATAAACAAAATGATTATACCTTCATGGAGACCTCACAAATCCATGCGGGAAGGAGATGCACCCAAGAGCTCCTCAAGATTGTTCCCGTGATTAGAATGTATGTGGATTGCTCAATGCTTTTGAACACAATAGGATGAGGATTGGATGATAGATTTGAGATTGAGATGAGGATTATGATGGTATGATAAGAGGATTTTGGAGAGATTTTGGCAGAGGTTTGGTGCATGAAGGAGTCTCTCCCAAATGGCTTGGAGAGGGTTTCATTTATAGAGTTCTTGAAAGAAGGATGGAGGGTGAGGATTGAAAAATAAGATCAAGGGCTAGGAATCAATGAGAGTTAGGGTTAGGATTGAAGCCATAGCCTTGTGACAAGTGTCACAAGGAGAGTGGATGAGGGAGATCAAGGGTTGAATCTTGGTCAATGGGATTGGAGGGCTCTCATTAAAAGTGAATTTTAAATTCACATGGGGAAAGGTGTGGAGGATTAAAATAAATAAAAGATTCATTTTGGGAAGAGGGGACATGACAAGTGAATTTTTAATTCACTTTTATGTGGAGATGTGAAGATGGTACTCTTACATGTGTAAGAGAGTGATAAATGAGGGTTAAGGGGGATTTGACACTTTGAATAAAAGATTGATTTTTATTCAAAAGGTGCATGGAAGAAGGGGATAAGCAAGGTTAATTGAGTGTTTAGCTTAATTAACCTAGGTCTAGGATGAGGTAGGCTAAGGTAGGGTAGGGTAGGTCAATTAGTAGGCTAGATTAATTAGATAAGCATGATGAATCTAATTAATGAGGATTAGGGAAAAGGAGAATTTAACTAAATAAATATTGTGAATATTTATTTAATCAAGTGAGGATATAGTTGTGAGGTAAAAGTGATAAATTAAATAAATTAATTGATCACAAGGGATAGACAGATGGTTTAAGATACAGGAAATTGATTTGTAGAGCAGGTCAATTTTAGGTGTCTACAATACTCATATTGCATTAATGAGAAGGATTGGATGAGCTGTGTGCTGAGGATATTAAGAAAATTAGCCTTAATCAGGAATAGTGAAAAAAAGTGATGACATTAAGGTAAAATTCCAAGATAAGATGAAGATCAGAGGATACGGTTTAAAGGGTTTTTAGATATGAATCTTGAGAGGCTCCAGTCAAGATTTTAGAGGTCCACATGAAGATATGAAGAAGTTATGGTCACTCTAGTAGAACCGGTTTTGGCAAATGTGTAGTGGTGATAGAGTGTCACAGATTGGTCCGGTGAGCTCCGGAATTGCATTATCTCATTCTGCGGATTGGAGGGAGTGTTGAAAAAGTCAGTGTGAAGTGACAACTAGATTTGTTCATGGTTTGGAGGTCCAGAAGCACCTTTTTCAATATGACAGTGACGATAGACTATGTTCTTGAAGTTCTAGATGAAGAAGAGAAGAATTTCAGTAAGCTAATAAAGTGCGGATGCTATTGGTGACTCAGGAAAGGTTTTGGTGATCTTTGCATTGTGTACAATTCTTATTGGCGGTCTACATTGAAGTTGGAGTTTTCATTTGAAGAATTACCACCGGGTATTGGTGTTCTTCTTGAAACTGGTTGACTGGATGTGTTACACATCTTGCGAATGATCTTATAGGTGTTTGCCGACTTAGATGATTGTTCCTAAGTCGATGCCTTGTATAAATAAGGGATTGTGAATTCATTTTGAAGTATGTCTTTGAGTGGAGAAGTGGAGTATAGTGAAGAGAAGTGTGAAAGGTGAGTAGGAGTTTTTGGGCTTAAATGGAACTGATCCAGGCATGGTAAAGATGTCAATCTCTAGTTCAAGTTTGTAATACTTGTTACTTTGTAGACAGAGTGTCTCTTGTAGGCAGTGTGCCTCTTGTGAGCAGTGTGCTTAGGCAGTGAGCCCTAATTGGCATGTGCCATCTATTTTTCTTATTCTTCTAACAGAGAATAATCCTTGGGTTAATCACCACATGGTTTTTCCCTTGACCAGGTTTTCCACGTCAAAATCTTAGTGTCTCATGTGTTGATGTGTATCTTCTCTGGTGTTTATGCTTTATGCTTTCATGAATGATTAATTGATATGCTATTACATAACAAAGAGGATATCAGTGTTTAAATTAGAAGCAAGTTTTGGACAACTGATTCACCCCCCTCTCAGTTGTCTATCCAGAATCCAACATTATTGTCTTCGCACTTCTCTCTGCTTTTCTTCGCACCTCATCCTTATCACTATCACATTCACACCTACACAAACTTGAATCCATCAGGTATATATATCTGCATCAAGGATTTCAAACAACTTTCTAGTCGGCAACCAGAACACTTAGGATATTTGTAAAATATTGCTCTGTTGGCTGAATTCATACTTGATAGATGATGTGCACAAAAAACATAGGCATAGAAATCATTACCTAAGTCAGCCAAAATCATATAACACCTCAAGTTACTTGATCAACACCTTCTAGATACCCGGATTGAGGTCTGATACTCTGTTGGCCAGTTCTTCCTGTGTCTGCACTGTCTAACTAAAGTCCGATACTCAGATGCTAATATCTTTCACATGCTTTTCCATCGGAGGCTAAATCTCTGGAATACAATAGTTTAGATACTCCTTATTACTCACCTGAATCTGCAACATGTTGGGTTTCACCATCAGAGAGTTCCAGACCCAATCTATCGGACCCTATCATATGCTCTGTTCTTGACTACCAGATCAGCCTATCTTCAATCTGACTTTTGGTATGAGTTATTTATGCACTGTGGATGTGTGGGATATACTTTGTTGCCATCAATGACAACACTTATGAATCCTAGTAGTGTATCTTGCCAACAAAACCACCTGAGACAAATCAGACACTCTATAGGTCAATGATTGGAAGCTTGTTATATGTGACAACTTCAAGGCCTGACATTATGCAAGCAGTTGGTATGGTGGCAAGGTTTCAAGATGCACCTAAAGAAACTCATGTGCAAGTAGTAAAAAAAATATTCATGTATTTAAAAGGCACATTGGATTTTGGTTTGTGGTATCCAAGAGGTGAAGATTTCAACTTAACAACATACAAGATGTAGATTGGGCTGGTAGTGTTGATGATAGAGAGAGTACAAGTAGAGGAGCATTCTTTCTAGGAGATAGTCTTGTCTCATGGTTGAGTAAGAAACAAGAATCTGTCTCTCTATCAACTGCAGAGGCAAAGTACATTGCAGTAGCATCCTGTTGCACTCAAGTTCTATGAATGAGGCAAACATTGAAAGATATCAAGGTAGAATATGATCATCCTATATGTATATTCTATTATAATATGAGTGCATCAATATTTCAAAGAATCCATTCTTGAACTCTAGAACAAGTCATATTCCCATTAAGTATCATTTCTTAAGGGATTAGGTGGCAGATGAGAAAGTAAAGTTGGAGTATATTGCTACACAAGAACAGATTGTAGACATTTTTACCAAGCCACTTCCAAAAGAGACTTTTGAGTATCTAAAGGAAGAAATTGGAAGTGAAATCACTCTCATCTAGTCATTAAGAAGAGGCATAAATTCAGGGGGAGCTAACCATAGCATTATCTTTTAATTCCATGAAAGAAATGATTCAGAGATAGATTAAAGTTCCTTTGACATAAATGTCAAAGGGGGAGAATAAGAGATAGGGGGAGCATTACAGACAGGGGGAGTTGTGTAGAAAGAGAGAATAGCCCATGTTATATTCATAGATTATTTATTTACAAGTTGCCATCAATGACAAAAGGGGAGATTGTTGGAATATGTTGTCATTGATGTCAAAGCAAGTAGTCATTGATGTAAAAGTTGAGACAATAAGAACATCTATTTCTAATATCTTCATTGAAGAAAGATGGTTAAGCATAAAAACATAATGATGAGGCCGATCTATAGTTTGTATTAAAGTTTGTGGCTTGCAAAAACAAGAGTTCAAATTGAAATTTACTCGTGTGGCCAACCCAAGACAAAGGAGATCACTGCCCTTTGGAAGTTTAAATAAAATAAATTAATATTAATGATTGGCCAACTTGGAATAAGTACTCGTTGACCCATGTTGTGATGCCAAGATTGAAGTTCAAATTTTAAATAAACATAAGTATTTAAGATGGTTGAATCCCTCATATGTGTTAGAGTAATAGGTTCTTTACTTAATAAATTTAATCATATTGATTAATTAATTAAGTCACCTTTACTTTATTTCACTTAAGCTAAACTTAGGAATCTCTCATTAGGGTTTCATTAGGGTTTTCTAACTTGTAAATATAAAAGCAAGTGCTCTCATGTAATTTTTTAATCTTTTTCATTAATTGCATCCATTTATTGTGCAAATTGCTTTCTATATTTTTTTTTCTGTAGAAGGTTAATCTTTGGCTTGTAGAAGATTCTGGTGTTTCAAGTTTATCATCAACTTCTACATGGTATCAGAGCTCCAGATCTGCAAGCCTCTTCTCAAATTTGGAGAAAATTTTGAGCAAGAGCCATTTTCTTGGTGTATTTTTGTGTAAAATGGAGTATTCCATTGGATTCAGAGTAGTCGAAATAGTTAGATTAGCCTTTTATTTGGCTTGATTTGAGCTTCATAGGCCAAATCTGCAAGGGTTTTAGCAGGTGCTTTTTTTCTAGATCCAGAGGGTACATGTAATGTTGGAGCATTTTCAGCCCAAACGGACCTCACCATCACGCTCAGAAGGCCCAAAAACCTTAAGATCAACTGTCAAATTATCAAAATCAGCTTTGGGCTCCTCTGGGGCAAATTGTTTTTGCTAGGGAAGTCGTACAGCCTCCCTAGCACGTAGATTGAGGTAAAAGTTAAAAAAATATTTAATTTTTTTTACTGCATTAATTTTTTTTTTAAAAAGCACAGAGTTTTTTTTTCATTGTAAAAATTGTCAAAATTTAACAAAAAAGGCAATTCAATTTTTTTAAAAAAACAGTGCAGGGGGTACCCCGTACCCTGCCACGGCAGGGTACAGCCCCTATCGTGACAAGGGTATGGGACCCTATCCCCGGTTCCCCTTTTAAAGGGGGTGGCGGAGGCTTTTACCCATATGGGTGGGTAGCGGGTAGCGGGTGCCTTTGGGCCCCGCGCCACCCATATGGGTGGTGGTGAATGCCTTATGCCCCCCCCTACTTTTTTTTTTTTTTTTAAATAAAAAATTTCAATCCTTTTTATTATAGTTTTTTATATATAAAAAAACTATTTGATTATTTATTGCTCCTCCTATACCTGCATGCACGCTGCCTCAATATTGTGCCCAATTTTACATTTTCTCTAAAGTTGGTTATTTCATCAAATTTGGAGGTGCTTCTAATTTATCTGGAGGAGTTTCTCTTTTCACAACAGCTAACCAGTTGGTAGGGTTTCTACATTTGGTGGTTTCTCCAAATCTGGCAGAGTTTCTCTAAATTTGGCGGAGGTTGATTTTTTGTCAAATCTACCCTTCTCCATTGGGCTTTTCATTTTTGCACTCCATCTTCCAGAGGCCATATCTCGGTCATATGGTGGTATTTTTCAGTGAAATTGTTTTTGAAAAGGGGTAGAATTTTGTGCTCTTCACAGTGGTGTAGGTGGGTTTTTGTTTGGACTTCTAGTTTTTTCCAGAAATAAATTTTCTTAGTGTTGTTGTGCAATTCTCATTTTGGAGACTTTGATGGGCCATATCGTCTGCATCTGGACTCCTTTTTGGGTCTTATTTTTTTTTCAAAGTGCATGTTTTTCTATGTACTTCATCATAGTGTTATCAGTTTCCTCTATTTCTATCAGAGAATTGTATTTTCAGCATGTGATCTTTTTTTAGACATTGTGAGCTTCCATTATAAGCACTTCTCATATGTAAATGCATTGAAATAAAGTGCCTCATCATTGTACATGTATTCTTGAGATCTTGGACATCATTTTGTGCCTTATTGTACTCGCACTATGATATAAAGTGCCATGGGGGGATTGATGTTTGCCTTTTATTTTTCCATCACACCTTTAGCATGCATGTGTGCCTTGGTTTGCACACCCTTTTATTTGTTGGTACTTTCATGTTTGTACATTCAAATGTTCTTGTTTCTTCTACATGCACTTCTTGCTTTCACACAGTTTCAGTGTACCTGTCATGGCTCTCCCTTGTCCGTATTATGGGGGGTTTCTACTGTCGGTGCTACTGCTTCCTTGGTTTCACGTTGGAGTGAGTTATGTATCTAGTATTTGTTCCTATGTACTAGGTGGATGCAGCAATACATCAGTGGCTGGTTACCCATGCATTTCGATGAGATGAAGCCTTTACCATATGGACACTCTTGCATTCCTTTTGTGGAGATGACCATCTATTTTCACTTGATTAGTTCTTCAGAATTTTGGTACTTGTGCCATTTGTATCTTCAAGTTCCAAATAATTTTCCTTTGTTTGCCATCTAATTCGAGTAGTGTCATTGGGGGCACTCATGCAGATTCTTGTTTTCTTGATTTTGATCTTCATCTTGTTTTAGAGGAGGTTCTTCTTTTAGCACTATAGCAGTCAGTCTTTGACAGTGTTTGCAACTTCTTTATGTTCATCTTCATGTTCCTATTCTTTTGGGACATCTTTTGTGGAGGCTTCTTAGTCCTTCACTCTTTCTCTCTCTTTCGTAGGGAGGTTTGTTCTCTCTTTTGGGGAGGAGTTTTTACCACGTGGTTTTCTCCTTTTCTCTATTTTGTGAGAGACTCTTTTGTACATGGGTACCTCATCAGGCCTAGTTGCCAGGACCCATCTTTGCTTTCATGCATTTGTCCTTAGTTTTTTAGCTTCTCCCTAAGTTCATCTTAAGGGGGGTGTTAGAGTAATAGGTTCTTTACTTACTTAATTTAATCATATTGATTAATTAATTAAGTCACCTTTACTTTATTTCACTTAAGATAAACTTAGGAATCTCTCATTAGTGTTTCATTAGGGTTTTCTAACTTGCAAATATAAAAGCAAGTGCTCTCATGTAATTCTTTAATCCAATTCATTAATTGCATCCTTTTTGTGCAAATTGCTCTCTTTGTTTTTTTCTCTTGTGGAAGGTTATTAGGTTTTGCAGGTGTTCACTGGGTCTGTGAGGTTAGTTTCACAACTTTTACAATAAGGCAGTGACTATAAATAAGACAAATCGTCTTATTCAATATATACAAAAAGGTGCGATTAAGAAAAAAGAAAGAGGTGTGATCAAGAGAAAAGGTGTGATCAATTTTTATTATGAAAGGAGATGTTTGAATGGATGTGACTCTAAAAAATTGCATCCCTTGAAGATGTATAAAAGATAGAAGAGAGTGTGAGTTGGAGGCGTGGAGAGAATATGATACAATCCGATTTTGATCAGACCTAGGGTAGGTATTGATGAAGAGTGTTTAAAACCTATTTTGAAGAGTATATGCAGCCTGTATGAAGGATAAGTGCAGATATATATGAAGAATATATGTGAAGATTAAGAGCATATTGTTAAGGAAGACATTGAGATATTTGTTTTCAGATTTGTGGAAGAAAAGAGTACATTATTTGGATCAGATTTGTGTGAAGGAAAACAATATTATTCATTGAGGAATTTGAAGGGTTGTGCCTAGCAAATAAGAGATTGGTGTCTCTTGTTGAGTTGGTGCTCAGTTGTGGGGATTGGTGTCTCCAGTGGGTTGGTGCCTACAAAAGAAGATCTGTAAAAGAAGTAGGTTGGTGCCTACAAAGAAGATCAATATATAAGTAATATTTTGTTGTGGTTTTCTCCCGCAAGGGTTTCCACGTAAATCGTGTGTTCTTCATGTGTTCTTAATTGCTAGATTTTGTGTGTGTGTGTGTTATTGTTAAGTTTTGAAAAGTAAAAGTTTATGTTATATTGATTCACCCCCCTCTCAATATAATCATGTGCTTATCAAAAATGGGTTCAATCCAATCAAGTTGCAAATTTCTACACCACCTACCATTTTTGTTCCATCTATATAGAAATAATTAATGTAGATGTAGTCAATAAAATGCTAAAGGAATTTTGACAATATCAATATAGAATTTTAGAAAAGACAAAAGGAAGATGTCATGATTATAGAAGATGTCAACCTAGAAGAAGACTCAAGCAAATAATTGACAATATAAACAGATATGATAGTCATCTAGTTGTCAATTTTATGGCCAAACATGTTAGGAAAGGTGTCTCAACCTTGCAACTACAAAAGGTTACTATTATTTTCAATTTTGGTCTTTTTGAATACCCTTTATCTTGAAGAATGGTTTAAAACTTTCAAAGTTTCCAAAAGGGGCTAAAAATGGTAGGGCTTACTATTTTTAGTAAGTCTACATTTGAGTTCAGATGGACCTAAAATTTTCCCAAAAGCTACGAAAGTGCCAAATAAACATCCTGGGTGAGTTTTAGCCCAAGATCATACTTTGATTGCAAGATATTAAAGTTTTTTCTTTTTAAACTTCCAAAAAAGTTTTTAACTTAGGTTTGAGGCACTTAGAGCCCCAATTTACCTTGAAAGTTGTTGTAACCAGAAAAGAAAGTTATATCTTGATAGATCTCTTCACAAGATTTCCAACACATCAAATGATTCGTCAATCAAACACTTGGATCAAAAGTTATGACCTCCAGAAGTTGGGCTTCCCATTTTGGGAAATGTGAAAGCATGTTGGACACTTAAAAGAGATGTAAAGGGGAGAGTTACACATGTTGGTGTGTGGATCTTTGATTGGAGATAATTTGGGCACCACTTTTGGGTGGTTTTGGCTCATAGTTTTGTAACTACCATTGACGGTTTACTGTATTGTATCCCCAATATATTAGGAGCTTGAGATGGAGGTTGTGTGTGAGAGTCTTATAGATGTTGAGTTGCCTCTAGATCTTTGGTTGGTTATACTCCTATGAAAGCTTACTCTGCAAGTATATTTTAATCTTGTTAATTTCTGAATAATATATTGGGCAGCTTTTGGAGTGGGGTTTTTCTCTCGAAAGGGTTTTCCCCACATAAATCATAGTTTTGTGGTATGATTTCTATTTATGTTTATTTCTGTATAATTTCTATAACTGTTGTAAAGATCTAAAAAAATTTGCATATCCCTCCTCTCAAGATTAGTGTAGGAAGTTGTTCTGCTACCTTAGCTTCCTTATAAAAAGTTACATTTAAATATGTACCCACTTTATAGTGTTTGAACTTTATTATTTCTAAAAAGGGACTTTGGAAGTATTTAAGTAGTTTCTTATAAAAAGTTTATTTTCTTATTAATATCTTTCATAACTACTAGGCAGTTACCAACACAATGTTGTAAATATCAGTATTGAACCATGTAAAAAAATAGGGCTTGTAGAAAATTTTTGCAAAAGTTTACTTGAAAGGAAAAAGGATTAAAACTTTGAAACCCCAAAGAAATATATAATTTCACTCCAGTTTCTTATGTTCTATGTGAGATTGTTAAGTGTATATTTTCTTATGTTAGATGCAACAGTGCTAATGTCTTTTCTTATGTTAGATATATCCATTGTGTCTTTGGGATCTTCTTGTGAATCTACATGCTTGATGTAAGTTTACCTATGTTTCTATATTTTAAAAACATTCTATCATGTCTGAAGTATGATATTTCCATAGTTCATAGTAGATTTGTTGATTTTTCTAGATTAGACTATGTTATGTTTGTTTGCATCAACATTTTGAATTATCCAATATGATCCATCATCAGGATAAGAGAATCATGGAGAAGAAAATTGTAGGAGCTACCTATATATATAGCAAGGAAAAGAGTAAATAGGGGGAGGAAATAAATGTGTTGACCATGTGAGAGGAAATTGGTGAAACTAGGTGTTCCTTTAGCACTAGACTCAAAGAACATGGAGCTAACATTAAACATAACTGTATTGCTAAGTCGGATCTAGCTGAGTACTCTCTCTCCTCTAATCACCATATATGCTTAGAGGATTCTCAAATTTTGGCTAAAGAATCTAAATTTTCAAAAGCAAACTTTTAGAAGCCATTTATATCACCAATTGTAATGCCCAAGTTGTTACACTTGAGCACGAACCACAAAACTTAGATTATTATCATATTTCAATATCAAATAGTTTAAATCAGATTTGAAAATGTTAATTCCATAAGATCAAAAAATTTAAACTGATATACATTAACATACATGCAAAGAACATGTTGGTGCATCTTGCAAAACTTTTGTAACAATCATCATAAATAGGAATCCAAGTTTAAACATTTCTTGCATAGCTAAGCAAAAGTTCAATAAGTACTATACGATATAAATTAGCAATGTAGAAAAATAATATTATATTTGATCCTTCTTGAAAGGATAGAGAGTACAAAACATTCATATCTGATGATGTGTATACAACATCACCTATAGTTAAGCTTGCAACATAAATACATTACAACTACATGATACATCTATGGGTCAGAAACATAAGTATCTAATATAAAATTCATTACATATGAAAAGAACAGCTATTTGTCACCTTACGATTTATAGTTAACTTACTATGTTCATATATTAATGTCTTAGCAACCATAACCTACACAAGTATTTGGCATAAATCTGTATGACTAGATATGAATATTAGTCTCTTAAAATATAGAGAATAATTGTATCAATCGTCGTAATTGTTTATCATAAGTTTTAATTTTTTCCTTACATAGTTATACACAACTATAATAAGCTCAATTTGATAATCAACATGTTAGAGAGAGGAAGGTCACTATTACATTTGATCTTTCCCAGAAGTATAGACAACACAAACACTCATACCCAATAAGGAATGTACAACACAAAAGAATAACTACTTAACAACATTCATCACCATATATTCACTTGTACCTTGTGATGTTCATAAAATACTTTATTAGTACTAACACCCTATACATGCAACTGACATGAATCTGTACAACTAAATAAAAGTGTTAGTGTTACAAGATCACTAATAAACCTGATAGGTATCAATGCATAAGATGAAAAGACTACATGCCCTAAGGGCCAAACCTAATGCCTCAAGGGCTCATCCATGATGACCTTGCCTACGTACATGCAGCGCAGAGGCTTCATAGTTTAGGGTAACTTGACTTGCAATCATAATGTTAACTTAGATACAATAACTCATAAGAGAACTAGTTATATTAATTCCTATTTCATTGTGTAAAAGTGGAAACAATAACTGGTCTCAAGAAGGAAAATATAACTTGACTCAAGATATTCACATGACAAGAATAACATATGTGAACGAAGCCACTGAAGACTTAACCAATGTTCTCAAGCACTCTTGTCTCATCTCACACATAAGATTACTATCCCTACTTAAGAATAGAAGGGTTACATAACTATATTATACAAGATAAAATCATAATAAAATAAGCAAGATAATGATACAATAAACAATTACATTTAACTTCGACTATAAAAGATCCTAAGCAACTTATTCTATGATCTCACAATACAATGGATAAAACAAAATTTAAGGAAATACAAATTAAACAAAACTTGCTTGAACCATTCAAAGCTTGTAAGAACCAAACCTTTTATATATGACTAAAATCAATATTTAGAAGAAACAAGTTGAAGTATAGCAATTACAAGGAGGATAATTTTTTTTTTCAAGAAATATACATATATTTAAATATGTAAGACAATTAAAATGTCTTCAAAATGGAAACCAAAAGTATTAGATTTTCTAAATACTTACAATTATTTGTTCTATAAGATTGACTAGTACAAGAATCAATATTATCTAGTTGGGTTAAAAGATATACTATAACCAACATTTTACAACTTCTAAAGTTGACAAGGATCATAATAAAATGAATTCTTCCTGTAAATTTGTAATCATTTTGAATAAGATAATCACATACTCTTATATTTATACCAGATAATTCTTTACATAATTATATAATTAAATATATGTATATAATTTCTAAACATAAATTTTCATGGTTAACATAACCCATCCAATATGTTTTATATTTTATGATAGACAACAAAAAAAAAATGGTAAAAAAAAATAAAATGAACAACAGATTAAAACATTCATATCTTTCTCATTTCTAAATAAAAATTCAAAATTCAAAATGTTGCGGAAAGATGAAACATAGGGGAATAAAACCCATAAAGGAATTAAAGAGATTTCTACACATGCAAAAGATGTTCATGTCGTAAAGTAGACAATTAAAATAGTTTTTTGAGTACAATAAAACTAAACAGCAGTCTCAAAATAGACATATCTTCCTCATTTCTAAACTAAATTTAAAAATTAAAATGTTTTTAAAAAAGAAACATTAGAGGAATAAAACCCAGAAGGGAATTAAATATATTTTTACACATGCAAAAATTGTTCATGCCCAAAAAATGGACAAATAAAACAATTTGTTCAAATTTTCCAAATCAAATTGTATGAAGTTGAAGATTCCAATCATTCTCTAGAATACATTCTACCACTTCATAAATAATACCATTGAATCAAATTACTCAAATTAGTTGTCTCAAATTCCAAACATACATCATTCATACATAGAAGTTATATTATTTTTGCATAACTCAAATAAAATGTCCAAATCATGTATCATATAATTAGTGCATAAAACATTAAATACAAATGATCAATCAATATTCTCAAGATCCAAATTGATTAGCATATAAATCCATGTATTTCAACATTCACTAAAAAATATATATACAGAATGAACAATCATACCATTCAATGTGTTCAAGTCAATTATCAAAGCAAACAAAGCCTTCTACCTGAAGTATTTAGAGATACATTCTAAAAAAACATACCTGGTAGATTTGCACAGAAGGAATTATTTCAGGGCAACCCCAATCAACATTTTCCTCATACCTGGATTATCATTCCTTGGCCCAGCAATCATGAAACATTACTATTTATGGTTGTTTTAACAACATCTCTATCTATACTAAGTGAAATCATTCCAACGGTAACAGTACTTGCAACTCCAAAAAACCCCAAACTACTCTTCAAACCTTCAATTTTATAGACCTCCCACAACCAGTAAATCAATATGTGGTTTTCAAAACCATGTGCGAAACCTCTCATGAGGTGTAGTGCCCAAGAAAGCAAGATTCTAGCTAAAATTAGGCTCTCACATCCAAAATATTCTCCCCTATTTTTGACCCTTAAAATTGTCATAAAAACTGTCATAATATCACTAAAAATGGTCCTTCCTTAATATACTACTAAGTGGGTAACTTTTTGACAACTAATAAATCATTTTCAAGGAATTGACATGTGGCACAAGTGCCAACTAAAAATTCAAACGCCCCTCTTTTAGGTTGGAGCTAAATAAAATAATAACAGTGGAAAAATATTAAATTAGAAAAACAAACCAAAGTTTTCATCCTTTGCCAACGACCTCACTTCCTATGTCAAAAAGGATGTTTTGGAATAGGGAATGTGAATAATAATTGGAGAATCTTGATAGATTTTGTAGTTGATAAATCCCAAGTAGATAGATATGCAAAGGCCACTAATACTATAAAAAGGCAAGTGTACTCACTAACATAGACACAATTTACTTTTTCATCACAATTAATTAGATTCTAAAATCAACTAACTACTTCAAACATATATATACAATAATAGTCTTTATAAATGAAATATAGGTTTCTTAATTGCCACAACAAGAAAAATAGCCATTTGATAACCATATTTGTAAGCGCACAAAAGTTAATGAACACACATGACACCTATATTAGCATAGCCATGTTCACAATATGCTCCTAGCATAATCAACTGTTGAGTTCATTGGCCTATACACATAAAGTATACTTTCAACAATTTTTAAATTACAATAATAAGAAAAATACAATATAATCTATATTATAAATTGACTATATAATTATATAAACTATTTATTTACAAATAAAACTAATACATTTACTTTCACCCATACCTCATAGACATACTTATACAAATACCTAATTCAATTTCATAATGAGAATTTCTTATACCTTCTCATACCTGGTTTACCTTAGCGTTACCACCTATTCACCAAGCAAGACATCAATACTTCCATTGGACAAGTTTGTTCATAATATCAAGGCTCCTGTATCTATCCTTCAAGATTCGCTTAAAGGAATCAGTGAGTATTGATAAAACACATATCACCAAGAATATCTTAAATCACTAATATAGATGAATCAAAATTCGTGATAAGACATTTCCGTAATTATGTACTATGATAAACATGTTAGTAATTTGATTAACAAAATACAATCAGCAATGCATATATATTAGTTAAGTAATTGTTCAACTAACTTCTATACATTCTTAACAATCCCCTATCATATAAATGTCGATATAAGTGTTCATTCTAAGAGTTACAAGATAAGGTTTAGATGGCCTTACAGCAACCACCCCTCTAATCTAACCATGATGATGGATCGATTCTTAACCTCTCTTGGAAACCTTTGCTCGCTTTTCTTGAAAACAAAAACTTCCCCCCTTCCTCTTGAGGTTTACCTACTCTTCTTACGTTTCCTCTCTCCTTTCATCTCTCCCTCCCATCTTTGTGGCTCGCCTCATCTAAACCTTTTTCAACTTTGCCTTGCTTTCTTTCTCCTTTGTTTGGCTTTTTGTTGTAATCACTTGTTCCTTCCTTCCTTTTCTATCAATTGTTACTAGTCTTTCTAATTTAGAGGTTCTTATTTAATTTCATTTTTATTTAACTCCTTTACTTGTTTTAGTTTTTCCTAGGTTGATTGCTAATTTTCACTCATATAATACTTTATTTATTTATTTTTATTCTTTTTTCATTTCCGTTCTTGTTCTCATACATTCTATTTTTTATATTATTCTTATATTTTTTGTTTTTGGTTTGCTTTATTCCAATTTGTTCTTAATTTCTTTTCTAATTCTAATCTTGATTTTATTCCTTTTCTTTTTACTTATTATTTTTTAGTTTGTTTTATTTCTTATTTGGTTTATATTGATACATATATGTTTCCTCTTATTCTGATTCTGCCGACACTTCTCTTTTTCTAAATATTTTACTTGTTTGGTTTGGATTTTTATTTTTCTTCTCACATAGTCAGCATGTTTATTCCCTCCCCCTATTTACTCTTTTCCTTGCTATATATATAGGTAGCTCCTGCAATTTTCTTCTTCGTGCTTCTCTTATCTTGATGATGGATCATATTGGATGATCTAAAATGTTGATGAAAACAAACATAACACAATCTAATCCAGAAAAAACAACAATTCTATCATGTGTCATTTTGTCAAAATCTAATGTTCTATTTGTTAAATCTACATAACTCGTGATCTTCAAAACCCTACTGAATTACACGTTTATCAAACTCTACCTCCTATTTGATAGATTGTTGTGTTGTAGCTCATTTTAAAAATTACTTGTAAAGTGTGTAGTTTTATTTGCTTTTACAATTTTGGAGTTAAATAAAGGTAGTCTCATAGTCTTGAGGAGGGGTGTTTACCCTAATAATTGTTGGGATTTGATAGATCATATCCATTTACCAACAAGACTATAGAAGGATTCACGATATGCTCTAGAATATTTTATAGATCACCCTTAAAACTATAATCAACTAGCATTTCTTGATTATTCATCAACTTATTCAAAGGAACTTAAGTTTCCTTTACTACCTCCCCATTAGCTTGATTATTTTGCTTGCCCTCTATTGTCTTGCTACCAATAGATTTGAGGTTCTTGTTTCTATTTGTCTACTTCTTCTTGGGTTTGATAAAATCTGATGTATCCTTATTCCCTTCAACTTCATTTTTATCATTCTACATATTCTTTTGAAAATTGGGACATTCATGAATGAGATTACTGTATTCATGGCATCTCCTTCATCTAAAGGGAATATTTTCATAATCCAAGACTTGAGACCATTTGAAAGTTCTAGCTTTTAAGGTTATACTTTTGGAAGTGTGAAGGCTAGATCAAGTTCCACAAGATCTGAGCATAAGCCGATAGGTCTTTTATATGATTAGGTCAAGAGATCAATGGCCACCCCAAACATTTGGTAATCATCTCAAAAACATAAGGAGACCAAAATTCTTGGGGGAGGGCATACATGCATATCCAAATAGGGGTCATACTAGGGATTTCATTTAAAGAATTGAATCAACATGTCAGTGTTTCATAAATAGACTTCCATTTCTGAACAAATAAGGCCCACCCCAAAAACTCCAATCCTATCAAATCCATTCACAAAAATAGCTATAAAATAACCCTTTGCATAAGATCAAATCTCAAATTTTGCATTAGTATTCTAATTTTTCCTAGTCTAAAGAAAGTTGGGAGCCCAAGAAATGACACATGAAACTCCTACATTAAAAGGTGGAGACATTTTTTCCTAAATTCCTCCACATCCAAATTAATAAATGGAGAATCTTCAAGAGCTAACATGCAAGTGTGAAGGGGAAAACGGATTAATCAATAAAGAATAATAAAACCCAATACATCTATGAAACGTGAAAGTAAAAGATATATTAAAGTAAAACAAAGAACAATACTTACAACCTTTTATTTTTCTTCTTCCATAGTTCACCTATCTCTCCTTGACCTTGATGATGATGAAGCCCTCATAAGCGAATGCTGTTGATAACTGAGAGGGGGGGGTGAATCAGTTATCCTAATTATTTCTTCTTTTGAACTTTCTTATTAATCAAAGCATCATTGAATCAAACAAACAAACATTACCATGAAATGAGAAACACATGACACAGTATTTTTGACGTGGAAACCCAGTTAAGGGAAAAAACCACGGGGTGATTAACCCAAAGATTATTCTCTGTTAGAAGAATAAGGAATTACAAGATGGCACTTGCTAATTAGGGCTCACTGCCCGAGCACACTGCTCACAAAGAGGCACACTGCCTACAAGGAGACACACTGTCTACAAAAGAATGTTATACAATACTTGAATTGATTGGAAGCATCTACATATGCTGGAGTTCAGTTCCGGTTAGGCTTAGTATACTGATCTGTTGCACTTCATCTTTCCTCTGCTCTTTATTCTGCTTTCCTTTCACATACCGGATCTTTCTTATTACTTCTGCTCTGCTCTGCACTTATTCGCATACCCCATAACACAACTACACTTCTCACAACAAAATCCATCCTCTATTTATATCCGCACTAGTGATTTCATTATCTTTCTAGTCGGCACCCGGAATAGTCTATCTTCTCACAAACTCTGTTCTGTCGGCTGAATCCTTGCATATCAAGTAATGCGGATCAAGCATATACTTGTAGATGTCATTAATCATGTCGGCCAAACATGATCCATGCCTTCACAACCTTTACTATCAATAGTAACACATCCAGAAAATAGTCTGATACTCTGTCAGTCAGTTCTTCCTCTGTTCTCACTGTCTCTCAGGAATCCGATACTCAACTATTTATATCTTCTTCCTTGTCCATCACCGGAGGCTAAATCCTTGGAATATACTACTCAAGGTAGTCCTCTTGACTTCCCCAAATCCGTACTGCACCAAGACACTTCCTCTGAGAGATCTGGACCAATCTGTCGGACCTTGCCACATGCTCTGTTCTTGTTCACCGGACCACAACAATCTTCATTCAGACTTCCGGTAGAGACACACCATGACTTGCGGATATGTGGGATGACCTTTGTTGCCATCAATGACAACAACCATGAATCCATATAGTGTCTCTTGCCAACAAATGCTCCCTTGCTTGTTGAAGGTGACAAGAATGGAATGGCTGAGATATTTTGTGTGATTGAAGATGAGCTTCAACACACTAACAATGGATGATATGAAATGCTTAAGAAAGTGGGGGTGCCAAAGGCGCGCCTCTATTTCTGCAGCATAAGTTTACTCAAACAACTGATATGAAATGAAGAATAAGAGGGTTGTATTTATAGAGATGTGTAGAAGAAACAAATGGAAGAAAGACATGTGTCATTCAAAAAACAGCTTTGTTGAGTTAACTCCTCTCTTGATGAGGATGAGATTTGATTTTCTCAAATTAGAATTTATTTTTCTAATTTAAGAGAAAGTTTGCTTTAAAGATGCTTTTGCTTTTGTATGACAAGAGGAAAGTATTTTTAGAAGATAAGAATGATTTTTGAAGATAAGAAAGCATAATTAAATAAAAAGATTTTATTTAATTATTTTGTAGATAATTGAGAGGAATAAATAAAATATAGAAATATATTTTATTTTGTGGAGATTTTTGAAGAATAAAATAAAATATAAAAATATATTTTATTTAAGATTTTATTTAAATAAAATTGCATTTTATTTAAATTTGGAAGAATAAAAGATTTTAATTAAATAATTTAATTATTTGGAAGGATGAAGTTGATGTAAATGAATTTAATTAATTAAATAAAATGTAATTCATTTAATTAAATGAGAGGAGATGAATCAAATAAATAAATAAATTTATTTATTTGTTGATAGAAGAATGTGAATGATGAAATAAATATTTAAAATATTTATTTAAGTAGAGTCATGTCATTTTTAGGTGTATACATTTTGCCCTTCTTTGATGTAATGTGTTTTATCACGTTGTTTCAAAGAATAAGAATTTTTAATGGTGATACATGCCCCAGTTTGCCCCTGGTACAAGTTTAACGACAAGATGCCCCCTCGCTAGATTGGATGGGGAGAAGGCAAAAGGCGTGAGACAAAAAATCTCATGAAGAAGAAGGTGAAAAATGGGTTAGGATGGACAAAAATGGGATATGGTTTGGAGAAACTGACATGGGAAGTAGCCACAGTTGTCATAGAGTCTGATATGGTTCACTTGCTATATATAGGAGCTGGGTCCACAAGTTCTATTCATTTGCACACTTGCCCATAGTTGATTGGTCTCTTGAGAGCTTAGGAGAGCATGGCACCAAGAAAGATGGATATTTCGCGTGAAGAGCACCGGTTTGAGTGGATCTGATGGTTCGATCGGCCAGCAGAGGTAGGACCCTTGGTATGTAGTTTGTCAAAACTTGCTAAAAGTCAATTTTTAGGCTCATTAATGGCTAGGAAAAATAACTAGAACATATGCGTCGAACTGTCTTTCGGCGCATATGACCTCTAAAATGGTGCATATGCTACAAGGCGGCGCATTTAAGCTCTGAATTGGTGCATTGGATAGTTTGGCACATTTAAGCGTTGAATAGGTGCATTTATTGGGAAATTGCACATGTGACATAAGAAGTGGCGCATGTGCCAGAACGGTGCATACACGTTAAAGGGTGGTGCATTCACGGTGAAGCGGCGCGTGTGATATGGATCAGTGCATTTGCCACCTGGATCAGTGCATTTACACTAGGAAGATCAGTTGACTTAATGAAATTAACCCAATTGGCATCTTGATCGATGGGTTAATTGATTAGCGATCTCTGAGATTGCCGAGAATCTAGTCGAGAGATGATATGTTGTTTTGATTAATTTGATATGTTAAGTCAATGATAGGATAGTTTGATTGCTTTGAGTAGGTTTTTCTTAGATATAGATTTCATTGATGTTATGCTTTGCTTGGTTGCAGGAGGATATTCGGGATGTTCTTATGTCACGGGAACAGTTCCCATTACCGTTGCCGCAACGGTATATGCTAACGGAGATAGATCGGGAGGCTTTAGGTGCTATGGGCCTGCATTACATTTGCTTTATGCCTAAGGTTCGCACAAACCGAGTGATGTTGACTGCAGTGTTGGAGCATTACCACAGCGAGGATGGGACATTCCATCTTCCAACAGGAGAGATGGCGATCACTCTGGAGGACGTATATAAGATTCTGCACCTCCCTATTCAGGGAGAGTTGGTCGAGTACGAGTCATAGCATGATGCTGGTTTGGCTAAGTGCAGATGAGTATTCGATGACCCTGAGTTGGTGGAGTAGGTGATATCATGGCAAGACATATATGACTGCTATAACTACTTCCCGGGCATAGTGGCAGGACTGATCGGTGGCGTAGTATGCCCTGATAGGAGGCCACATGGCTTCCTGATTGGCTGGGGATAGGTGTTAGAGAGTATGCTCACTGATGGAACTTAGTATGCATGGGGTGTGTGCATGCTTGCACACTTGTACAGAGACATGCACCTGGTGGTGTACCACAGAGGAGCTAGTTTGTCTACCGGTGTTTCGCTTCTACAGTTTTGGTTGTGGGAGCACATTGCTATCACACAGCCGATATGTTTATTTCATAGGTA